>JAJHUR010140500.1:177780-250563 GCA_027495735.1 Lutjanus campechanus | reverse complement strand
GGCTAAAAAAAAAAAAGAAAAGGGGGGGGGGGGGAATCATTTTTGTGTGCCTGGGGATTAGTATTGTATCTAAGTTGAATATTATGGTATTGTGACAACTCCAGTGTGTGTGAGTGATCAGTTGTCACTTTCACTGTTCTTCTTCTTTCTCTCCTCTTTGGTTCTCTCTGTCTGAAGGTGCCGGGGGAACATATGCAGAATAACACTCATGCCTTTAGTTTAGTGACACCTTGAGGGATTTTACAAGCACTCAACCACATACTTGAGTTTATTGTACAGGCCTGTTTTTTTAGCTTCTACTGAACATACCAAAGTTGCTGTAAATCATGTAGCTTATACAACTTGACCTGTATTGTTAAAGTAATCAGAGTTTCACTGGAGGTGTGAAACTCTGTTGTAGGTCACCGTCACTTTCTTCTGTCCACTAATTCTCAAAACTTCAGATAAAAAATGTAATATTCTTGTTTGGAAGTAAAACAATTAGAGACCAAAGCAAAGTAAAAATATGTTTATACAATGTTTTGGGGGAGTCACAGTTTCAAAGTTAAATTAAAAATTGCTTGATTATTGTAACTAACTCTGACCAGTTTCTCCAGACCCTTGCCTATTTGCAGTGTGTCATGTGTGACCTCAAAATTTGTAGTCAAATCAAATTCTGGATTTCAAGTATTAAATCACAAACATACACACACACACCTACACACCTACACACCCACACACACACACACGACACAGCACACACACACACACACACACACACACACACACACACACACACACACACACACACACACTTGTCCTCTGTTTGGTACAGGGTAGCTGTTACCTGCCCCCATGTCCTCTCTGAGGGAAAGTAGCTTCTTATCTGTCCAATAACTTGTTATCAGCAGTAATAACCCTGCACACACTCGTGTGTGTGAGAGAGAGAGAGACTGTTACATAACCCTGAGCGTTGGCTGTTTGAATTGCGGCCTGATTAGAGTGGTGTTGTGTATTAGGATAAATGTTTTCCAGCAGCTTATTGTGAAAGTGTTTGATTGTATCATGTAAATGTCAGCTGAGCTTTCAGAGGTTTTCAGTGCAGCAGGAGCTATTCTGACTCACTGTGTTATTGATTAGATGCATGTCCTGGTGGAAAGTAAGTGGAGGTGAAGGGGGGGTAGTGATGGATAGAAGACAGGGTGGGGTGGAGGAATGCAGCAGCTGCAGTTGAAGCCCTGAGGCGCCTTGATTAGTGTGTGTTTTTATCTGAAGCATGAATACCAATGCTATCTAATCTTTCCTACACACTTGAAAGGTGACTGGTGAATATAAACTGCACACTTTCCCCCTGAGGGTGGGCTGGGGGTGTTTGGTTTAGTGAAAGGGGTTGGGGCTTTAGTTTGGGTGGGTGGGGTTATCCGAATATTCATCTCTTAAAAGCCACACTGGCACAACCTTTTCAGTGCAACGTCTTTGTCTCTTATGTGCACTTTTTGAGTGTTGGCAGCCATAAAAAGGAGCCATAAAAGGCAGCAAGAGGTGTAAAAGACTTAAATGCCCAGAAACTCTGTAAGGGAGGGTAATTAAGATTTCTCCAAGGATAGAAGTGCATTTAAGTTAATTTAACAGCTTGATTTTTTTTCAGCAGATGCCAGATTTTTGTGTTTGTTTATTTTATTTTTGCTTTCTCATTTCCATTCCCCGCTGTTACATTTAGTAGATACTGTTTCAATAAAAAGACTAGACATACTCAAAGTATCCTCTGATTCATAGATAGATAAATGGGTAGATGGATAGAAGCTGTGTTACAACAGCAGATTATCCAGACATTACAAAGAGATAGTATCTATAAAGTAATATCCATAAACATAAGAAGATAGAGCATCAAGAGGAAAATAGCTCAATACAAAATAGTAAAAAAGTCTTTGCATACCCTAGAGATAATATATATCTGTATAATTAGCAATATCAATAATTTACTTTAAAACACAACAGATATACAAAATAGAAATATCTACATTTGACACTTAAAATTGTCAGGGTTTTTGAGGTATACTTTGAAAGATGAAAAACAGAAAAAGGGAGAGATAAAAACTACCCTGATCTTAAAAGATATATTATGTCTTTTGTTCTTCTCTTCAGTGCCATAAAACTTGAACTTTTGCTCAGTAGAAAGAAACTGTAAACTTTCTTTAACATCCCACAGCCTGAATTTATTTGAATCTAAGTGATCTCATTTTAAGTTATATAAACTTTAAATGGACAGAGAGACAGAAGAAGAAATAAGGATACAAGTAAAGACAATAGAGGCATGAGTTAAAAGCAGATTCACCAGTTTTGTGTGTAAACAACTGACAGAGAACAAGAGAAAGGCAGATAAGAATACAGATATGAGAAGAGGAAGGTGGTGCAGAAATAACTTGCATTCCTCCATCATACAGGGTCCAGGCTGGAGGAGGAGAAATGGGTGGAGGGAGGGAGGGAGGAGGGAGGACAGGGAGCCCTGTGGTGAACAGGTAGAGAGTGGGAGGAGTGGAAGTGGCCGAGACAGAGAGAGCACGTCTCCTTCAGTAGGAGGGCAGAGACAGACGGAGTGTGTGTTTGCAGTTTGTGTCGTCGTCTTGTGAGAGTGGGAGGGAATCATGTTGAGACAGAGGAAGGACTGAAGAAAGCGAAGAGGAGCGGTTTCTTTTTTTTTTTTTTGAAGGTCGTGTGTGTGTGTGTGTGTGTGTGTGTTCGTTCACCGGGACATGGGCTCCACGGCCAGCAAAGCCCATGCAAAGCCCAGCAAGGCCCCCCCTCATCACCGCAAGAAGAAACGCAAGAAGGTGTGTGTGTAGATGTGTTTCTTTTCATTCATCTGCAGCTGCTCTTTTTCTTCCTCTTCACTTTTGTTTCTCTTTTAGTTCGAGCTGTCATTAACTGTTAACTGGGGATTAGGAAGGAATTTTACAATCAGGTCACTTTACAGGAATGTAGCTGAATGTATTTTCCACCCTGTTTGACACGTTGATCACATTAGCTGCTGGTTTTCCGTCCAAACTGTTTAGAAAAACATGACACTGCCTCGTTTGGATTACAAATGTCACAGAGTTATGAAATGCATAACTAGTTATGAAATATTACTCCAAGACCTGAACACTCCTTATCACATTGTGTTTATGACACTTTCTCTCACCATCATCTCTCTGTTTATATGTTCACTACTGGAAACGTTTGCTCATTACGACATGCTGCCTTTGCTCTCTCTTGCCACTCTTTGTTCTATCTGCTCTTTCACTTAGCTGACCCCTCAGACAACAGATGGACTTTATAGCCCTCTGTGTGTGTGTGTGTGTGTGTGTGTGTGTGTGTGTGTGTTTGAAAGTAAGAGGGCAAGAGCTCGGTTTCCATTGTAAATTCCAGCACTTGTGTTGTAAAGCTGCTGTTATTTAAAGTGTGAATCCGTTGGTAAATCTGTAAATGAAAAGAGTAAATGTGCTGGTAATTTAATCAAATATAGCCCAATAGGATAATAATGTTTAGTTGTGGAGGGCAGCAGTGCACTTTGTTATGCCCATCAAGTTAGAAGCGTGTGCTAGTCCACGTGTTTACAAGTGTGTGCGTGTGCGTGTGCGTGTGCGTGTGCGTGTGCGTGTGCGTGTGCGTGTGTGTGTGTGTGAGTGTGTGTGTGGTCTGGTGTAGGCAGCTTTACAGTGTGTGACATTACTGTATACAAAGGTACTTCCTTGATGCCTGTCTCTGAGTATGAATGTAAAAACATCATAAGTCAGACATTATATTCTGCTCCTGCTGGGCAGGGATGTGATATTTCAGGTTTCAGGGTTGTTGGTTTTTCAGGATGATGTTTGTTCACTTTTAATTTGTGTTAACTGTTTAAAGTTTTATTTGCCCTGGGAGATATTTTCTTTGTTTTTCCAGTCAGTTACAAGCAGGGGTCTGAAATTATGCTTTTTCCTCAACTTCCACTGTGTAAGAGTGCAAGAAAATATTGATACACTTGTGATACTGTATTGATTCTCAAAAATGCTGTATCACAATTTTTAACCAGTAGCTTGTATGCAAAGATTCATGGTAGTGTTGTTATTTACAGTATCTTCAGCCATGTGACTCTTCAACTCAAAAGTAACAACATAAACTGAGACGTAAACAAGAGAAGAAATAAATGCATATCTTTGCTCAGACTGCACAAAAAGTAGTGTTGTAATGTTCAGCGTTACAGGGACTGTGATAAATACAAATGCAACCTAAACACTGAACCAGTGGTACCTAACAGACAGATGAATTAAATTTTTTAAAAAAAGTATTAATACAAGAAAAACCTACAGTATCTGCCATGGTGGTATGTGATCTGAATTTGTAACTGCCACATTTACTGTAACATTTACCCTGTATTTGACAGGTCTTACTCTCTTAGTCCTCTTCTCTCCCCTTCTGTCTCTATGGGACATAAGGCTTCAGTGAGCTCTTTCCACTGTATTGTATTTGGCAGTTGACTAATACTAATTTAATTCCCTGGTTACAGCTGCTATTGTGCAGTACAAGATCAGGTGCTGGCAGCTACAATGGATGTTGTTTCCTTGATTGTCTTTGTTACCCCATGTTCATAAGCTTGCTCTAAAAATTGGGAAAGCACTGCTTCTTTTATCTGTGTCATTACCCTCCTGATCACCCCGAACTGTCCAACCACAACTGCCCTTTACAAAGTTCCCCTTCAGTTAACTTTGAAGCCAGTGATTGCAAACCCTTATCTGTGGTGACTGCAAACTCTAAGTCCCACAATGCCAAGTGTCTCTGAAATCCTTCATTGTTCACTACATAGTTCACTGCATGGTGTGTTCACCATTTTCTAGTGTTGTCATAATGTCCTTGTGAGCATTAGTTACTGTGTATAGTGAACTAAAATTATCTCAAAATACATGGAAGAAATTAGTTTACAATCCACGGTCACTAACAAAGAGCTAACCATCACTGTGTGTTTTCTTATTATTTTGGCCATCAAACACACTATATAGTCCCCACATAGAGTTCCCTTTATAGTGTGTACTGAGCAATGAATGATTTTGGACACAGCGACAGTGTGCATTGATCAATCATATTGATTTTCTGCATCTTCTCTTCCGTGCAGCGCGAGGAGGCCTTGAAGCAGAAGAAGGAGTTCTCGTTGGAACTGGCAAACCTCCGAGATGAGCTGGGTAAGAGACCATTTTTATGCACATCGATACAGCGTCATGCTACCAAGAGCGAATTCCTTCTCTCTCTCTCTCTCTCTCTCTCTCTGGTGCATTTGCATATGACACACACACACACACACACACACACACACACACACACATACAGGGCTTATCAAGGACAGGCCAACTGCCATTCAAAACCTGGTGATGTTCCTGTTGTAGCACTGAGGTGCAGCTGCTCCTCATTCTTTACAAAGACTCTGAGCACAAGAAGCCTCCACACAGACAGGCCATGTCATATACACAGTGAACCTGTGTTTTCAGTATATTATTATATATTCAATATATTATGCATTAACATCAATGAAGTGTTACAATAAACAAGTTAAAACAATTAAGAAAGCTGACCTCCTGTATTAGTCTTCATATTTCATTTGACAACGTCATGGTTGGATTTGGACTCCGGTGCAAGGCTTCACAGCACAAACAGAAATAGCACAAAAACAGTAAATGTACACTGTTTGTCAAAGCACCTCAAAAATACATTTGATCACTTCAGTTCAACAGCAGTTTCTCTCTCCAGAAATCATGACCTGTTTGATAATACACAGACCTTGTTGTGAGCAGTTTCATGTCAGAACTACTTTCTTTCTGCAGTAGAATCTACTGCAACTACTTTAAAATCTAAATGAAACTGCTGTCCCATTATATTGGAGAGAAGGCAGACCCAAAGGTTTTCAACAATGTTCAAACCCAGAGAATATGTGATTTTTATTTAAGGCAAAGGTGTGTTTCATTTGGTCACCTGTTGCTGTAACTTCTGAGAAAACACGGCGTACGTCAGAGTGAGGAGGGCATTCTGTGAACATGACTAGACATAATATAAATAAAACTTAAATTCAGTACCTCGTCCAAGCACGTGATTTCTGCCTGAGTCATGTCAGATTTTCATCGGCTATGGTTTAACAACTCAGATGATCCCACACCACTTCACAATGTCACCAAACTACATTTTTGCTATAATGATTTAAGCACCTTTTTGGGAGCCACTAATCTAATGGTCTGATTGTCAAAAGGTTTCTCTTAATGCCACACTGTGAACCACAGCCCTTCAAGTCAAAACACTTACGTGGAACATTCAGCCAGTGAGAAGACTTTAATAGCGAGATGATCCCTCACAT
The DNA here is from genome assembly GCA_027495735.1 of Lutjanus campechanus. Lineage (NCBI taxonomy): Eukaryota > Metazoa > Chordata > Actinopteri > Lutjaniformes > Lutjanidae > Lutjanus > Lutjanus campechanus. Next base: position 244,226 of record JAJHUR010140500.1, on the reverse strand, counting down.
AATGCAGCTCGTCACCTGGCACTGCTGGGGAGTTTCCTGAAAATGATTAAGAAACAGTTTCCAGGTCTAATGTACGTGTGTGTTTGAGGTGTGTTATTGTGTTGTTCCACAGTGTTTGGCAGCCTGCCATTTAACTGTCAATAAGACAATGAACAAGTTCAACCCGCATGGTTACAGACACTGTGTTTACAATGGAGCAAGTGACACTTGAGACATGCCAAACATATTTTATCGATATATTTCATGCGAGTGGTTGTTAAAGTGGTGGCTAGTTTACAGTTAACTAAATGTTTGGACAATTCAGTCCACAATCTTCAACAAGAAAACACACACTCACATGTGTGTTACTGAGATTAAATCTTCCACTTGTGGATCTGGGGCCTCATTACAGAAAGATGAAATCTTATCTTATCTCAGTTTAGGATGACATTCAGGATTTTTGGTAGCACAGAAACCTGTTTCCTAACTGCATTTATGAAAACATCCTATCTTATTTTAAGATGGGAATCTAGCTATTGCAGAAGCATCCTAACTGATGAAGTTAGGTATCATACGTTAGGATGGCACAGACCCTGTCCTACATTCAAAATAATGCCAGCACTGTTGTTATGTCTGTATTAAAATGACAATAAAGATGGGGAACAACATAAACACAAAATATTATGATTGTTTTGATCAACATGCTTTATCCATTCAAATCCTTATCATGGGTTGATAATTCACAAGAAAATGTCCTAAGACTTCCTAAAAAGGTGGTGTTTCCTCTCCTCCAAGACAGTTAATTCATCTGACTCATCAAAGCTAAAACTGAATGCCTTTCTTGTCCATTCTCAAGCTAGTCAGAGACAAGTGAAGTGAGACAGCTGTTGTCATGGACAGGCAGTCTTGTGTACATTGTAAACATAGATACAGACATGATAGGACGGGTACTGATTGAAGAATCAAGTTTACAGCTCTTATTAGGATTTCCCAAGTTAAGATAAGATATGAGGTCTGAGACAGGGCGGCACAGTCATGAGTTTAGGAACTGCTTCTATAACAGGAAGAGAGGAAATTTTCTATCATGGAAACTTGAATTAAGATCCGACAAGCACGTAGGACATTTTTCTGTAATGAGGCCCTGAACACAAAAACATTTTGGTCACATTATCTGACATCCACAGGGAATAACATGGTGCTTTGTGTCCTAAATAAAGATATACTGGTATGTACATGTGTACTCAGATAGCTGCGAGTGTGTATCATGTCAGTAGCAGCTCTGCCAGTTTGGCTGATATGGCAGGATTAGAAAAGAGCACGCACGCACGCACGCACGCACGCACGCACGCATACACGCAGGCATGCACACACACCTACTGTACATTCATGCCAACACCATAGTAACACAGATAGACAGTGTGTGTTCACATGCACTGTTTTCACATAGCAACATGAAGGCATGCATTTATACACACAAACATGCACACAGAAATATGCACACACACACACACATGCACACACATCCGTATCGGTATATTAAAAATAACCATGACTGTAATTTAAGTATATGGAAGTATTTTTACATACACACACTTGCTCTGAATGCCTTCTTAAACTTGGCTTCCATATATACTCTCTCTCACTGCCCACATACCACACACACACACAGCAGAGGAGCACCCCAGAGGAAAGGAAAAGTTCAAAATAAGATCTCATCTTTGTCTTGCCTATGTCTCCTAGACATAAATAAGCTTAATTTAAGACAAATATGAGAGCATTTTCTCATACCTCTTAAATTTGGCCTTTGTCTCATCTCAGTCCAAGACTAATTTGAGCCCAACTGAAGATCTTAAAATGTTCTTTTTTTGTCTCACTGCACTTAAATTTGTCTTAAATAATCAGCTATTGAGGTAACAGTGAGGTACTAAAAGAACTAAAAGAAAAAGCTGTTTTCTTAAATGAGATCTTAAATTTGTCTCAGTGGTCAAATTAAAGTCTTGTTGCTCCATACAGTGGTCAAGGAGAAACCTCTGAGGCACTCAGCAAAATATCACCTGCTTTTCTTTTGTTTTACTCCTTTTTTTGCCTTAAGGTGGAGGGTTTAGGAGAGACAGATGAGACTTCAGTAAGCTCAAAACAAGAATCGCGTTTATTTCTCATAAGACAAAGAAAAGACAATTGTGAGAAACAATTTTCCTCTGGGGTGTCCTGCCCATCATCACTTTCTTTCCACTTTTTCTCTGTCTGTCAGTCTGAGCAGCAGGGACTACTATAATCTTTTTTTTTTTTTACTGTGTGTTTGACCTTCGGCTCATCTCTTTCCACACAGAGCTGAGGAATGTCAGCAATGTATAGACCTCTGCTTTCACCACATACATGCAGAGCCGTCTGTTAAACTTTCATGGTCTCCAAGTCAAACTGAATGGGAAGGACTTGTCTGTGTCTCACTGGGTAATGTCAGGTGGTTTAATAGTTTTCCTGTGAGGTTTTACAGTGTTGAGCTACTTTAACATAACTGCTGCAACTGTTAGGATCAGGTCAGAGCAGCATTCCTCTTGGCTCCTCTACAACAACACAGGTCTAACTTATCCTGAAATGACTAATAGTTGTGTGAGTGAGGTTTATACTCAGGAGGAGTCAAAGACTTGAGTCTCTTGTTATATGATCAATGTTTGCATATGTAGGAACTACTCATTCCTGAGGCAGTTTTAACACAAACCTATTCACTAGCTATATGCAGAATTCACATTTCCCTCACTCTGTGTCACTCTTTTTTGGTATCCAATAAATAGGAGGGGAAATGTTGTGAAAGATCGTAGATTAAAGCTACATTTTAAAAATAATTATATATGTATATAAAAATAACTTTCTGTCTTTTGTTGTTTGTTCTCCTCCTAGTGCTCCTAATGAAATTCCCCCCATGCTTGAACTAAAACTACCAATCAAAGGTGCCTTCTAACCCAAAACATGAGTATTTGACGACCTGGAAATGAGTCTCATTCCCAGCTTGTCCCATAAACTGGGTTCAGAGGGGGCGTGGGGGTCATGTTGGGCAACGTTTTTGGTTGGGAGCTGGCTCGGATAGGTTGTTTCACTCAGACTTGGTGGATTCTTGGCATGAGGAGCTGGAGGAACCTTTTTCACATTATCATCATTGTCATGTTGTACTGTCAGCAGGGCTCAACAATAAGGACTGCCTGCTTGACTGGGGCAAGTAAAATGGCTTGTTGGGCAAGAAAATCTTGCAACTCATTTGCCTGACCAAGCAAGCATTAAAAAAAAAGAGTTAAACTATTAATTTATTTTGATATTATTTTGATAATCAACTAATCATTTAAGTAATTTTTAATGCAAAATTAGCAGAAAATGCTGTTTTCAACTTCTCAGATATTCATTTATTATCATATTAAGTTGAATATCTTTTGATTTCAGACTGACAAAACAAGATATTTAAAGACATCATCTTGGATTTTGAAAAACTAGGATGGACATTTTCTGACATGTTGTGTTTCTGACGCGTTTTTTGTGTTACAGCCCTAAATTAAACTTGACAGTTAACTTAAGTCTTTGCTGTTATTTGATAACTGCTAATAAATCAGACAACCCCAAAAATGACCCTGAGGCAGACATTCTCATGCAGGAGGAAGAAGAGGGGTCACTCCTGATATTATGTCATAATTTTACACCACCACCTGCCAAGCACCTGCTGTCGCACACGCACACGCGCACACACACACACACACACACACACACACACACACACACACACACACACACACACACACACACACACACACACACACACACACACACACACACACACCACACACACACACACACACACACCACACACACAGTTTGTGTTGTCCGCTCTATGATAGAGAACACAGGCTTGTGTCTAATCTGGTCTCAGCTGTTGTTGGCTTTGTGTCTCCATTTCCACGGCGACAGGCTCTTACACTATAGAGCTCCATTCAGAGGGAAACAGCAACTGTCCCTGCCACAGCCAGTTGTTATTACGCGGACTGTTTTTTTATTCAGAGTTCTCATAGGTGCAGGAAATCCTTGAAAACAAAAACCCTTGAAGTTAAATAGTGTTTTCATAGTTTGTAAAGTTTTTGGATTTTGGATAAAGTGGTCACAACATTTTGAAATTGTGATTGCTTTATTTCCATAATAAATCTGTCTGACTGAATGGTTTGCTTTTAGATAAAGAAATAAAATAAGTCAGAGAGCCTGATTGCTTTTGCCTTTCTACAAAATGAAAACGACTCCATTCAAGGCTCGCTTGCCACCCTGCATGTGTGGCTACACTCTCTGATGGAAGAGTGAGTGGGAGGTTAACAGACGACAACATGGCGGCAGGCTGCTGTTGCAATGAGTGTTGGGTTGAAAACAAAAAAGGAAAAAGATTTTTATTGACATTGGTTATTTGTCTAATGATTGTTTGAGTGATTGTTTCCTATTGGCTCAGCCCAGTTATAGAGGATGAGATGTCTAATTACAGGCAAGTCACACATTTTGTGTTTTCCTTCAGCATTCTGCAGAATGAAACATAATGTTGGTTGTTTATAGCACAATAACATCTGATTTAATGTAGAAAAAGTGAAAAAATTATTTTGTTTTATAAATATGTAATCTACCACTTAGTTTTATCATGTATTATGGAGAATATTATGTTAAATAATTTACAATATTCTATTCACTATTATGTTTAATATTTTAAGTGTTTAATTATTAACAGGTACAATATTAGGTCTGATATCATTATGTTCTTAATTGGGTGCAAATACTGTATTAGTTTTCACTACTTTTCAATATTGCTTTCAATATTATTTTCAATGCCACTTTCAACACTGCATTCCTGTTCCAGTTTATTTCAACTTACCTTTTACTTACTATTGTTCTATTAGACACGGCTGCTTTGCATTCACCCCTTATACACTGTATACAATCACTCAAACAATCATTAGACAAATAACCAATGTCAATAAAAATCTTTTTAATTAAGCTATTGTTTTCCATTATTTTTTTTATGCTTCTGCAATTTTGGAGCAATCTCTGAAACAACAATTGCTTTTGAGATTAGTTAAGTTCAGTCTTATCTCTCATCTCTGATCTTACCACAGATGTAACATGCTAGAAAAGCTTTAAATGCACCTTGAAAAGTGCTTGAATTTGACTTTGGAAAAGGTGTAGGAACCCTGTTTATAATAGGCACAGCCAATGTGTGTGTACAGGGTGGTTTTTGATCAAGTGATGGCATCCATATGTCTCTGGTGTATGACTGGTTCTGCTGCTCTGATACACACTGAGTGATAGATCACTGTTTAAAAGTCTGTGAACTGTGAAAGTGGAGGGAAAACGGCACTCCCAAAAGCGGTGTGAGGCAGAGATGTTTGTTAGTCCAGGTGCTCTACTCTGTACCTGGATTTTATCCAAAATATTTTAGAAGTAGACATAAATCAAAATGGCGTGTGATGGTGATGATGATGGGAAGAGACGGAGGGAAGCGTGCATGTGCTTGTGAAAGTTTAAATTAGTCATGAGAGGAATGAGTCCTGCTACATACTTCTGAGCTGACTTGCAGATGTTTCGGGGCTGGATCTCATGTCTGCTGTAAGAGTCGTTCAACTGGAATGTGGCTGTCAGGGAATGCAGAGGAACACACACGCGCGTGTGCATGTGCGCGCACACACAAAATCTGTTATTCATTACTTATTGAGACACTGACTGTTCCAGGCATGTCCCATCTTAGTACAGTCTGGACTGACAGACTGTGATATGATGAGTGTGTTGGTGTGTCCTCTGGATCTGACACTCTGATTGATGGTAAAACGGTAGATGGTCTAACTAGTAGCTCTATGATTGCTAACTGACTGCACATCTGGCCTCCACTCCCCTCACATCTGCCCTCAAAAGGATTTATTACTGAAATCTTTTGTTGTGTAATAAATGGTTGATTCCCAACCTTTTCTGGGGTTTTTTCCACTCCTTTGTCTTGTTTTGTAATGATGCCAACCAGCAGGTTCGACTCTGACCCACTTGGACCAGTTTGATGAAATTTTCTCTTTTGTCTTTGAAACACATAACAGTTTTTAAATGAAGACTTGTTAGAAAAGTTCGGATTTGCAGCCATTAGTGTGAGTTGTTTTTCTATCACTGGTTTCTAAGCTGTTGGTCATTTTGAGACTTTTGTCTCTTGGATCTTGCTATAAAGAGTTTAACAAAACTTTAAAATCTAGATTAGATGTTGCTCTTCCCGTATGGCAAACAGATGTCCAGGTAATTTTGAGGTTTTTGGAAGTCCCTGATTTCTTTGTTTTTACTGCATATGCACTGCAAATGCATAGAGTGCTGCATGGATGGTGCATTTTTAGGCCAATGCAGAAGTCAGCTTTGCTCTGGTTCCCTCCTCAAAAAGCCAATGGGATATTTTCTTGGGATTAGTGCAGAAAATAAGCTGAGCAGCAAACAAAAGGTTATGACTCTTACACCTTTTATTCAGCAACATAATCTTCAAGAATGAACACCACTTTTATGATTTTAAACATAAATGAAATCACCAGAAATAAAAAACTAACGTTAGGCTATTAACAAATGACACAATGGTCGTGTGGTCATCACCACCACTAAGTCACTAGTGTTTGTCATGATGATTAATGTCTCCAACAGCCTCTGTAGTCTTATTTAGCCACTTGTTGGAAGCTGCCTTTTTAAGACACATAAAGGCTTCAAAATGCATTTTATGTTGTAGAGCAAAATGTGAAAAGCTTGCGTTGAATGCTGCCCTTATTTTAATTAAATAATGAAAACCTAATCAAAAAAACACACTGATTCAGGATGAAGGAAGGGGAAGTACTAACTAATTTCTGAGTTTTAGGACTCATTCCTGCAGCACTCTGTTAACAAAGTTGATCAAGGTCTGCAGCAGCATCACAGGTACTCCACAGAACAGTCTGTCTGATTTATATAACACACAGTTGTGAAAGAAAGCAGTATCATCCTGTCTGACAGCACCCACCCCCTGCACCTACAGTTTCAGACATTGCCTTCAGTTTCCCACAAATATCACCATGCTTGGAAAACATTTGTAATTTTAGTAGCACTTAAACATAGAGTACTTTGTAATTTAACTATGTTTTTGCTGATTTTAAGTTGTATTTAATTGACTTGTGTGTTTTTTGACTCTGTGTGTCATTACTGTTTTTTACTGATACACAACCTAGTGCCTCTCTGGGGACAAATAAAGCTCTGCTTGACTTGTTTTTAGTACAGAAGTAAAAACTAACATTTCCTCCTGCTCTTCTCTTCTCCCTCCAGTCACCTCATCACAGTGCTGCAAGAATCTGCAGAAAGAGAAGGAGGAAGTGCGCACCAGCTTGGAGGAGGCCTTGAAGAGGCTGGAGGAGCAGCACAAGGAGGAGCTGGTGCAGCTGGAGGACAGGTGTGATATTCACCTCTGCTGATGTGCTCACATACGGGCACTCAGCCACGAGGAGGAAAAAAAGCTTGAATTTAACTCTAATACTTTGAATTTAACTGCTTTATTTATAAGGCGCATAGATAGTATTTCTACACATAGAAATAAAAATAAATTAGGATAAATGAATTATCTCACCTTGATACCCATTATATATTTGTGTCTTTAATTGTGTGTTCCTCTGTGTGTGTCAGGTTGAGGAGTTTTTACCAAACAGAGTGGGATAAAGTCCACCAGACGTACCAGGAGGAGGCTGATAAATACCGCATGTTGATGGAGCAGCAGGTCAGAGCACACACACACACACACACACACACACACACACACACACACACACACACACACACACTGATGGATTTTGTAATAGTCAGATGTTGTTGCAGTCACTCCTGTTGTATGTACACAGTAGCAAGTAGGTGCCTGTTAGTCTTGTAAAATGATCTTCAGCCTGCATCTCTTCCATGATATCAAGATTTATTATCAGATAATTATACACTACTTGAACACGAGTGGTGACAAAGGCGACACTCCCTCACACAATGCAACATGACATGTAATAATATATGGATTTAATGATCTCCTGCTGTACAGTGAATATGGCTGCAGGACAACTGTGATCTTTCTCTTGCTAGAAGCAGTGTGTGTTTGAATCTTGAACACACACACACACACACACTCCCCAGCGCTGATCAGACAAAGATGCTGCAGAGAGCGAGTGCTGATTAGATTAAAAATGTCTCTACTGATGTTTGGAATTAATCACCTGTGGAGAAATCATCACACCCTCCTCACACTGGACTCTGATTGGTTCACAGGAGCTCTTGTTTAGTACTCCCCTGATCTGTGAACCTGCTGCAAGGGATTTCACTGTCTCACACGCACACACACACACACTCTGATTGGATTCAGCACACACCACACTCATAAAAAATAAACGGTTGCCATGGTTACATATATGATACAGTTGATTGATGTTAAACCTACTGCAGACTGAACACGAATGTGAGGCTCAAGTCGCTTCATGGTCAGCAGTTGTATGCATAAACAAGCTGATCAAAGACGAGCCTTTAAACGTATTTCCACGCTTCTTTTTCATGGAAGAAACATGTCTGAATGTTGTATTAAAACCCCAGTTTACACAACACCTCCCACTGTCACACAGGCACTTTCAAGTTTCTGTTTAGTCTAAAGATTTGATCTAACAGTCTGCATTTCAGTTATAACAGATGAATCATAACACTTTCTTTAATGTATAATAACCAGATACTGATGAGGACCTTAGTGTTTGGTGCTTTCTTGGTCTTACTTGGCTTTAGTAAAGTAATTTGTGTGCCACCTTGATTTGCATCTGCATCCTGTAGGTGGAGGAGCTGAGGAACCGACAGGAAGCAGAGAGGAAGAACCAGGAAGAGAGTCACAGCCAGAGGATGGATTCTCTTAAACTGCAGTACGAGACCTCCGTAGAGGGTGAGTGCAGGACAAGTACAACAGCTCAGCATTTTAAATAGTCCATTATTGGCTTAACACTCACTTATTCATATTCATTTCATATACTGAATCAGTTTTTTCAAGATTTAGTCATTAGTCATTTTGCTTGATCACTTGATGCTGAAGTGTATTTGTGTGTTTTTGTTTGTGCATATCAGAGCTGAAGAGGATCCAGCAGACAGACCTGGAGAACTTGGAGAAAACACTGAAGGAGACTGAAACATCTCTGTCTGTAAGAGATGTTCATATATCATATATACGCTGTTTCAAAACAGAGTACACAACTTCATTGATCAATAAGACAAACTCCACTGGCATGTGTGTGGTTTAAGTAAAGTTTTAAAAAAGTACGAGTTGTCATTATAAACTTTTTTAGTCAACATTCCTGGAAGCAGAAATATACTGTACCTGATAACACAGTGAGTGTGTGTGTGTGCACTGATTTACAGTGCAAAGTGGTTAAGAGGTTTTGTGTTTTGCTCGCTGAACAGCTGCCGCAGTAATGGAACCACAGGCTTTTCCAGTTTTGTTAAAAAATGGCATGGCCTTGCTAACCAAAAATATTTTTCTGCCCCTGGTTTCAAGGAAGAATTCAAAAAATGCCCAAATTCTTGTGGTGGTGAGCTGATGATTTATCATGGAAAATTCTTCCTTTAATTTAGTGTCTCTGTGCTGCCGCCCAAATTCCCTGCATTTTATCCAATATAATGTTAGAAGCAGAAAAAAAAAAAAACCTTACAAAAACAAAGCTCTGATAGATATGAATACAAATAAACAAGGAGTACAGGTTTCTGCAGGAAAATGAGTTGTAAAAGACACAGTGTGTCATATCATTTGACATTTCCTGCAAAAATATGTCTGACTTGTCTTGCTTGTTCTTCATGTTGGTAGTAAACATTTTGAATCATTTGGTGAATCTCTCTCTGGTCCACGGTGAAGAAGCAGCAGTCTGACAAGTTTACCTGCCACAGTTTTTGACTCTAAAGTGTCTAACTTTGCACTGTTGACTCAGTACTGACTTCTGCCTCTGTCCACAGGAGAAAATATCTGAGCTGTCAGCAGAGAAGGAGGCTCTGAATGAGAAGCTAAAAGCAGAGGAGGAGAAGAGGAAGAGCATTCTCAATGACAAGAGTCTGGTAAAGATTGTTACATCTATTATAATATCTTTTTGTCACCGTGACTCTCCGCTCAGACACAGCACAAGTATGTTGAAGTTAATTAAGGTATATTAAGTGGAACTGATGCAATGTTGCTGTTCAAGAAACAAAGACAACCAGACTAACAGGGCGCTGTCCAGTTACATTCCTCCCTTCAGCGAAGTCTCTAAAGCCCCAGCCAGACACTGAAAACTGTCATTTAAAACAAGTCATTATAGAGGGGGTCAAGTGGGGTCATCAAACCTGCTGTCAAGCATTGGTGGATGAAGTATTCAGATCCTTTACTAAAGTACTAATACCACACTCTGAAAATACTGAACTACAAGTCTTTGAATTCAAAACCTTACTTAAGTAAAACTATGCAAGTATAATCAGCAAAATGTACTCTGTACTGTATTGTTCTATGTTCATGGTTCATTTTAACTACTGTATATACTGTGGCCAGGTTAAACTACAACTATGCATCATATTCTATAAGATCACCACATGTTTGTTATTGTTGTGTTGTTGGTGTTTTCAGCTTTTTGACGATGCATAGTCCATGTAATCCAATAGGGTTTTAAAAGAGTTTATTAAGCTTAAGTAGTGAAAGAAAATCCTTCAGTTTATCACAAACATTCACATGCAAAATCAACACAGTCTAGAGATATATTGTTTTTACTGGACTGGAAGGGTATGAAGAATTGCAATCTAAGCATCTAGTAACTAAAACTGAACAAATAAGGAAAAGAACAAATATAGTGGAGAGTATTTGCCTCCGGGACTCAGAGTTAATGTACTTTGTTACACTGCACCACCACTTTAGAGACATGAGGCAAATTTCACTGATTTATCGAGTCAAACCATCTAACATGCATCTTAGTCACTGTACATACTAATATCTAGTAAGGTTCATGCTTACAGCAGTATGTGAGTTGAAGAGCAGCCGTTGTCATAGAGCTGAAGCACAGTGTCGATCTGCTGAACATGATTTCCCTCTGCTGGTTTGGAAGAGACACACACTCTAATGAACCAACATCTGTCCAACCACAAGTGTTCTAAGCTCACAAAAGAGACGTGTCGAACAGACCATGCAAGTTTGATGCAGCCTGTTGTAACTTGGAGGTGTTTGTGTGTTTGTGCAGAAGGACTCCCACACATTGTACCTGGAGCAGGAGCTGGAGAGTCTGAAGGTGGTGCTGGAGATCAAGAACAACCAGCTGCACCAGAAGGAAAAGAAGCTCATGGAGATGGACAAACTGGTGAGCATCAGTCTGTCTCTGTATCTCATACTGTGCCCCCCTGTGGTATAAATGCTGTTTGAGAGTTCAGTTGTGGGGAAAATTCTGATTACTTACTGGAGAAAAGGTAAAAAAAAGTTACTGAATATGAAGACAAAACACTTGTTCTAAACGAATTGTTGGTGTGTCACAGGTGGAGAGTAATGTGAAACTGGAGGAGTGTCTGAAGAAGGTCCAACAGGAGAATGAGGACTACAAGGCCAGGATGGACAAACACGCTGCTCTCTCAAAGTACGTGCTCCTGCTGCTGCTCTGTGTCTGTATTGAAATAGTTCATATTTATATTTGTGAAATAACTGTATCATACCTGTAACGTATGTAAGATATTCAGCTCACCGTCAGTGGACTTAAAGCCTTTCAGAAAGAACAAAAGAGGCTTTATATCACATGTGTCCTTTCCTCTAAAGCCTCTGGAAATTTGGCTTAAAGTAGAGAACATGCATATATGATATAAAAGTTGAATGTCTCAATACATGTGCACAAAAATTTGAGATGAGAAAACCAAAAGGCATGCTCATGCTGCTGTTCAGACCATTTCTCAAGACTGTGTGAGCGTGGCGGATCATGTTATGATTGACATCTCCCTGAGGAATACCAACAGGACACTAAGTAATGTACTTCTGTGGACAGGGCAGCAGCAAAACATATTCTAGCCACCTAAGAAGATCAATATGATTTTAAGTGTATGATATATTTAGAATGTTTTACAGCTTTTCTGTGACATTAGACAGTCTCTTTGGGCAGGGAAGTGAAGCTGCTGTCTATCCATTCTTCAAATCCACCAGGCTCCTTTGACAAAAACGGTAATGTTACCTCACAGTACACGGGAGTTACTGGTCTACCACTGCCTCGATCGGTCAGTGTGTTGGTGTTATTGAGTGACTTTAGTGTTTAACACATTACTTGCTATGGACTGAAGCAGTGGAAGCCTCTGCAACTCCTGTGTTCTGTGAGGTAAAATTACTGATTTTATAGGAGTTGGGAGAAATATAAACGCTTCAGTTCCCTGTTGTTGAGTTGGCTCAGACTCACAAACACATTAAGTGAGAGCAGGGAGATTTTGTTGCACCTGTTTTAGGTGGGACAGCAAATGTCATGGATTATTGTATGATTAGTTTGTGGAATTCATTGCATAATTTTTGAAATAAATGAGCAAGCATAAGCACACCCAGTTCAGACCAAATATCAGGAAAGAGTTCAAACCTATTCGCAATGCGTTTATAAATTCATGGCATAAATTACATAACCAGAGGGCTATTGTGGGTTTGGGTTTTCTTTCTTAAATTATTAAATCATCTGAATGGGGAAAATAATCATGAGCTTGTGAAATAGCATTGAGAATCATTAGACCAGTAAAAATGTCCAATTGTTAAAAAACACAGACTTTTATAGCAGATATTAAAATCCAAGTTCAGATTTATTCTTTTTGATCTTTTTCTCTTCATGAGCCTCGACTCTGACGGCCACAGCATGTCTGCCTGCTGCGTGTTACAGCTCTCTGTCTCCCCCTGCAGGCAGCTGTCCAACGAGCAGGCCATCCTCCAGCAGACGCTGCAGAAAGAGTCCAAGGTCAACAAGCGACTGTCCATGGAGAACGAGGAGCTGCTGTGGAAACTGCACAACGGTGACCTGCTGGCCAGTCCCCGCCGCCTCTCACCCACCTCACCCTTCAGCTCACCACGGAACTCTGCCTCCTTTCCCACAGCTGCACCCTTATCACCCAGATAACCCCGGCAACAGACAACAAGCCCTTCCTCATTCTCCTCATCACAAAGATGGAAGCTGTTCCAAATCCAGAGAGAGACCTCAGTCACAGCAGTGTTGGATATTAATGATGAACTTGTACAGTTGGAATAAACTGAATTAAAGACTCTTATTTTGAGAGCGTAAAGACATTGCAGTGGCACCGATGCACTTAGTGTGAGCGTGGGACTGACCTCGCTCTCTATCAAACGACTGCTCTCCAATAAACGTTTCTTCTTTTTCTGAAGAAAACATAAACAACAGGCACACCTCAGGGTCTGTACATAGAGCCTCACTTTGGTTATGACTATCCTTACCTTTGTTTTTCTTTTGTTAAGTTGTACAGTTTAGCTCAGCCTGTTCTTTTATACACCTCTTTAAAGAGGATGAGAAAAAACCTTGGATATGTGGAAATGGACTCAAGAGTTGTTTGGGTTTGGTAAACTTAAGATGACGGGTACTTCTTGATGGATGAGCATGGATTGTTTTGCCTTTTCCCTTCTTTTAAAGAGGACGTCTCTTTTTTCCCCCCCAAAGAGCGAAGCTCAATCACTGATCTGCTTTGGACCTCTGGGAGAAGAAGTGCACGGTCATGATGTCCACCAGCGGACAAACAGGAACAAATACTCTGTTTGTTCACCTGAGGAACTCAACTCAATTACTGACATGAACCTTTGATCCAGTGGATACCTGTTCCTCACAACCTCTACCTTAATCTACTATGTGGAATGTAATCATCTGTGGGTGTTAAATCTGAGCAGGCCAGTTCATGAACACACACACACACAGACACACACCATCTCAAATATGCAGTTTATTTAACAAGGTTGGTGTTGGCCCAGACAGTGTTTACCCCTTTACTTTTTTCCTTAAATCTCTCAATTAACAAAGGGATACAACTCCCCCACATCCTCTGAAGTCACCTTGTGCCCAAAGAGATGCAACAAAAACTGGACCAGTGACTAATCAGTTCACGTGTCTCTGCTTTGGGTCACATATACAATCATTTTCACAGAGAGAAACCTCCCAGACTCTCTGAACTGAAAGACTCTGAATCCAAAAACAGTCTCTCTTTGTGTGTCTGGTGTTTGTCCTAAAAACCTCAGATGTACCCAGATTGCCTCAGTCTACCATGTTCTGCTTTATTTTGGACACAGAATAAATACAGTATGACATACGATTCAAGCAACATTGTTTTATTTTGAATATTAAAATACACTTGTTTTGGGAAAATTAAACATGTTTATGCCCTGTAACAGATATCAATTAAAGGAATGTTTCTGATTATTTGAAGCGGGATTGTATGAGGTACTTGTCTATAGTCGGTGTATTAACCTACAGTAGATGGTGGCTGGCTAACGCCCCAGTTTGGAGGAACAGAGAGGAGAACCAGCTGTGGACGGGGTCAGCAGCAAAACCTAAAAAATGAATTTCAAGTGTAAGCTATATTAAGAATATTTTCACCACTTTACCTTGCTATCCCTTTTTACACCCTTTTTCTTATGGGAAAACGTTGCTCTTTCTGTTCAACCAAACTCCATAATTTTACCTCACAGAACACAGGAATTAATGGTCTACCACTGCCTTATTCAGTTAGTTTTCTTGTATGACTGTGGTGAATTGAAACTAAGCAGTTACCTGTTCTGTGAGGTAAAATGACTAATTTTTGCAATGAAGTCTGGTTTAATTGGAGAAGAAAGCAACATTTGGCTTATATAAATGTTTGTTTGTTTTTTGTTGTTTTGTTTTTCAAAAATGCTGTTTCACAGCAAGGTAAAGCTGGTGAAAATATTCTAAATATAGTGCTCACTTAAACTGCTGACCCTGTCCACAGATGTTCATTGCTTAGCTGACGTAGCATGACGGCTGTTATCTACTGTAGGTGGTACACTGACCATAGATAAGGGCCTCAAACAACCCCACTTCAAACAGTCCAAACTATCCCTTTAAGTCAAATATTAAAAAAAACAAAAAAACAAGTAAGCTTTTCAGGAGACACATGCTTTCTATTGGCCATGAGGAAGATCAACGCTGTCGCCTGCTGCTTTGCTGGGGTCGAGTTGTCCCGGTAACGGGGCGATGACCAGTGGTGGATGCTCGAGATCAGCAGCTCGAACCATCATGACCACAGATTTGATGGAGTACCACCAACCGTGCCATGTGTACCACACCACCCCGTCATCAGTCATGGCTTTGTAGGGTCCGTTGTAGTAATGACCGTTCAGGTTGCCTGCATCACACCTGTGAAGACGAGGATAAAGAGAAAAAATGAACAAGTAACTGCTGTATATCTGCACTGTGCTCTCTAGTTTTTTCTCTATTGATTTGCATGTAACAAGTTAAAGTATCGGTTTACTTGCTGAACCACCAGCCTGACTTGCTGTGTCTGATACACTTGGCATCATCATCGTTTTCAGCATCATCGTTGTTCAGCTGGTCATAGGTGCTGAATCTGACGCCAGTCCATTTCTGCCCAGCAGGAGGAGGACTGTCAGCCAGGGCGTTCCCTGCATTCCCAATGTATTCTCCCAAATGTAACAGGTACTGGTCCTTAAAGTGAACACAGGAGCACAAACAAAGAGCTTAGAATAAATCTGTTGTATTATGAAAGTGCTTCAGTGCATTTATATTTGACATTATTATCTAATTTGTGCATCCAGAGTGACTTTTCAGTAAGCAACAAATTTTAATTTTGTAATAAAGAACAATCAAAAGCACATAAATATAATTGTGTTTTACACGGACATCGATGATTGGTTGATGGAGCTGATGAGGTTTTGTTCTGAATACAGGTTTCGTAAAGCTTTTGAGTAATATTCAATCACTTTTAATGTACTTAAAATACAAAGTACCTCAAAAATTTCCAGACTCTCGAAGCCTTTTTCTTCACATACAACTGTTAATTCCTTTATAGCCACAAAAATACAGTAAGTGTTTATGGTCACTTTGTTCTGTTATTTGACTGTATGTTTCGATCATGATTATTTAATGTTTGATAATTTCCAGAGAAAGTGATCAACAGAGGACTTAAATTATGAGGATGTGATTGTTTCATTTCAAATATTCAAAAAATATCTGTGGGTTATCTTGAGTAACTGGCTCATCATTTCAGTAAAAAGACTTTTTTGGCATTTGAGCACTATGTGTTAAGTGCCGTCTACTCTTATTATGTTAATCATCTCTACGGCTGTTATCTCTAAAACTCTGAAACTCACACCAAAGAAATCTAGCTAGATAAACAGCACTACTGGTAAGAGGAAAAATATGTATTTTTGATTTTGTGGTGAGCATTGTTAAGCATTTTCCAAAAAGTAGCCTATATTCAAATTCAGCATGTTCCTAACCTTGAAAACATAATGATTAAAACTGAGTATTTCCCAAACTTTAAAGACGTTGTCCAAACCTTGTGAACAGAGCAGCGTGACTATTAATGACATCAAAATAGGCTGACAAGATTATGGGAAAGATGGAGAGAGGAGAAGGGGGGTGTAGAATTTTGAAAAGAGGAGGAGAACGTGCAGACAGCTACTGTAACAGGATCCTGGAGCCAGGCGTTGCTGCTGTTTCAGAAGCAAAGGACATAGAACACAGAACATGCATAGTCTAAATAATCCCCATCTGTTATGGGAAATGAAGAGAGGACGAGGTTAAAGACGGAAAGAGAATAGAAATTAGAGGAAAGACAGACCCAAACAGTTAAATAGAAAAAAGCCCTTTTCACACAGGAATAGTATCACCTGGGGTAGTTATTTGTAATAATGGTGGAGGTTGTCTGTGACCTTAATCCTGTGTGAATCTCACATGATTGTAGTTTGTAAAGTAAACATTCCACCGCAAAATAACCCACCATATTTCACCAAACACAGGGGGTCCTGCGATAATATTAGTCCCGTGTCAATCAGCCTCTCTGTGATTTGGGGTCGGATTTTTTGTTTTCTGGTGTCAGACAACTGAACAAGTGTGAAATTTGCTCGCAGCTAATAATATGTTGAACAGCAGTCAGCATCTGAGATCAGTTATATTGACGTTTCTAATGAGTGACGATGACTAAGAGGGTAAACTTCACGTGTAACACATGCAGCAAGTGGACAAAACAACTCTGAACTGTTATTAATGCAGCTGCTGAAGAACAGATGCTTCATCACTGAAACATTGATGTTAATTGAACTGAATTATATATAATGACAGACAGGCATATAGTAACTTTTTTTTTACATAACTCAGATCAGATTAAATTTTTTACATATACAGATTGATCAGTCGGCCGATATTACCCTTGGATATTTGCCCATCGTGGCTGTGTTGATCTATATCAGCATCGGTGTATATGTTGACCGTTTTGAGTATAATGCAGGTTGTTTTTATTTTTTGTTTGTTTTATGGGCTGCATTTCAGGGTTCTTAATGTTTTTTCACTTGCCCAGTCAGACAAGTGGGTCAGAAATCTTTTTGCCCAAAGTCAATTTTTACCTGCTCCTGTACAAATTATTTTATTAGCATTTATTTACATAGCAACAAAGACTAATGTTAATTTTCATGTTTAAGCTAGGGCTTAAACGTCTATAAAATGTCAAAAAAAAAAAAAAAAAAAAAAAAAAAAAAAAAAAAAAAAAAAAAGTGAAAAATGTCCATCATTGCAAAAAATTTCTCGTTGCATCTGAAATCTTAAGAAATTTCATTCAATATGATAATAAACAAAGAAAAGTGGGAGAACTTATCAATTATCAAAATAGTTCAATTTTCTTTACCACTTGCCAGGTCAGTTATTGTTGAGTCCTGCATTTTATGAATATTTGATCAGTTTTCTTAATTCATATACTGTATACATATGTCATGTAAGACATTAAAGTTTATTAAACTGTAAAATATCCTGCCTTCATTACATACCTTTGTCACAATTATTTGATAAGCATTTGAGAGATCACTGCAATATCAAATTATATATCAGAATTAAAACTCTTTGATCTCAGTATTGGCATCCAGCATCAGTAATATAAACACTGCTTACCAATGAGACTAAACTATGCTGTTATGCTTTCTTCTACTTTTAATTTTCTTGTTGCTGTGTCCCTTGTTTTACCTTTTCATCGTCCACTCTGAAGTTCTTGTATTCTGCATAGCGCTGATTCCCCTCAAAGTCCTCCATGTCGATCCGCAGGTCGTAGTTTCCTACAAGACACCGAGTTACACATACAACCATCCTATAATATCTACATAATCCAACACATAAACATCCAGGTACACACACCTTGAGAGGTGATGAAGTGTAGAGGGTCATTTCCCAGCCAGAATTCTCCATCAGGGGAGTGGAGGTCTCCAAATCCATGCTTGTACTCCACCCAAGCTCTGCACACACACACAGATTATACATTCATTCTCTAAGTCAAATCTCTTGATCACGCTGAGGGTAAATTTCTGTTTTTATGACACACACCTGTCAAAGCTCTCCTTGCCGTCTCGCCTCCTCTGGAAGACGGTCCATCCTCCCCCGTTGTTCATGTCGCAGTAGACACTCAGTGCGGTGGGACTGCCGTCCGGACGGATCACATACAGTCCACTGGCCACATTACCACCCGCAAACACCTCGGAGCAGTCTGGACACACAAACACACACCAGGTGGATACATATTCGGAGTGTCTATTTGCACAAGAGCAAGAGCACCAGTAAAGAGCAAGTCACAAAACTCATTTTATTTATTTATACCTGGGCCCCTAATTTAGCTACAAAGAGTGATATAGCATTGTTGGCCCAGCCATACCTAAAGTAGCTATTCCATCATGGGTGCAAATGGAGGAGGGGTGGAGGTCAGTATGAGACGTACAGGTGTCACAGCACAGTGAGTCATGGATATATGCTTAATTTAATTTTCCAGCATCTTTTATCTTTTTCCACCCTCTCTGTCTGAAATATTCAACAGCGCTTTAGAGCCGCATTTTTATTATTACCTCTGCCAAGGAGAGGATATGTTTCCATGCCATTTGTTTGAATTTCTGTCAGCAGGATTAGGAAAAAACTACTGATTCTATTTTCATGAAACTTTCTGTAAAAATGCATTAAATTTTGGAGTGGATCTGAAAAATGGGGTGAACACATGAATTATTTTTCACTTCTGTTGCCATAGTGAGATTAAATATTTGGCCTTGGCGGAGGTCTGTGCTTTTATTTCATTTTTTTTACTCATGGAGGCAGAACTCTACTCCTACAGTAGAACTAAGAGAAAACAGAAAAGTCAACAGGTAGATTGATATAATGTCATGAGTTTTGTGCTGAAGGCAGATGAATGTATCTCTAATGTGAAATCTGATCCTACCTCTGTAAAGGTTGTCAGGGCCCAGGTGGGAGTTGGGTAGGTGCTCCAGCTGCTGAGCCTGGCTCCTGTGGAGCTCCTGGATGTAGCGATGCTGGTCGTCAATCACGTTCTTCAGGCCCTGGATCTCCGCTTCCAGGAGAACCACCTTCTCCTCACATGGCACAGGGGCCTGGACAGAGGAAAAAGACCAATATTAGTAACTGGTACACTGAGATTTACCAGGCCAAGACATCAAGGGTAGAAGGCTGCAAACAGTCGGAACCAGTCAACAACTTGTTTTCAGAAGCAAGTATTTCAAGCTAAAGACAGTTTACAAACATGTTCGTCTTGCCACATTGGCTTCAACTCTTTTACTTTGTCTGTCAAAGCACTCTGTTTTAAAGGTGCTATCTTATTTTCATTATCAATTAACCTGATGGTTATTTTCATGATTAATTAATTAAGTGTTTTGCCTATAAAATGTAAAAATATGAATGTGTGATATAATTTGAAATTTCATTTTCTACACTGCTAAATGGTTACTTTTGTACGTACATTGTGGAAGATTGCAAAAATGTCTTATTCATCTGCGAATAAATCAATACAATATAAATGCTACAATAAACAGACAATGGTAAAATAAACCCATAAAGTGTAATTCAGAGTACAAATAAATGACTGACTAGATAAAAGTAATAAAAAGTAAAAAGTAGCAAAAGTAGCCGTCTTTCAAAAATGCGACTCCGGTGGGACTCGAACCCACAACCTTTGAATCACTCCTCAAGTGCTTGACTAGAAGTCCAATGCGCTATCCATTGCGCCACGGAGCCACTTGTTGATATAAGTTTAGCTTCAGTCTTGCTTCCTTTTGGCCTTGTTTGGTTTTTGTGTTGTCACATTGCCTGCAGCTGTTTTCTTTTCTCTGTCAAAACACTTTGTAAACTCTGTTTTAAAGCTGTTGTATAAATAAAGTTATTATGATTACTTTCAATATCAATTAACCTGATGATTATCTTCACGATTAACCAATTGTTTAGTCTTTTAAATGTTCAAAAATTGTGAAAAATGCTCATCAAAATTGCCCCGAGCCAAAAGTGAAGCCTTCTTCTTTTGTCCAACAGTCCAAAATCCAAAAACTCTTCATTTACTATCATACATGACAAAGAAAAGCAACAAATCCTTACATTTACAAAGCTGGAACAAACAAATGTTTGACATTTTGCTTTAAACATGACTGAAATAATTAATCGATTATCAAAATAGTTGGCAACTAATTTTCTTTAAATCGATTAAACAATCAGTCTACTAATTGTTGCAGCTCTTGTTGGATGTCTTGACACTTCAGTGATGGACATGCTAATGTCATGCATATTACTTGAACTTTAGATTGAAAGACTCTTGTATTAAAACCCTCTGTTTCTGCTGTGACCTGAGCTATTCCATCGTGGTCTGTTCCACACATTACAGTTACTGCTACTTATTTACCAAACAACTAGTCCCTATAAAACTGTAGTGAGGTCTGTGGGTTATCCACATGTGTAAATATTAAAAAGTTGAGAAAACTCAACATTAGAAGTCAACTTACTTCAATAGATTTTAAGTTTGAACCCAACTCAAACTCTCTGTTTTACCAACTAATAATGTTTTGTTGAGATAATTTACTTTTCTTCTTTAGATAAACTTGAATATCTACAGTTTTTAAACCCTCCAAAAATGTTCAGTTCAAAAACTGTTGAGTAAACTGAAGTGAAAGTAAACAATGGTTAATAATGAAAAATTTTAAGTTACAACCATTTAATTTTCAAGCACCCAAATAATGACAAGTTAGGTTCACAACTCCCTGTGAAGAACACTTTAAATATAATTTATTAGAGGTTTCTAAAACTCAAAGTTTATTTAAAGAAGAAAAATTACCTCAACAACTGATTATAAGTTGGCAAAATTTTGTCATTCATTTCAAAACTTGGGAGTTTGAGTCTGATTCAAGAGAAGGAGGTAGTTACCTTGATATTATGTTTTCTCAACTTTTTTTTTTTTTACAGTGCAGTGTAACAGAGGCACATTTTTAAGGAAGAAATCACTGATGTTTTTAAAGTGGCATTTTATAAATGCTGTGACCACCACAAAGGACATTCCGATCACCTCTTTTATGTTGGGTCGATGGGATAAATCTCAGAGACAAATATGTCTCAAAACCTGTGCACATAAACCAAAACTATGCATGAATTATAGAATTTGTTATATATGCTGTGAATTATCTGGAGTATCTTACCGCCAGAGAGGCAGCCAGGTGGAGAAGGAAAGCCACCGTTGTCCTCAGCATTCCCATAATCAATAATCTTGATCCAACTGCTTCACTCTCTGGTCTCACTTTGTCTGTTCAGTCTGACTGCCTCCTCTCTCCTCTCCGTCACCCTGTTCTACTGTTTATAATATAGCATCACTTCACTGCTTTTTCTCACTGTGATTCACTGTGGCTGGAGATTATTAGACTTTTCATGGACTGACACTTTGTAAACTAGCCTCCATCTAGTGGTTGGAGTACATATTCATCACCTCCTACTTGTACCTAATGCTTCATACTGAACCTACTAAATGTACACTCCCAAAGGGTCTACACTAGAGCTGAAATGACTAATCAGTTAGTTGCCCACTATTAATTTCATTGGGTACTATTTTCATTATTTGTTTGCATAATTTTGAAAGAAAAAAGTTTTTTCTGGCTTCTTTAGCCCTCTAAGACAGTAAACTGAATATCATTGGGTTGAGGATATCATCAATCATCAACATTTTTTCCACCATTTTCTAACAATCTATAGACCAAAAACAGAGAAAATAATAATAATCAAATTAATCAACAATGAAAATAAATGTTATCTGCAGCCCAAGTTTACACTTATTTGACTTAGGCTAGTTCGTAACAGAATGTTGGAAATATGAATGAGTGATACAATTGAGATTCATTTTCTATGGTGTTACGTAAATTGTCATTTTTGGTGGTCTGTTGTGGAGGATTACAATGTCTTATTCATCAGTGAATAAATCAATACATATACATAAATAAATGCTACAATAAATACACAATGGTGAAATAAACCCATGAAGTGTAACTTAGACCTTAACTAGATAAAAGTAATAAATGCAAAAGTAGCCGTCTTTCAAAAATGCGACTCCGGTGGGACTCGAACCCACAACCTTTGAATCACTCCTCAAGTGCTTGACTAGAAGTCCAATGCGCTATCCATTGCGCCACGGAGCCACCTGTTGATCGTACCCGCGTGACTGTTAATAAACTTCATCACGATTCGTAATCCTGAGCTCGGCACAATACACGGTGTAACGCGATATAAACTACACTGTAGCCATGACAATGTATTGAGGGAAAAATGGAACGACTCCGGGGCCGACGCCAGCCAGAAAACCAAGTAAGGAGCCGACAGCCGAGCCGCCTCGCTGTACCTCCCTCTGCTCGATACTGGTGTATATGCCAAGAAGCTATTCCAATATGCTTGACATAGCTGTTTTAAAGCAGGTTAAACGCGAATATTGTGAGGTTCTTTATTACAAAAGGTGCCGTAGAAACGTTATGAGTCGCTGAGTTTCACTCCTCCTGGATATGTTGCTCTCTTCCGCTTGTTTCGGCGTGTTTACTTGCACACGGACAACATACGCCCATGTTTTGTTGACAGACGCATGTTTTTTTTTCTCTTTCTGTCCCGATAAGCCTTATGTGTTGGATGGTCTGTTAATCATCTGATTTTTCCATTTGTCCCGGTAATTTCAAAGCACTGCACACAAATCCATTAACCTGATACGACTTCCGGTTTGCCTGTGAAAGCCTACAAAATAAAAGGGCGAACGTGTGTAAAGCGTTAACTGTTATTGTCACTGTAATCCCGATTAACTGAATTACTGCGTTCATTTAATGACATGCAATATCACTGTATATGTGTAATTTTTCCCCACTCTTTAATTGCCTATTGAGGAGGGTCCATTATGGTTACAACGCCTGCTGCGTGGCTGCATGTTCGCAACCGTCGCGAGTTCGAGTCCAGCCGATGACATTTATTACAAGCCCTCGTCTAGCAAATCATTCAAGTAAAAACCAACAGCCAGACCATAAAATTCAAACACAATGTTGATGAAAATAGGTTTTTCACAATGATGAAACCGAAAGCATTAATATTATGAATGTCAGTGTATTACGTCGTTTTGGTTAGCTAAAAATGAGATTACATATGTGTGTATATATGAATAAATAAATAAAGTTGGCAGGATTTCTCTAGAACCGACTTATATGATTGTCCTATCCAATTCAGCGACTACCCCCCAGGGGAGGAATTTAGATTTCATATCCTCTGATTTTTCAACAAATCTTCTGCGATCTAGCATAATTTTCTCAGTCTGAAAAACTGGCTTTTTGGCCATAACCTCCTGACATTTTACCATTTTCACAGCTGGGAAACAACAGGAGCTCCACTTCAATCCTGAGAAAATGCGGCCTTTATTCGCTGACACGCTCAAACCTAAGCTGTAAATTTATAGCACCATCTCTGTCTGCCGGAATAACAACTTCACTGCTCAACTTTCCCTCCGCTGAGTGCGCATTCACCGTAACTCCGTCACCAAACCCAGTAATTAGTCTGCCCCTCACCCTCTGTGATGCTCCCTACAGTTACACACTCAGGACAAAATGCTACTCTGACCATCAGTAGTCTGCAGAGTTTATTAGTTTACCTTTAACATGTGGACTGAATCCAACATAATCCAGAACAGAGGCAGAGGCATTTTTCAGCTTTTTAACTAATTAGTCCTGTAATTGCATCACCAAGACGCCATGTTTCTTCTTCTTATGAAAGTTACGTTTCTGCCGCGCAAAGACTGACACCTGGCGGTGTAAGCAGCATACTACAATAAAGCATCGCCCCATCAGTGTAATAGGGCGAGGAGCGTTTATGATGATATTGAAAATCACGCAGTTGGGATTTCTTAATACTCTGATATAATAGCTTTGTACCGCCCAAGCCTAGTTGTGGCCATAAACCCTGCTGCCGCCGCTGTCTGTATGTATAACAGAGCGCAGAAAACCTTAGCTTGCTCATCTAGCTCCACTGCAGGATTTATTATTCACACAAAACAAATGGCAAGACAGCTAGACAGCTAGATAGATAGAATCTACATTTAAAAAGTTAGTAATGAACACAAATGTCTCATTAGCATGTCCATTACTGTGTATTACCTTACTAATTAGCAACAGGTCCGCTAGCTTAACAAGGCCACGTGCAGTAAAACGATTTCAACGCATTACTGCAAAACTCAACGCATAAAAATTACACATTATCACCAAGGATTCACAACATTCCTAACCTTTATACTGAGGTACAAACGTGTTTTAGAGGAATATTAACTCACCTGTATGTACAAACAAAGAGTCAGACACCGTTAACTTGTCCCCAGCTTAACTGCATGATTTGCTTCTGTGGGGTTTTAGGTTCCTCCCAAGCTCTATGTGCCCCCTGCTGACCCGTTTGAGTATTGCGCTAATACTGACCATGAAAATGACAAATCAATAATTTTTAAGACACAAGAAAAAAAAAATTGAGGTGTCTATTTTTATCCACATTTAACTTATTTAACTCATTATTTTAGCAATAGACTTTACCATAGTCCAAACGACTTTTTAACATTGTTTTTATTTTTAATTCCTATACATATAGCCTACTGTATTTTTAACCTTTTAAACTCTATGAATTAGGGCTACAAAATTAATCACATTTGCAATAAAATCGTTATATGGCCAAGTGCAACATCCAAATTGCAATTTTTTGAAAAAGGAAGAAAACATTTTCTCTTTCTGAGTGACATAGAGAAACTGATGTGCACACTTTTACATTGAGCTGCCTGGACTACTGTAATACTCTTCTTTCTGGTCTTCCCAAAAACATAAATGATCCAGAACTCTGAGGTGCATGTGCTCACCAGAACCAGAGGAAGAGAACACATCACACCAGTTTTTAAGTCCTTTCATTGGCCAGTTTCTGTATTGATTTTAAAGTTGTTTATTTTACTTGTATTTAAGGCACTTCATGGTCTTACACCGACAGATTTGTCTCAAATGCTCACAGTGTATGAATGAGTACAGTCCCTTTTTAGTTTAATTTTGTGTTTTGTATTTTAAACTCTATTTTGTCAATCATCAATCAATCAGATTTCACTTATATACACTGTAAGAAATTTCTGTAATTTTCACAGCATTATTGCTGTAAAATGAAGAAATCCTTACTGTATAATATGTACACAGCAATTTCTGTAGTTTTACAGCAAGATTACTGTAAAATTAAGACATGCATACTGTATAATATGTATACGGCAAATTGCTGTATACTTATTACAGTAAATAAATTATTACTTATTATTAATTTTCTCAGTACAGTCATTTTTAGCGAGATTATTTTTCCAGCAGTTACATAATAATCTGCCTTTGCTGTTCACACATTTTGCATTAATTAAAACACAAACTGTTTCTTATTTTGTTATCAAGAAGGTTCAAGAGGACCTGACTTTCCTCCAGTCCAAGTAAGTGTCACCAATGATGGGAATATACTGTTTTGTGTTGTTGGCCACCTGCTTTTCTCTGTGGAATTTTATTGCAAGAGTGACTTAATTCCTCACTTTCTTCAGCCTTTGACTCCAGAAAGGTAATGTAACTCATTATTTTTTAAGTGTATGTTAGTTTAGCTCAGCTCTCATAACATTGTCAGGTCGGTGTAGGAGTAACATCACTGGATTAAAGTTAAATCACAGTCGTGCGTGTGTGTGCTCACTCGTGTGTGAATGTGTGTTGGTGTGCTAGCTTGTTCCATTTGGAGATGTGCGTGACAATATATCTGTGTGTGTGACTTGTTTTTTTCTCTTGCTTGCAACCGTGAGGCCTGACGACCAAGTGCTGAAGCAGGTCAGGTCGCCACAGACCCTCAGAAAGGTAAGACAATACAAGCTCTCACATCAATGGCAGACCTTCAGCTCTATTGCGACTCTCAGCAATATTGGGATAGTTTGCCAAAAAATGAAAATTCATTCATCTAGACACCCTCATGTGTGTTTTGTGGACTAACAAAATAAACCTCATTCTAAATCAGCATGAGGATGAGTAGAAAATAACATAATTTTCACTTTGGGGTGAACTATCCTTTTAACAATGACCTATTGCGAGTTTAGCAAATCAATGTCCTTCTGGACAGGAGCAGGCTCGCTGCAGCAGAGGGAGGTCAGTTGTAGTGAGTTTCTATGGTTCCAGTGATGCTCTCACTTTGAAACTTTCTGTGGGTTTGATCTTCTCAAAGTGTAAGTGAGCTTCTCTCACTCTTTCTGTCTGGATCTCCAGATTGAGACGTTCCTTTAAAAAAAATATGTAAACAGTTTGAGCTCCTCTCTCACTCTCTCTCTCCTGATCTCTGGCTCAGCATGTTCATATATGGAGTCATAGGAGGCCATAAAAAATATAAATCTGTAAAACGATGAGAAAACAAAGGTGGAAATCTTAACAGTTAGTTTGATCTTATAAATATTTAAATAGTATGAACTGATAGTTAATTTCTCTATTGCTATCAACGTACACCGATCAGGCATAACATTATGATCACCTGCCTAATATTGTGTAGGTCCCCCATTTGCTGCCAAAACAGCCTCGACCCATCGAGGCATGGACTCCACTAGACCTCTGAAGGTGTGCTGTGGTATCTGGCACTTAGACGTTAGCAGCAGATCCTTTAAGTGCTGTAAATTGTGAGGTGGGGCCTCCATGGATCAGACTTGTTTGTCCAGCACATCCCACAGATGTGGCTTGAGATCTGGGGAATTTGGAGGCCGAGGCAACGCCTCAAACTCGTTGTGTTCCTCAAACCATTCCTGAACCATTTTTGCTTTGTGGCAGGGCGCATTATCCTGCTGAAAGAGGCCACTGCCATCAGGGAATACTGTTTCCATGAAAGGGTGTACATGGTCTGCAACAATGCTTAGGTAGGTGGTACGTGTCAAAGTAACATTCACATGGATGGCAGAACCCAAGGTTTCCCAGCAGAACATTGCCCAAAGCATCACACTGCCGCTGCCGGCTTGCTGTCTTCCCATAGTGCATCCTGGTGCCATGTGTTCCCCAGGTAAGCAACACACCCGGCCATCCATGTGATGTAAAAGAAAATGTGATTTATTAGACCAGGCCACCTTCTTCTGTTGCTCCGTGGTCCAGTTCTGATGCTCATATGCCCATTGTTGGCACTTCCGGTGGTGGACAGAGGTCAGCATGGTCACCCTGACTGGTCTGCAGCTATGCAGCCCTATACACAACAAACTGGGATGCACTGTGTATTCTGACACCTTTCTATCAGAACCAGCATTAACTTCTTCAGCAATATGAGCTACAGTAGCTCGTCTGTTGGATCGGACCACACGGGCCAGCCTTCGCTCCCTACGTGCATCAATGAGCCTTGGCCGCCCATGACACTATCACTATTTCACCACTGTTCCTTCCTTGGACCACTTTTGATAGATACTGACCACTGCAGACCAGGAACACCCCACAAGAACTGCAGTTTTGGAGATGCTCTGACCCAGTCGTCTAGCCATCACAATTTGGCCCTTGTCAAACTCGCTCAAATCCTTACACTTGCCCATTTTTCCTGCTTCTAACACATCAACTTTGAGGACACAATGTTCACTTGCTGTCTAATATATCCCACTAACAGGTGCCATGATGAGGAGATAATCAGTGTTATTCACTTCACCTGTCAGTGGTCATAATGTTATGCCTGATCGGTGTATATTAGCCAAAGCATTTAATTTAATTTAAATACTTTCCCCAAATATGTTACAGTTATTTACTTGCCTCACTCATTGCCTGAATTATTTATTACCTGAATTTAATTGTGAGTTTATAAGCTGCTATTTGTCATATCTGATTATATTATGCAAAAGTGTCAAATTTGGTGTATTTAGGTTTATAGTGTATAGGCTGGACAATGGAGAATAAAGATTATAAAATGCAGCACAATGATCAAGTTTTCCCTCTACAAATAAATAGACTACAAACTGTAAGACTGGCTGTGCATTCACATGTAAGTAAGTTTATTATTTTGATTAATGTTAGAAACCCTTTCTTACCCACAGTTAATCTTTAGGATTGCAGGTGCCCCCTGAGCTGTGAGAGATGAAAACAATTATTTACATGCTGGAGGAAAAGACCATGTGACTATAGGTCATTGGTTGGTGCAGAAATGACTGTGCAACTAATGTAAACAAACTTGTGCATAAAAGAGAGCAGAGTTCAGTCCTGCTGTATTCACTAATCAAGCTACTCAAACTGTATTGAGTTCTAATTTTCTGTGTTTACATGAAAGCAGAGGAAAATTTAAAATGCTCCTGACCCAGCATAGCTTATTTTTGCAATGTTCTTTAGTGGTAGTTTGGCATTTTGTTTTACTGATGACAGAGACCTCCAGTCTAAAACCAGGAGAAAAACACCCAAACCAGCCTGCTGGTGAGTACCTATGACTGGTGAGGCAGTTTGCACTTTGCAGCTGTGCTTTCTTTTTTGTCTTTCATACGGGTCTGTCTATTAGGAAATGCTTAACATAAAGAGAACTGAAATCCTGTATACTTTACAGCATGACTAAACATCATTACATGTAAATTTGCCAAAGCGTTGGCACAGTATGTAGTATTTAGAAATTTACCAGACTAAGATCTACACCTGAATCCTTAGAGGGCAGATTTGGAGATGACCCACAAAATGAATTAGGTTTATATAGGATCAAATCAGTGTATCGTTGCTTAACACTGAAAACAATGTTTATCGTCCAAAATGCAGGTAAATAGTGTAAAATAGCTGAGTGAATGGTCAGTCAATTTTGCATCTATTCTGCTGTTGTGACCTGTCGATTGAGGGTCTATCACTTGTCATGCAATGTTTTCTTGTAGTTTCACACTCCTGATGCTCACTGAAAACAGGTTTTGTATTGATTGACTCCATATCTCATAGTCAACAGTTACACATTGATTTTGACTTCATGGGAACTTTAAGTGTTTTGATCATATATGTATTGCAATATAAGTCATCTATACTCGAGTATCTGGCCAAACAATGACAAAAAAAGTTGTTTTGTAGATTTTCTCAGCTACATTAATGGTATATCAGAGTCTGTCTTTTTCTGGAAAATGATCCTTACTGTACAAAAGCGCAACAATATAACTTATTTCACTGATTTGAGTCACACTGGATCATCTTTACTGAGAACACCATAGCAGTATGTAAGTGCATGTGTGACAAAGTGTAAAACTCGTATTTGTGCCACCTCACATTTTTGGAGTGAAATGAATGATACATAAATGGAATCATTTAATTTGTTTTGATAAGTTTCTCTACTGTCCCATAAACCATATCTTTGTGTCCCAGGTGCTGGACAGCATGACATCCTTACTTTTGAGCACTGGTGTGCAGTATTGTCAATATAGCCTGACCGATATACCGATTGACCAATATTATTAGACCAATATTGGCCTATCACAGTGTTAGAATATATGTTGTTCAATAAGTGCCTGTATGAAAACCTTTTTTTAATTATCAAAATTTAGACAGTTTTTATTTGCTTTTTATTTGTTTTATTTTTTATTTTGCACCTTATGCATATTTAATCTTTTTCTTCATTCTGACTTAATATAAACAAATATTTTGCTGTAAGTTATTTATAATTATAAAAAATGTTGGTGAAAATTTCAATGCCCTGATATAATTTTGGACAATTAATTTTATTGGTAAACTGTAAAACATCCTGCCTCTATTACATTAAAGTATTAACCACATTTATGGGATTATTGCTTATACATTCTGTATATTACATTCAACATCGGCCGATATATCTGTCAGTTTACTCCCTAATATCGGTATCGCCATTGCGCACAAAAATCCAATTAAAAAAAAATCCAACTCCACTACTTGCTAGAATTTGGTGCTTCAAACTAAATCGGAGCTTCACTCTCCTTCCGCTCTCAGAGCCTGTTGATGCTCGGTTGGTCGAAGGTGGAGGCCTCTGCTCCGGCAGGCTGGAGATGAAGCATCGGGGAGAGTGGAGAACTATGATCATCAAGGAAAGAGGGGCCAAAACTAAGGTGAAGTACGCACAAGTGGCATGCAGACAGATGGGTTGTGGGTCTGTGGTTTCCATAGCGCACAGCACCAACAAGACTGACCAGCAACCAGTGTGGGAGGCTTATCTCGGCTGCAGCGGCACCGAGTCCACCCTGAAGGAGTGTAGCAGAACCGAAACATGGAGAAGAGTGGAGGGGAAAAATACTTCTGCGTTCAGTCTGGAGGTGATCTGCTCAGGTAATGCAGAGAACAAATTTGCCATCATATAGTATTTTGATGTCACATTAAAGAAAACCTTTAGAGCATTTTTTTTTCATATTGACCCATATCGAATTTTCACATCAAATATTTCCCCCAGTCCCTCATCTCACAATCTATCCAAACCGAAAAAATGCCCAACTACACGAAATGGAAAAAGATTTTAGTTTATGGTGGACTAATGGAACAAGACTTGCTGTCAAATTCTGTTTGACTAAGTGGAGACTAAGTTCATTTGGTTACCTAATCATCATACATCAAAGCGGTCAGATAAGGCCTGTAACATGCCAAAGACTCCCCAAAATAAAATACACACACATCCCCTTGGAGGTTTTCCAGGAATGTCCAACTGGTAGGAGACTCCGGGATGGACCGAGAACACAGTTGAAGGATTATGTATCTCAACTGGCCAGGGAAAGCCTTGGATCTGGACTAGAGCTAGTTAAGGAGAAATGTCAGAACAGATTGTTGATCTTTCTAACAAAAAGTTTCACTGTGGAATTCCTGATCTCTCTCTGTGTTTTTTTTTTAGAGTCCATTAGGCTTGTTGGAAAATCAGATGTTTGCCAAGGCGGTGTGGAGGTGAAGTCTGATCAGCATTGGTTCTCAGTGTGTGACGATGGCTTTGGCTCTGAGACCAAAAAAGTGGTCTGCAGGGAGCTCGGCTGTGGACCTCCATCGGCTTTCAGGGGGTCGTTTCACGAAGGAGGACCGGTTCAGTCCAAACAGTTCCAGTGTAAAGGCAACGAGTCTCGTCTTGAAGACTGTGTCAGTTCAATCCACAGCACCTGCACACCAGCTTCTGGAATTTCATGCAGTCGTATGTATACCAATCATATACCGTTGTATATCTATGTATAGACTTTAATGTGGACTGATTCCTGTGGTGATAACAGGTCTGTGTGCAAGAATAATGTCTATTAAACATCAGTTTTATGGTTACCATAAAAAGAGGGAAGAATCCATTAAATAACTGCTGGATGATAAATTGAGCCCCCCACATTTTTCATTTGACATATTTATAGATGAAATAATAAATACTTAATACATTGAACAGACTAATTCAGATACAATAGCAGGACAAGTATTTGCACCGTGCATACAGCACAGCACATATTCAGAACAGAATCCAGCACTTGGGCCATTATGCAAATACTGTAACAGCATGATGGTCCTAATCAAACAACACCTCAGTGTTAAGAAGTGCAGGAGCACTGAATTAACCATGTATGCATCCCTGTCAGCACCAAGCACCAAAACACAAGCACAGCCACGTGGATATGAAGACTGTAAAATATAAACAGCATAAAAAGTAGACTCATTATAAACTATAATTCACTGAAGTCCAAATTTAATCACAATTCTGATCTTTTATGATGATTTTGCAAGCAGTCAGACTTAAAACCAAGTAAATAAAATGTGTGATTATAAAGCCGAAACATTGCACTGAAAGATGCTGAAATGTGTGATTGTTGTTTCATCCCTATGCAGTTCTCCCCAGCTCAACAGATTCATCAAGTATTTTTAATTTGGATCATTATGTTTTTAACACCTTCACAGTTTTTGATGCAAACCATATGCAGACCGCATGAAACAGTGTAAAAGTTCCTGTCAGGAGTTGTGCAATGACTCTCTTGTCTCCGTCCAGGATCTCGTGATATGAGATTGGTGGGAGGAGAAAATCACTGCGAAGGTACACTGGAGGGAAAGTATGATGGCGAGTGGAGGCCCGTGAGTGATAAATGGTCCGACTTGAGACTTGTACATTTTGCTGACGTTTGTGTGGAGGTTGGCTGCGCAGGTCTCATATCAAAATCAAGGCATTATCTTCCAAACCGTCGACCAGTGTGGGAGCTGTCATCTGACTGTAATCACGATCATTCCTCAATTTGTAAACACTGGGAATCAGGTGGTTCAGAGTCAGTCATTACTGTGACTTGTTCAGGTAATAGTAAATTTTATTTTTGTCCATCCTTTTGTCCATCTTCTAATGTTAATCATGGCTTTGTATTTTGTATTAGAGATCTCATACAATAATACTGTCACAAGCAGCACTTCCAATCACTTATCAGTCCCTCCAGGAAGTTGCGATGTTGCAAATTCTATCCACTAGGTTTTGAGGTGCATATTTTTAGTATTTGTGGCACCCCCCATAGGTTAGGCAGCTTAAAATGCTTTGGTAGTCCTACTCTGAGTTATAGCCAACCCCCCTTAGACTTTTATTGGTCAATATCTGAAAAACTAATTAAGATATCAACAAGCTTTATACAGCTTTTGATAAGCTTAGTCCAATATCAATCCACCTCCATTGTACCTAAAGTTTAGAAAGAGATGTCAAAAATGTGTTTTTCAATAAATCTCTCTGATGTTTCCTCTAACCCTAATGGCAGCCATCATTATGCAGACTGCTCTTTCAGCCATCAACTTATAGGACAGGCAGCGGGGGTGGACGGGGCCTGAGGCCAGATCCAGAATTTGTCAATGAAGGAGAAAGAGTAGATGTGGATAGAGAACTTTTTATGTGTGAAAATCATGCTGAATTACATAAGTATATGCATAGTCTGGATTATTTGATGTGGGGTTGTATGAGGTACTTCTTGTCAGTGTATTAATTACATTAGATGGCGGTCAACACGGCGCCACTTTGGAAAAACAGAGGAGCACCAGCACTGACGCTAAACAATGTACTGCTGTGGACATGGTCAGGAATAAAAAGTATTTTAACCATTTAAAAATAAATCACTATCACTATCAGTTTAAGTGTATGCCACATTTAGAATATTCTTGCTTAACCTTGCTGTCTTTTCTGACTGCAAACTGACATTATAAAAGCCAAATATTGCTCTCTTTAAAACAACCAGACTCCATGGGCAAAAGCAGTAATTTAACCCCGCAGAACATGGAAGTCGCTGGTCTACTGTTGTCTTGATCCTTTAGTTTTGTTTGTGTTATTGTGTGACTTCTGTGTTTTAAAAGATTAGTTCAGATTCACTAAAGTCACACAATAACACACAAAAAAAGGGTAACCGATCGAGGCAGCAGTAGTCTGACAACCTCTGTTCTGTGAGATAAAAAATTGTTGGTTTTGCAAAGGAAGTCTGATGGCTTTGGAGAGAGCAAAAAGTTTTCTGTCAGAAAAGCTGTCTGATGGTAAAGTAGTAAAGTTTGGCTGCTAGATGTTTCAACAATACAGCAATATATGGCTTGCCTCCTACACACTAGTACCCATACCTCAGGGGTCTGCAACCTTTATGATCAAAAGAGCCATTTCTGGCCCGGAAAAAGAAAAAATCTATGCCCGTTAAATTCTCTTTTCTCTTTTTTGAAGACTTTCTAAAAATTGGTATCCATAGACTCAAGAGAACTACCCACCGTCAAAGTTTAGAGAAAAAGATTTTTCATTTTGAGCGCAGCCGACCAATGCCGACCAATAATCTTTGAGATAATTGAGATAATATGCTTTTATTCTTTAGATAATCTTGAATCTTAGTTTTAGAAACTCAAAAAATTGTTTCAAAATGTGGTTACAGTGAATTATAAACCTAATTTGTCATTATTTTGATGCCTGAAAATTAAATTGTTTTAATTGAAAATATTAGAATTTTAACAATTATTCACTTTCACTTTAATTAATTAACTCTATGATTTTTCAAGTACATTTTTTGGGGGCTTTCTAAAACTAAACTAAACTTTTAAGTTTATCTAAATAAGAAAATAAAATTATTTCAACAAAATCAAAAGAGTTTGAGTTGGACTCAGAACTTAAAAATCTCTTGCAGTACGCTGCCTTGAAATTTTGAGTTGTCTCATCTTTTATCATCATAAACCTACAACAATGATACATTAAAATCAAAATGCAAAATTGTAACTTGTAATCATTTCCATGTAATGTTTTGTCAGTCACAGGGGAGCTAAAGAGCTGTGTGTGGTAGACCCCCCGTCCTACCACACATCAAGTAATCCAGCCCGTCCCTTCCTGGAGGAGAGACCCTGAAATTATGAAAGGGCTGAGCTTTTGAAAAATAATGATTTTTATAAGTATATATGAACAATGAGGCAGATATTGGT
Organism: Lutjanus campechanus; assembly: GCA_027495735.1. Lineage (NCBI taxonomy): Eukaryota > Metazoa > Chordata > Actinopteri > Lutjaniformes > Lutjanidae > Lutjanus > Lutjanus campechanus. Next base: position 209,338 of record JAJHUR010140500.1, on the reverse strand, counting down.
GGGGAAAAAACACTATACCATGTAACTGCTTTCTTCTTAGGGTGCAGGCCTATGTGGGATGAATTGATTCAGGGCCACACTGAAAGTTTCAGAAGTGATAAAGATGTGTTCTGCTTGGTAATCTTAAAAGAGCTTACATCCCAGCTCACTTGCTTTCTCTCTCTCTGCAGAGGCTGTGAGACTTGTTAAAGGGGACGATAGATGCTCAGGTGCGGTGGAGGTGAAGTCTGGTACATCATGGGTTCCACTGTGTTACCCTTTCTTCAGTTCACAGGCTGCACGAGTTACCTGTCGAGATCTTGCCTGTGGGTTTCCTACTGACTGGCATGGGAGAGGACCAACATACAATTTTGCTGCAGAAGGCATCTGGAATCCAGTATTTAAGTGTGAAGGCGAAGAGAAGCATCTTATGGATTGTCCCTCCACTACACTAAACCTCACAGAAGAGGAACTACGTGAATGTTACAATACTTTCCTGATCTGTAAAGGTAAAATAATCAAGGCTCTGTTACTTCCACTATATTAGTCATAAGAGATTTATGTTTCTTTTTCAGTTTAGTTACCAGTTTGTGTATCATGGGAATATAACAATAGAGAATTTGTATAACAAAAGTTTTATGCTTTAGTTAAAATGTATTATTTGACATAGTGTATTAAAATGCCCTTGCACAGTGTTTGACGACAGCCAGAGAATTTCTTTGAAAACTTTGTGTGTGTGTGTGTGTGTGTGTGTGTGTGTGTGTGTGTGTGTTTGTGTTTGTGACCAACATGCATCAGCCTAAAACTTAATGCATCCAATGCTGAATCCCTGCTACTCTTAATCACCCGGTAGGGGCTGTAAGTCATTAGAAAGTGCTAGGTTAAAACAAGGCTTACCTTTTCTGTTACAGGCCACATTTTAGCTTTTGTCGTGGCTCAAAAACTGGTATCCATGCAAAAGTTTGGTATCATCTTAAACCGGAGCATCTGCAGATTAATTATCCATTATGTCATGATCCATTAAGTCCCCTAACAATATAGGGTCCATTAGCATTTAGCATTAGCACGAACATACCCTTAGTGAATCATTCAGTCCACATCAGCATGGCAGAACTGCTACTTAATTTCCAACAATCTGACACACAAGAAAAAAAAAAAACCCATCCTGCTGCCAGTAGAGAGAAACAAGTTGATTTTTGGGAAGGTCACTGTGCCCTCGCTCTGCTGGCTCAAACATGTATGTGCAAATCCCATAAAGCTGCTAAATGGAGCGTCTAAGTTTCAGATGAAAGTGGTATTTGACACTTAAAACAGTGTATACACCCCCAGCCATTCAGAACAGAGAGAACTACTAATGTTATCATAATTTTGAGACCTAATTTTATAAACCTTTTTATTATTCAGTTGGCTGGCATGGTTAAAAACACATTTTTCTTTTGTATGATAAACTCACACAAATGTATTATTGTTTACATAGACTTGATGGAAAACTGGGACTTTTTTTTTCAAAAACTTTGCTGTCTCCACTGGTTACATCTGGCAGTTGTGTTGGTATTGCAATAGGTGCTTCACCATCTGTTGCTTGACAGGGATCTGCACTCTACTGAGTGACCTGTTCTAGTTCATCGTAAATTTACAACTTCATAAAATTAAGTATTTGATTACTATTAAAATTTGCAATATATTTGCAACTTAAAATAACCATGCCTTCATATTATATGCAATGGATATTTTTCTTTAGATATGGATCCAGTAGTCATGCATATTGGGTAATATGTCCCATAACTCTCTTTTTTCTTTGCAGTACGTCCACCTAAACCTGATATCACCATAGACGTACTGGGCCAACCAGAAGATATGCCTGACGGAGCAGTTATTAAAGGCCATCGCTTTGCCATTTCTTGCAACCATTTTTCACCTTACAGTATACTGTCCTTCCGCCTGAAATCTAGGGGTTACACTGGCCAGTTGGTGACTGAACAGGTCCAGCCACCTGTTGATGGGCAAGCCATTTTCATATTTCCTGCTGCAGAGAAGGCCCACGCAGGACTCTACAAGTGCGATTACAACTACAATTTCAGTTCTGAGATTTTCTCTGATACAGAGTCTATCTATGTCAACATAAAAGGTAAACCTGAGTTTATCGGTGCAACAATTTATAACCTAGATTTTAATATCATGTCTTTAGCTGTACAGAATATTGTAATAAGTCTCGTAATAGTTTTCTAGCTAGTTTAGTTTAATTTCCTAGGTAGCGGGAAGAGTATCTAGATAATATCTATTTTCTGTCACGTCTGAACGTCAGCTCAATAGACAGATCTAATCAGAGATATTAAATTGGGCCTAGTGAGGTGTAATCTCAGCACAGTACTCATATTCTTCTATAAATTCTGACTTCTCATGGATGTTGATGGATTGTATGTAGCTTGTGGCTGATGATGTAATTGCAGAGCCTGATTACGTGAGGTTGGTGAATGAAGACACCCGCTGCGCTGGTAGACTGGAGATGAAGCATCGGAAAGAGTGGAGGCCACTGAGCTACCAGCACTCCTGGAGTCTGAAAGAGGCAGCTGTGCTGTGCAGACAGCTCGATTGTGGCTCCGCTGTTTCGACCAGAAAAGTAGATGACTTTACTGAACCTCTGTATACGTGGCGCTTTTACTCTGATTGTGATGGCTCTGAACACGGCCTGCTGGACTGTGGTACAGTGAATAAGTGGCTCTCCTTTTCCACTGTCGAAGTGGTCTGCTTAGGTGAAAATATTTTTACACTTCGTTAATGATTTGAGCTCTAGACAACCTGTCACACACTGATATTTCAGCCCAAGTATGGGATAGACACATTGATCTACTACAGCAGTGACACTTACAGCCCTCGGGCCAAATGTGGCCCCTAATGGGATGCCAGGTGGCCCTCTGACCATTTTCAAATTCACAATGAAAAACTGATTCACACTGTTTTCCAAAGAGAGAGGGATAAGTAGGCCAGTTTTGCATAAATGATGATATTTGAAAAAAGAAATGTGCCAATGTGCCATTTACCATTCCTATGTCTGAAGTTAGGAATTTAAATGTGTAAAACAATGCACCTTTTAATTTTTTCACCACTTCATTATCCTTCACAATTGGAAATGAAATATGAACAGGAAAAAAGAAACCTTCTGTGATCCCAGAATAGAATTAGCTTGTTTAAATAAACACAATATTGCATTTAACTTTTTACTTTCATTCAGTTTGACTCCTCTAACATGCTAAATGTAGGCTACATAAAAAATGAATAGGCTCATTAGTCTAATGAAATCTCAGTGCTAGACTTTTTTCACATTTGTAAATGATCAAAGGGTCAGACTGAGGTCGATAAAAGGCCAGATTCGAATAACTGAATAGGCCTGTTAGGCCTGCTAATAAATCCCCCTAAATCTTACACACTAGACCTTTTAAAGTTTGAAAAGCAATTTAGTGGGTAATGAAATGACATGAAGACACACACTGCTTCATAATCAAAATTTGATTAAATTACAGCTTTTTACTCAAAAACTGTACAAAAACTCTGTGATAGAATGACATTAAGTATAAAGTAGCCTACAGTACAGAATAAAATTACATTTGCATCAGCTCCATGTCACATCTCCAGTTTCTCCTTGTCTTTGCCTGCAGACATCCTGCTTCGGCCAAAAATCTCTGCTGTCCCTATGAGGCAGCTCTCTGATGACCAGCAGCAGGAGGAGGGCGTGCTGCTCTTCAAGGGCCACGGCTTCACCATCAACTGCTCTGTGGAGCCACAGTACCCCGGAGGTCACTTCAGCCTCATCTTCACTGGCCTCAGCCAAACCCCCAGCCTCACCCTACCAGCTGTCAATCACTCAGCTTATTTCACGTATTCTGCTGCAGACGAGACCCACCAGGGGAACTACAGCTGTGTTTATCACAACTTTGTTTTCAACCACAGTTTCTCTTCTGAAAGCGAGAGCCTCTCGCTCATTCTTAGTGGTAGGACAACGGAATTTTATACAATTTCTGCATGGATCATACAAATACTAACATATGTATAAACACAGTAATATACCAATAAATAATTGTTAGATATAACTTCCTACTTGTAAAAACTTATCTGGGCTTTCCCTGCTGATCCCTGTTTAGAGATGGAAGATGTGTTTTTAGACGATGGCGTGGTGAGAGAGGACGACAGCACAGTCTGTGCTGGGAAGCTCTTTGTGAGGCACGAGGGGGACTATGGATTGCTGAGTGCAGAGTCCACAGTGTGGGACCTAAAGCATGCATCTCTGGTGTGTAGACATCTGGGCTGTGGCTCTGCTGTTTCCACCAAAGAGATCAATCTCCACAAAAAGGAAAAGGTGTTGCGTTTTTTCTCTGACTGCGACGGATCTGAGTCTTCACTGCTGGACTGTGGAGCTGTACAGATGTGGTTTTCCTCCACTGCTGTCGAGGTGGTCTGCACAGGTATGACATTAAAAAAAAGCCCTGGGACTTGGTGAACAAGGTGGTCAAACACTTTGGGCTGGTTTCACAGATGGGGCACAGACGTAGAGGCTCTCAATAGGGTCGGGTATCATTTTGATTATAACGATTCCGATTCTGCTCATCAATTTCAGATCTTAACGATTCTTTGAGTGTCCTCCTGCATTCTTCCCAACTGTGTTGTGTGAAATGCTATTTTCCGCAAATCTATAAGCCAATATTAGCTTGTTTGAATATTTTGGGGTTTACTTAGGCTACTTTTGTCTAACAAAAAAGACTAGCCTAAAAAAAACTCATTTGCTCCAAAATTTAAACAAGTTCAGAGTGGGAGCGTCAAAGCAAGGCAAAGTATTATATTGATATGTCTAAGACAGTCGTGTTGTCCCTCAGGGAACAATATTAGGTTTGGATCCATATTGCTTCAAGGCCACATAATCCAGAAACATAAAATGTTTTAATTACACTGATGACACAGTTATGCCTCTCTGTGTCCCCTGGAAACGAAACCCTGTTAAATTACTGGTTTAATGCATCACAGATATTAGTAATTGGCTATCCTGAAACTTCTCTGTTAAGACCAATCAAAATTCTTGTCAACTCTAACTGTGAAGTACCACACTGGTACCTCTACTCTCTAAAACCCTACACTGTCTTTCTCCACAGTATCAGCTTATCCTGTATGAACCTATCAGACCTCTCGGGTTATGTAGCTTGAACCTTTTGGTTGTTTCAATCATAATTGGAGAAGCAGCTTTTGGTTTTTATTGTTCAGTCTGACCAGATTACTTCATATGCTTCAACATCAGTATTGATCAAAAGTAAATTGAAACCATTCCTTTTCCTCGCAAATGTAAAATAACTCTTTGTACTGTGTCTCTGCAGGCTATCAGGGAGCAGCAGGCAAGAGCTGAGGACATGAAGGTGGAAAATTAAAACCTTGAGTGGTCCTCATCCTGGAGATACTTACAATCTACATTATATTAGTGGCTCATGATTAAGATTAAATGTGTTGATTAATGGTAGACTCTGGGACGAAAACAGTGCAGGGGTGATTGTTACCAATCTGAAATAAAATTTGCAGCTGTACTGTTTTAATCTGGACTAAATGTACCTGAAATTTTCACAGATAAATAACAGTATTAACAATATAATCCATTCTAATTTAATGTGAATGTTTTGTTTCAGACTTCTGGTTTATTATTTCATGCCATTTATTCAGTTGTATTGACCTCAGTGTATTTTGTAAAACATTTTGAAATTCCTTGTGCTATTCAATAAACAAACAACCTCACTGAGTGCTCATATTCTTTTTGACCATCTGTGCTGGTAGTTAGAGAAAGCTCCCACTCCATTTCTTCAGTTGATGTATCCTTACCAAGCAACTAGGGCTGGGTATCATTTAAAAAATCTGGATATCAGTACCAAGGCCAGTAGTGTCAGGCAGTTATAATGTACTCAGTAATATATTACTGTAATGTAATTACTTCTCCCAGTAACATGTAGCATGAGGATTTACTATTTCCAAAACAGTAATTATATTACAGCTACTATTTCAATTTACTGAGTTATGTTTTGATCTTATTACGACGTGTACGCGCAGCAGGTCAGGGCAACATCAGTCTTGCCAAAAAGCTAAATGAAGAATGAGGGAGACAAAGAGAATTAATTGATTAATTCCTGTCACAACCGTGTCACTTGAAAAAGAGGTACCCACATATAGATCACATTGACAGTGGTATTTTTCTTTCCTGTAAAGATTTACAGGAAAGATCCATAAAATGTCAGAAAACGATGAAAAAAGCTCAAGATGATGTCATTAAATGCCTTGTTTTGTCCACAACCTCTGTAGCTCACTCCTCTTATCTGCTCGGGTTAGATAATCAAGGATTCATTAGATGTGAATCGCATAACTATGGATGCACAATTAATTTTTTTTCCAGGTGGTAGAGAATTGTCTACACTGTAAAGAAAACAGTGTACTTCTCATGGCAGATACAGATAATATAACCAATTACATATTTGTATTTTAAAAATAAGTTTATATAATCTGTAGTTTATGCACACCCGAGGGTAAGAAAGCCTAACATAGTAGAGAGCAAATATTTCATAACTCTGACCGACTAAATCTAACTTACCCCTGATGATACTGACAATCATCTAACCAGAAACCCACACAAAAAACCTGATGACTTTGACAAAACTGGAGATGCAAATATGCCAACTCATTTCCAGGTTTTAGGACACGGGAATGCTATGGTAAATTGGTGAAGTCTTAATGTTTCACACATTTCTAGGTTCTAAACCTGCAGTGAGATCGGACTCAAACAAACAATCAAAATGTCGAGGATGTGAAGAAAGAGAAGCTCTGAGTCCACTTTTTATATAATAGAAATACTTTTTAATTTGAAGGTTCATCACAGGCATAATCGTAAACAAGATATTTAAAAATGCAGATTTCATTTTTATCATTCAGACGGTCCATCTTTCATGCACTCTGTGTCACTGTCACACTCTCACACGCTCACACACACTCACACACACCAGAGACTAAACACAAAGAAAAACAAAAGTAACTAGGGATTCTGCTGGATTAAAATTATCCACCGTGGATTCACCTCAAGAGCGCACACACGCACGCGCACACACACACATTTTGGACACACACAAAAAGAAAGGTCTGCATGAAGTGGGGAAGGGGTTGTGTTGATGTCTGGTGGAACTTCTACCTGGACAAAGCAGAGATCCTGAGAAAGACAAAGAGCAAACTATTAGTTTTTATTTTCACACTTGTGCTCCTTCTGTTACTACAACAGAGAACAAACATTTATTCAAGCAGCTCCTCATACATATTAACTTAGTTTACTCTGACATGATCTACATGTAGCTGAAAATAGTGTCTCATCATTCAGTGCCAAATTTTAATACCTAAGGGCTACATCTCATCAGTGTCAGTGAGCCATGAAGCAGGCAGCACACCTGAATCAAGATCTAATGATGCTGGTGACTCACTGTCAATGATACACACTGTTATGTTAACATTACGACTAGAGGCAGGGATCATTATTTTGTTTTGGTTTTTTTGTTTCTACCAGGTCTTTGACCAGCTTCTTCCTTTAAAGTGAGTAATTGTACCATAATGTGTAATGTGGTTTTCTTTTTGTTAACTGGATTCTTGAAAAAGTATCAGTCAGGAACCAGAATCAAACATTTTGGACGACACAAAGCACCAACTGGAATACACGACAGATACTATAAATTAACACAGACACGTCAGCTAAATTATTGAAAGGAATGACAATGTGAATGCTATTTTCAGGACAGCAGCTTGTTTTCTTTGTGCTGGCTTGTCTAATCAAATCAACATGTCACAGTGTGTGTGTAACTCACTGTAGCTTGTCCTGCAACAGCTCCAGCCTCTGCCGATCTACATAGCGTGACAGGAGGGAGAGTAGGTTCGGAGGGGTGAAGAGGGGAGGAGAGAGAGACGAGGAGGGAACACTGAGCAACTCCCTCGTCGCTGAAAACACCAACTCAGTCCTGGGTGGACAGAGACGGCCGGATGGGGTTTAAAGGGGAAAGAAAAAGAGAAAAAAGGGTGACAAGAGTGCAGGGGTTAAAAGGAGGAGAGAAGGAACATGAAGATTCAATTCCAATCCAGCCCCTAAACAGGCTCTCTAACCACAGAACACTGCTGGAGTTTCACTGCAGTATCTCCCAAACAATTTAAGTGAATGATGACAAGTTTTCAAATGTACAAAAAAAAAAACCTGGGAAAATAAATAAAATAAATAAATAATAAATAAAATGCCTCCATACTGCTCATCTGGTGTGATCCAAGTCTCCTAAGGCCCCAACATGCAGCGGTTTTCCTGTGAAACTCCAGCAGTGTTTTGTGGACTAAAAAAACTAAACCCAACTTCAATCGGCATGAAGATGAGTTGATAATGACTGAATTTTCATTTTTGGGTGAACTATCCTTTTTAATGTCTCTGGGTGATGGTGTAAAAAGTATTTACAATATACTTTACATTTGCCTCATAAACACAAGTATTTAAACAATAAATCAAAACATGACTGCAACGACTGCCTTTTGAGATGAAGATGAAGCACATCTCTCCTTCTTAACTGCTAATAACTCTAACGTGTGCAGGCTGTAGACCGTCCAGGTGTTGCACTGCCTTCGCAGTTGAGTTCCGTATTTTTGGGTCTGTCGACATCATGTAAATTAAAATTTAGAAAATCGATTTTTGACATTTATGAACCGATTCAGAACATTCCACGTCCACATTGTGATGCATCTACAAACTGAGTATTTCCCCCACCCTCAATCATAAAGCCCTTCAACGAGTCTGCATTGATGCAGGATTACAGCCCCGCACATTTGATTTTGACATTTTTTTGTGCACGCAAGATGGAAAGATGTCACGAAAAAATGTTCAACAAACAGAGATGAAGCATGGGGAGTAAGTTTTTATTCATCTAATTAATAATTTTTCCTTCCACAAGCTCTCTTTTCAATGAATGTGACGGGTGTGCCATGTCATTGCCACTTGCGTCTTTGTCAGTGCTGTTTATAAGATTATCATTTTAATATTTAATGACAATAACGATCATAATGAATGTTCCTGTCAGAGAAAGTCGAGGGAGTCCCAAAGCTTGCCGACATATTCATACCATCCCCCTTATCTCAGTGGGAGGCTCTTCACACAGTCACACTTGTCACGAAGTGGGAGTGTGTAGGGGCTGGATCGTGTTGGTGTTTTGTCTCAGAGAATGAACGTGTTATGAGGAAAGAGCAGTTGACATCGCTGAAACACAAGCAGCTTACCATCGATTGTCATCCATGAGTTGACAGTTGGGGTCAGAACTTTGCATCCTCTCTCCTTCACTCAGGATCAGATACAGCAGTGTAACACCAAACTACACAGAAACAGAGATGGGTGTAATGTGAGTGTGTTCGTTGCTTTCTTGGACTTTATACAGTCGTAGTCTTATAATTACATATAAGGCTAACCCTGTCCTACATTTTCTTTCCTTGTCAAAAACATAAACAAACTAAAACCATACCCAACAATATTTTAGTCTGCCTCTTAATACTTAAATACTCAGTAACAAGCCTAATGGTTCCTACTGAAAATGTAATGTTTTATAAATGTGTAATTTATCCTTAATGATATAAATTAACTACAATTGTGCAAGACGGTTGGTGTGGACAAAAACATACTGTGACAATTGCTGATCCTGCTTTTGATTGATTTTTAATTTAGATCTGAAATTGTGACACCCTGATTAGTCACATAAAATACTCGTTAGAAGAATTAATTCATTTTTGGTTTAGTCTCTTCATGGAATTTGTTGTCAACAAAGAAGATATAGGTCAGCAGCCTAAAGTTTAAAGTTTGGTCTTTGTGCTGTAGATAACATGCACTGCCAGAGATACTGGTGTCAAGCCACTTTGTTGTTTTGGGAATGGACTCCAGTATTGATCGGCCATTAGTTCACACACTGTTTGTTGTGTAGCTTGAAGTGTTTAAACCAGTCGTCAGTTTATTTGAGCACTAGATAATATGTTGAAACAAGAGCTTTATCAGTCTGAACTAGTGCTGTCAAACGATTAAAATTTTTAATCAGATTAATCACAGGGTTACTGTGGATTAATTTCGATTAATCACGATTAAATATCATTCATTTTTAATCGATATTAATCGCGTTTCATTTTGCATGAGCAAACAGACTCAAGAAAGAAGTTAATATATACATATGTATAATAAAGGCTAGATGTCTCGTCCGCACTGCCGGCTAATGGAGTCACACGTCCGCACTGGCGGTCATCTTGCCACAGTCAGCTGGCTCACCCATAACATTGTGTTGTAGTGGTGCATACTTTTTTAAATAACCATAACTTGCTCAATTTTCTACCGATTTTCAAACAGTTTGGTTTGTTATAAACGTCAGAGGTGTAGTTGTAACACTGCACTTATGGATAATTGTTAATTGTAGCCACGTTGATAACGTTTGTAAGAAACCAAACCGTTTGTAAATCCGTCAAGATTTCAGCGAGATACGAGTATTTACGTTTGTGCAGATAACTCACCTTCCTTCACATACCACAGACTCCGCCAGAGAGCGTGCCTGGGGTAAGATGGCCACCCGGTGATGCCGTTAGAGACTCCGCCTTAAGACATCTAGCCTTTACTATACATATCTATGAATATATGCCGCTACCAGATGAACTACCCATTTGTGCATGTGCAGCGGCATCCGCGACGGTAAGTCTACTTGGACAAACTGCTCGAAATGCGTGGCCAGAGACGTTTCAGGGACTTTCAGTCATTCTGCGCTGCAGATGCGTTAATTGCGTTAAAATTTTTAATCAGATTAATCATGATGATGGATTAATCCGCGTTAACGCGTTAATTTTGACAGCCCTAGTCTGAACTAAAGATCATCTTCAGTTCATCCTTGCTCTAAAGTTAGTCAGTGAGTGTGTGTGCGTGTGTGTGTGTGCATGCACCTTGTTGTGCAGTACTGTGGCCAGTTGGCCCTCGCTGCCCTGCAGCTCCTGGAGCAGGTCTGTGAGGGCAGAGCTTGACAATGACTGGATCACTGCAGAAACTGGCTCCACCAACCAGCACAGCACCTGAACAAGAGGTCAGAGACAGAGGAGGGAAGGCAGCTGCTGGTTAATCAAGTGTCCGGTCAGTCAGGCAGGTGTGAGGCTCTCAACATTTCTTATAGATGGCAAACTACAGAACATTTAATGTCTCTACACTGTAAGAAAGTGTGTGTACGCTGTTGTCCGTGTACTGTGTTTCTCAGATTGCCAATATTAATTTTCAATACATGTTTATGTATGAATTTTACAGGCAAACAAACACTGTGGCAGGCACTAGGCTATTTATATAATCCTAAAAAAGAACAAGGAAAATGAAGACCTTTGTTAATGAAATTTAATACATTTGAGGCTTTACTTTTAGGTTTTTAAAGTCAATACTTTTAAGAACTTGCAGGTACCCTGACAGAGTTCAGTCTCTGTTATTTTCTTAAAGGACCTGGCCAGTTTGCAAAGAACAGCTGGGATTTTTGTATGAAAACGTTGTTGCAACTGAAATGGTTACCTGATCCTGCTTGTCCTTCTTGGCCAGGGCAGGCAGGTTGCGGGCAATCGCCATGACAACGGCGGCGGCCTGGGGTGACGGCAGGAAGGGGAGGAGCCTGGAGATGAGCCGCTTGCCCTTCCTCACTGACATGATCATCACACACTGCTCATCACTCACTCTTATCATCAAGAGGAAGAAAAAAATAATTAGTGTGTAGATGGGCGTATTTTGTGTTTTAATCATTTCTTCCTTTTGTCTCTTACACTGCTGCCCTACATGTGGCTTTGGACAGAGTTACAAGCTGTACTGAGTACTGTACTGAATGAGAATAAGGATTGTAAAGTACAGCTCTTGTAGTTCAGGTATTCCTTAGCTGTTTAATGTAGCCGTCCTCCTTCCTACCTGTCATCCCACTCCTTCTCCCGCAGAGAGTTGCACAGCTGCACTGTGTTGGTTTTATGCTGCTCCAGCAGAGCCTCTCTGTCCTCCTCTGGCGCCTGGACAAAACGTTTCTCAAAGTCTTGAACCTCCAGCAGCAAACTGTACATCTAGAGGACATGGACGGATGAAGGGACAGAGATGTGGATCAGTGTATGTGAGTGATCTAGAAGTTTTTCTGGCGGTTTGAAAATATGCTCAACTGATCCCAGTCTTACCTTCTCCACAGTGTAGAGGATCTGCCGCCTCTTATTCCAAACCTGTTTCTCTCTTTTCTCCTGGAGGTAGACAGACAGACAGACAGTCAGGAAACTGAACAACAGAATGTCAAAACTAACCAGACAAATTACTGCTCTGATTATAAAACAGGCAACAAAAGGAAATCTTCAAGAAAGACTAAGCAAAATAGGAACATTGGGCCTCATGCAAGAACATTTTCATATTCTTATCTTAAATTTCTCTTACTTTTTCTTCTATGAACATGCCACATCAGATTCAACAAACGCTTCAGATACCTGTGTAAATTTTCTACCTATGCATATTTGAGCATATTTGAGTGCACGTACCTAAGACTTTTAAATTAACATAATTAACGCCCCAATAGGTATGAAGTGTAATTTATCTTTCAAATGCAAAATGTTTTCCAACTAATTAAATATACAGTCATTAGTAAAAAACTTCAGTTTGGACTGCAGCAGACTGACTGCACATGACTCTACGACAGGTCCGGACCACTCACAAACTGTGTTCGTATCTGAATGAAAATTCAAAATACAAGAAAACTGGTGAATGTAACAAGTTCTCTTAAATCACTCGTTAAATCACTGGCAATTCTGTCTGTGTCCAGGCATAAGCTTCATCAACTTTCTAACTTTTTTTTAACTGCGTACAGACACGTGCAGTACTACTGATGTTAAATCAGCCACTTTTGCAGCTGATTCACAATAATAATTTAAGCCTGTTACTTTCCTCTTACAGCAAGAAAACACTGTGTATTCACCTTCAAAACAAAAGAAACAAGCAAGCAGACAGACCTCATCATCTGTGCGAGTCGTCACCACGGCATCAATCATCTTGCGGGGGTTGTTGACACTGGAGACCGTCAGTTTACCCAGAGAACCTGCAAACTGAACTGTTGACAAACACGTGTCAACATTCAATAGAAGACTCCAGAATCCTGTGTGTGATGTACTGTCAAGCACAAATAATAATCTGTAGTCAGTTACCTGGTCTGTAGGTGTGTTCAACCTTAGCGACCTGTGGAGTGATCAGTTTGGTGGTGTGTTCCTTCTTGCTGCTGTCTCTCTCTCTTTCCTGACGTTTCTCCATCTTTTCGTAGTAGTTCTACATGTGCGCACACACACACACACACACACACACACAAACACTAAGTGTCAGTGATCCTCAACCAACTATGAAACTAACTGCGTAAACAACTCTCTGTATTACATGATTATTTTTAATTAAATTCATTTAGACAAACTTCGACAAATGGTGGTAATTTTTGCAGCTCAAGGTGACGTCTCTTTTTCTCTTTCTCACCTTCTTTTCGTTTTCACACCTACCTCGTTTGGTCCATATTTTTTGACTTTTCACTTTGGTCCAGACCAAAATTACAGGTGTGAAATTTCCCCCAGACCACAGTCCAGACCAAAAAGCTGGACTTAGAGGTGGTCTCGGTCTGGATCAAACTGAACCATGGTTTGGTTTGTTTCTAGTGTGAAAATGTTTTTTGTATGGTTTGGACTTTTGGACCAATTACAAGAATTAATGACGGAGTCGGAATAAAGAAAAACAACGCACCAAAACAAAAGGAGCCGCTTGACAGAAGGAGACCAGATGTTTAATTCACATCTGGTCTGATGACTTTATAAAGAGTCAACTGGAAAACACTCATAGAAATTGGTTGTTGTTTGACTTCGGTACTGCTGGTAGTAGTGCCATAATAACAACACTATGGTGACAACCATGTGTATTTGTTCATTCATCTATCTCCATAAACGGACATTGAAGTCAGGCTACCTGCCAAATTGTGAAAAAGACAAACAAATCAGTGTCAAATTATAGGGAGACGCAGCCCACGTAGGTTATAATGACCAGGCTTGGGGAGTAACGGATTACATGTAACGGCGTTACGTAATTAGGATACAAAAAAAAGCAGGATTACATTTTAAAATCAAACGGGATATAATACACTGCAGCAGACACACGCACAGTGCGCAGGCATTGCGACACTTTACTTTACGACACAACACCACAACAAACCAACACGTGTAGCCTCGATCCGTGTGTAAACATGATGTAAGATAAGGACGTTAAAACAGTCGCTGTTGACTGTTCATCATTTTGGTCACTGCTGGGGAGAAAAATGCTTTCACTGGATGGAAACTCTGGCATCATTTTGCGTTTAAATCAGAAAAGAGGAACAACATCACAGTACAGAGCAAGTTATGATTCCCAGCTGTGAAAATACTGTCATCATCCACGGACTCGACGTCCAACTTTTTAAACATCTACAGGTATGAAGACAAACCGCTAACGTTTGTTGAAATACACAGAAATTAAGGTTTGTTAGGTTGCTAACCTGTCAATACTGCTACTCGTGCTACTACTGTGGCATGTCTTATATTCTTGCTTATCCTCTGCATTATTTGACCTGCTCTGTGCTGTAAATTATAACCAGGCGGGGGGGCTCTGAGGTTTGCTGCGACATTTGGAATATCAGACAAAATTCCAGGTGAAAGCCTAAAGTTTCAAGAACACTATATTTATAGTTTATCCAAAACACATCTGGGTGAAATAACTGCTGCATCCGATGGATTTAACGTCAGCAGCTGGCTGTGGAAGACATTGAAAACTGCCAAAGAATCCATCTGAAGCCTCACACCAAGTGAGTGAGAGCTGTTTTAGAGATTTACTGTTTAATGTTGAGCGATCATTTACTTTATTAAGCCGAATATGTTGAACATTGACGTGCACGCGGTGCGATGAATACGAGCGGAATGTAGAAACTCTTACGGCTCAATATCATAACTTTAAAAACACCAAGTGACTTGATTTAACGAATTTCGTTTGTTTAAAATATGAAGAATTGTAAAATATCACTTCCATGAGGCTGTTCAGTCAGACAGAGACACAGATCAAAGGCTGAACTTGGCAGCGAAGATCGAGCTGTATGCAGGCTGCACAGTTTATGTTCATAATAATGTTGATTGATGTTGAAATGATGTTCTTCTGCCTCAATAATAATTATAAATACCACCAGATAATAGACTAAAGTGATAATGCGGTCAAAATGTGTCATTTTCGAGAAAATATTAACCCCTACCCCTCACCTCATCACTCCTTAACATTATATAACCCCCTCCCCCCAGTGTTCAACTCAAGTCGGCGCCCATGTAACCATCCAATCTCTTTTTAACACTTTAAAAGCCCTTCTTGGGTTTAGAGGGGAGAAACAAATCATGTTTTTAGTGATAATAGCAAGATTTCTGCCAGAAAGGGCTATTGGCACAGCACCATTAAGGCTAACTGCTTCTGTGTGCAGAGGAAATCAGTTCCGGCAGACGATCATGTTTGGCTCACCTGTAATTAAAGTCAGTCACCTGTGCATTTCATGTCACAAACAACAAGACTACAGCAACATCACAAACCAACCTGATAGTAGTAGTCATCCAGGTACGGGTCAGTACTTTGCAGCTGCATCATCTGGATTTTAGTGACCCATTCCTTCTCTTTCTGGGTCATTAAGTTACTGTAGGGGTCCCTGCTGCGCCGGTCCCCTCCAGTCCTGCCACGGTCACTATAGAAACACAGAGACAAAGATGCATAATGTGGTCTACATGGTCAATTGACAGGAGAGGCTGAGTGATACTGACTGTGTGTGACGTTATGCTTTTAATCTGCTCCAGGACGTATTGAGGATAATGTTGTGTTGGTTAGTGACCCAGGACTACAACGCTGTGTGACACTGCAGCTCTATTATTGTTCATAAGCACTATGGACAGGACACACAAACACTTCCTTACCCTCCTCGGTTCTGCATGCGTTGTGTGAGCATACGGCGGTGCTGGGGGTGAAGGTGGGTGGTATTGTGTCTGATGGGTGGCGTGTGGTTGGGGGGACCATGAGGGGGCGGCGGGCCCATTCGGTGACCGTGTGGAGGAGGAGGACCTCCGAAGAACGGCCTGAAACCGCCACCACCACCTGGTAACAAAGGAGGTGCTGGACCCCCACGGGGAAAACCAGCCACCTGGAGAGACACAGACGGATGGACAGAGAATGATTCATGCGCATTAGACAGACAAGTGAGGCAGTAATACTACACTTCTACTTTGTTTTCTCTAGTAAAGCTAAGCTGAAGATGTTTCACACTAACAGTATCTCTGAAACCACAGAAATGAAAATAACGTCAATCCTCTAATCGGAGTACAGATGAAACATCAAACACTTGCATTTCTCAAAATGTCAGCTCAGTCATTCCACTGCCATTGAAGTCAAACCACCACCATCTGCCTCCTCTCATGGGCTCTCTGAAGAGTTGTAATTGTATTTTCTTTAAATAGACTTTTTTTTCGTACAACTATTTTTGTCTCATATATTTCATTAGTTCAGCAGCGACTACAATTCTCAGGAGGAATCATTACAATTTCATTATTTTAAAGATATTACCTATTTCCAAAAATCTTATGTGTTTCTAAGAAAAAGGAAGTGAACTGCACCATACCAATGTAAAAACATTGTGTGTGTGTGTGTTACTAACCTGAGAGTTGAGCAGCTGGGCCCGTTGAATCTGAGACAGCACTGGACCAACTCCGGGAGGGAACGGACCACGACACAGCGGGGAGTTCTTAAAAAATAAAAAATAAATAAAATACACTTCAATCCCCCAGAATAATGTCAACAGAAGTTGGTTTACCTCTTTAGATTTCACTCATTTAAAAGTAAAACTTAAAGATTTGTGGGGAAGCACACCTATTTGCTTTCTTGCCAAGTTAGATGAAATCAATACCACTCTCATATATATACAGTAAATCTTAAGCTACTACCAGCAAATGTGTCAGGTATCTGCCTCTTTGATTACTAACTGGTGCAGTGACCGTTAAAAATGGGTCAGCTGCTTGACCTCCAGTATTGCTGCTTGTATCATCAACCAGCAGAGCTCCTGCAGTTCTAAAAGCAGCCACCAATTATTTTCTTTTTAAAACTTTATTAAGAACACAGAAATATTACATTACACCTCCAGTTTTAGACAGTTTATCGAGATGTTTGCAGAACATGAGCCACTCCAATATCATCAATGATAATTATTATTGTTAAATGAAAGAAGAGGTTCAACCGACACACATGGAACTGCAGCCCCGTCCAATGCTCTTAAGGGCAGGATAATCTTGACACAGGAGACAAGAAAAATTTGTAAACTTAGGCTCAAGTATACTGGAGCACATGGACTGAAGGCAACTAATTTTATGTAATGGCTTAATTTAACGTTTCGATGCCAATTCAATTTTGTTATGTCTGCCTCATTGTTAAATGACATTTCCAGGAGATGCTGAAAGCAAAGCCCTGCCACTGAAATCTAACTCTAAAAAGTTTTTTCTTCCAGATGTTATTGTAAATGAATGGAGTCTATAGCGCTATGTCACTGCTTTTGATAAAATTCATGAATTCATAATGAAAATGGTCAGCTACCTCAAGTTACAGCTGCTTCCCAAGGCATTAGAAAGGATACACTGACATAATTCAATTAAGGTGGCTCGCTAATGTTAATAACATTAAGTTGACCACTGTGTAGGTTATCACAACATTAACAGTACAACTTAAATTAGCTTATGGCTCATTAGGTATGAAACCAACACTGTTGAGAGAGACGGTTAACTCTAAGTCCTCGATTGCACTGAGCAAATGGTGTCTGCACCATGGTTTTCATCCATCCTCCACAATCCACCCTACGATCTGCTCTGTGTAGCTCGATGCAGCATCTGTCAAAAATAGACGGGTGTGTATTTAAAGAGCAAAATGGAGAGATGCTCCTGGGACACGCTGCTGCTGGTATCACAAGCACGGTTTAGAATGGCCACAATCTGCTCCGGCAGACATGGTGGAGCTGTAATGTGACGCAGCTGAGCCCAGTAGAATCAAGCCGTAACCGTCTCTCTACATGGCTCTGGGTATCACATAGTCACCAACTGTAGTTTAAACTTGCTGTGGGTCTGGAACTGCTGCCTGCATCTATAACAGTAACTGTTGGGGCTCTCCAGCTCTGCAGGGCTTTCACAAGAACCACTCATCCAAGCTACTTCACACTCTGCACTGCATTTCCTTCAGTCTTCAGCAATACAAAAGCCAAGTGTGAAGTCGACTGGATGAACAGTTGTTGGCAAAACTGAAGTACAAACAAACAGAGATTCCTTCACTGTTAGTTTGATAATTGGTATTGCCCCTGGAAAAAACATACTGGCCAACCCCAAAAGATTACAGACCTAAGTCAAGTTGTTCACGGATGAAATCACACTTGCTGAGCAAGGGGATGATGGAGGAGAGGAAAAACTCACAGCTATATTGAGGAGGGTGTTTGGTGACAGACGCTCAGGGAAAGGAGGAGGGTATCTGTGCTGGGCCGGGGCTCTCACATGAACCGCCATGGGATGGTGGATCTACACACACACATACAAAGATACAGATACACGCACACAGGACAGGATTAACTTAGACAAAGCTAACTACATGTTGAGTTATATCACAGCAAGATACGGCATGGTACTACAACAGTGAATGAGTCAGCTAGACACAATATGATCGGACTAACTGACGTCCCCAACTAGATGCCATATAACTTCATGACTTTAGAAATGAACATTTGTGCTGTAAATATATCTGTAAAGCCCCCACGTGTAAACCTCTAGTAGTCATATCAAGAGAAGCACTGTGGTGGAGGCTCTGTATGAGTTGTTTCAGCCTCTAGAAAAACAAACACCTCAGAAAGAGTGAGAAGGGGGGAATGACGGAGGAAAAACACCAATAAGGAAACAGTGTATATAATGAGAAGAACAGTTGTTTTCTCTCTATTCACCTGATGATTCAGGGCATGGCTCATTGGCTGTTTAGGTGGGGTCCCAATAGGTACTGCCCTCACCGGAGGGGAGCCAATCACAGGGGACGAGGAGCGTGGAGGTGGGACTCTCTCTGACAAATCCTGTCCTTCATCATTCCTACCTTGAGGAGGTCGTTTAGGAAGGCCCACCTCCTTGATTATAGACATGAGTGGACTATCCTGAAGAAGAAGAAAACGTATTTTAGCTCGTGATGCGCCATTTTGAGTTCTGATCCGATTCCAATATCTGAATCTGGATACCTGTCCATACTATACTAATACCAGAAATAATTGTAATTTTTATGCTGCTTCATTGTTACACCATGAGTTACGTGGCAAGTACAGTTAATTTGGGATGCATATTCCTTCTGCTAAGTGCCGATGTGAAGATGGTGTGAGGTTTGATGTTAAGCTCTTAATTCATGCTTCATGGCACAGTATTTCTAAATATATAACAAAAGGATCTGTAGAATTTAGATCAGAACCTTTCCACTGCTTTGCTTTGCAGTCAGACAACCTTTTCCAACTGGTAAGTGAAGCTACCATCTGCCCTCTGTTCAACGCTACCAGACTCCTTGGACAGAAACAGTAATTTTGCCTCACTGAATTGTTGAGTATGTGAGTTGTTGGACTATCACTGCCTCGATCAGTCAGGTTGGTTGTGTTATCATGTGATTTTGATGTTTTAATATGTTAGTTTGTGTTGTGAAAATGTTCTTAATATAGCGCACATTGATTTCTGCAAGGTAGAATTACTGTTTGTGTCAAATGAGTCTGGAGCAATATAACTGTTCAGCTCCCTGTCACTGAGTTGGCTGAAGCTCAGAAAGGCAGAGAGAGCTGCAGCGAGAGCAGTAAAATTTTTGTTGCACCCACTTTGCAACTGACATGTAATTTTGCAATTTCTAATACTGGATATATCGCACAATATACATAAGACCCTGAATTATGTGGTTAAAAGGTTATTGTGGATTTGAAGCTTTAATCTTGTTGGACTGTTCATGTTTATTTGTACATTCTTTTCACTGAACAATTACAAGTAGATGAATTTAGATGGTCACCATTATGCAATTATTTAGCAATGTCGAGGCAAGACATCACCAACACAACGAAGCTGAAATTTCTAAAGTATAGATAAACGTGTATTGGTCAAATTTCCTACCAGGGGTCGTTTTTGAACCTGTGTTTCAGTTATGCCTGGTGTATTTTTAAAGCCATTTCCCAGTTCTGCAGAAGACTACGTCCCTCACCTCCATGTGTGTGACCAGTCCAGGGGTGACACTGACCGGCCCGAAACCCATACTGTTCTCCCAGATACTGTGAGAGTTCATCTGAAAGAGATGATGACAGAAATTGCATTTAAAGGTTCAAAAACAGAAAGATTTTACACAAAAAAGGTTTAAACAAATGTTAAATGCGATTTACTAGTTGCTCAGCCAGCTTATTATTAAAAAACATATTTGACAGTTCAAACTCAAGTCCATTTCTCTCTTTTTACTGCCATTAAAACACTAATGAAGTTCCAGGCTGTGCATAAGCACACTATTATTGATTATCATTAAATTATTAAACCATAAATGCCTCTTTTATTATTACTTTAGAGTCCTTGACAAATTTTCAAATCATAAAGGCTGATGTGGTCTTCACTTAAAAAACTAACCTGGCCCATAGGAGCAGTCCCTCTGCGCAGCAAGTGCTGCTGCTGTTGGTAGCTGAGCATGGACGAGGGAGAAGGGCCAGGAGGAAGCCCTGGAGTCATGCAGAGTACAGCAGAACACAGCACATGTCAGTAAAAAAGGACCAATACATTTTCATTTGATAGGATATAATGTTTCAAAATAATTTCTTGAATTATAATCACTTGTATTTATTAGTTCATAGATGATCAGCTTAAAGCGATATTCCACTCTGCGAGAATAAGCCATTTTGTATGTACTCACCACTATAACGATGTGATGATAAGTGAAGATCTTATGTTCACCAAACAATCCTGGAGATCGACGCCATGTTTACATCTTACCGGCTACATGCTACAGCTGATATTTCAGCTAAAAATATGGCGTAAATGGGGTCTTTTGCGGTAAATTTTTAATGTCGCGGCTCGCGGACACTTGGATTACACCACACAAGCAGGATAGAGACATTTTGTGTTTGTTTTGTGTGCTATTTTTAACGTTTTATCCGTGGTCACCGATCTCTGCCATTGTACTGGATGAGGCTGCTACCCTGTTTCTCCTAAAACTCCAGGATTGTTTTGTGAACTGAAGACCTTCACCCATCATCACATCAGCATAGTGGTGAGTACATACAAAATGGCTTATTCTCAGAGTGGAGTATCACTTTAACATCCTTATTAGTTACATGAGATTTTAAGAGTTAGTAATATTGATGGTTATGCTTATCTGACTTGTAACTGCTGTCACCATTCAACTACATTCAATCTCACCTGAGGTGGAGGGCCCAGGAGGCAGCTGGTGCTGGGGGTGATGGGAATGCTGGTGTTGTTGACTGGGATGTGGGATGGAGGAGGGCTGGGGCAGTACTCTGGTTCGGTCCAGCCCCTGCAGAGCAGACAGGCTGGATCCTGAAGATCTGGGGGACGGACCGGGCCTCTCAGCCGCCCCAACCCCAGCGATGGCTGGGTCGGCCTCCAGGATGAGTCTGGCCAGGGACTCAGCCAAGTCGCCTTCCCCTCCTCGATCCTCCACATCTGAAATGAAAGTTTTATTTCAGATTTTTTCACAGGTGTAAGCAGGAGTTCTGTCCAGCTACCCAATAAATTGTTGATGCCAGGTTCAAAATTTAGAGAAGCAACTTCAGCGATCCAAAAACCTGAACTGAAAATTACCAGAAAATTAAACAACACCTACTGTGAGAAAATATTCCCCTAATGACATCACTGACCTGTTGGCGGCAGTCCAGAGGAAGACGAGGAGAATTTGAGTGAAGGGAGGGAAGATGGAAGGGGGGGATGGGAGGAGGATGAGTCCCCTGCTAAATCTGATTCTCCTCCCATTCCCCTTCCTCCCAGCCCCAGCCCGGCTCCTAGCCCATCCCTCTCATCGAGCTCAGCGAGGCGTTTGTGTTCCTCCTGCCAGTCGTCATCTGGAAGAGCAGAGGAGCCACACAAAGTGGTTGTTTGTTATACGGCAATGAATCAACTGTGCTGCAATCCTGCATAGCTCCAGAGACAGATCAGTTCTATTGACAAATTGTTTCAAAGGTAAATTCACAAATACTGTGGGCATGTAGTGTATAGGGCTGCAACTAATGCATGTTTTCACCACTGATTAATCTGTCGATTATTTTCTTGACTAACCGGTTAGTGATTTGGCCCGTAAAATGTCAGAGAATGGTGAAAAATGTTGATCAAATTTTCAAGAGCCCAAGTTGACATCCTCAAATGTTTTTTAATGTCCAAAACCAAAAAGATATTCAATTAATTGTCATAAGAAGAGTGAAGAAATCAGAAAATATTCACATTAGAGAAGCAGAAATCTGAGAATTTGGATTCTTTTTAAATTAAAAAATTACTCAAACATTTAATCAATTATCAAAATAGTTGGCAAATAATTTACTAATCAATCGTCTATTAATCGATTAATCATTGCAGCTCTAGTAGTGTGTTCATTAAAGTGACCAACAACAATAATTAATCAATTATCAAAATAGTTGGCAAATAATTTACTAATCAATCGTCTATTAATCGCTTAATCATCAGCTCTAATATCGCTAATTAACATTAAAGTGACCAACTGGTAACTATCTAAAACAATAAAATGCCAAGCTAAACCTAAAAGTGTAGCTGTATTTCTCTTGAAAGGGCTCCAACACTGGGCAAGACATGCAACAAGTGTGCGTTTAAAGGGAAGGTGCACAGTATACACCTGTAAGCAGAGGGATGCACCTCATCAGCCAGCAACGTGGACTGGCAAACACTAGATGAGACGTGTCATATACATCTATAATGTGGAGACCGCACAGATGATGACAGCTGCCTATCCTCAGGTTAGCAAATGATTCTGATCATTTCTATTAATGACACAATGTGTGGTGGTGGTGGCTATATCTGAAGAGACCTTGTCCTCTGCCTGTATTTTCTTTTTCTTGCTTTACTCTGGATGCTTTGGAACAAAAAATGAAAACACATTGACCATCAGATACATTGAATTCTCTGCATCTTTCTTCTGTTGTCTGTGTCTGAAAGCTGCAGAAAGGGTTTTAGACACATGCAGAGCAGACTGAGGCTGTATCTACACAAAAATCAGGCGTTGTGCAGTTGTCTGGATGTTTTTGTTTGTGCTTTAGAAATTAAAATTTTTTTTAAAAAATTAAAAAAAAAAAAAAGTCACAGTGAAAGTCTCTCGACCTCTCTTGACAAACTTTGAATGGTGTGATCACAAACAAATTTGGCTTAGCAATGAAAAAAAGCTGTTTAGGTACCAATATGTTTTTTTTTAAAAACAAACAAAAAAAACCAAACAAACAAGATACCCAACCCTATCTATAAACGTGTACAATTATCACCAAAGAGGCCCCTGGGGGACCTGACTCATTAAAGCATGCTGTTTTACTTGCACAATTTTCAAAAGCATGGACTCAATTTTCTAAATTTAATAAAAATGCAGCTAAATACAATATGTTAAAGAAGTTGTGTGTGAAGGGGGTAACACCAGCTACCTCATGACACACCTAGAAATAGATCATTCGATAAATATGAAGCAGTGCAGCGTGTTTGACTGCTTTAGTAAAGCAGCTGATGCACATTTGTCCTCACCAAACTAAAAATGTGACTGTCTTGATCTGGTCAAGCCAAAGCAGCACTTATTATCATTATAAACATAAGTCTGTAGTTATTAACTCAGGACATAGTTCGCTGGTTTTAAGCTTTCTAATTATGTTCCTAAACACAAAAGACTATGGTTCTTCATTTTAATATCGTTTAGGTTTGTCTTCCAGTAGTGAAGAAGCATTAAGGCACATCAACAGCAAAAATCTGTTGACATTTGTTGCAATTGCTCATATACAGGAAACTCAGGAACCAATTCAACTTGATACTTCGGCAAAAAAGTAATAAAATAATTGTTGAATCCTTTCATATAATTTATTTTTGCATCAAATTATAGAGAGTTGTATCAGCAGGAGCATTAGTATTGATACACTGTTGGTATCAGTAAAATCCTAATGATACACATCCCTAATGTGCATGGCCTCAAGTATCGTGATTTAATGTCCACACATTTCAAATATAGTCCAGGCATGACTCACCAATGGCCCCAGCTCCGAAGGTGTCATCATTGAACTGATCAATTTCATCCTCCTCTTCAATCAGTCCCTCGTCTTCTTCCTCCAACGTACAGTCTTCATCCAGGGACTGCAAAGGCAGCAGGAAAGGCAGATAATGGACAAGGATTATATTATATATACATGCTAGCATATATAATTTTTTTTTTCTTTTTCAAGAAACTAACGTTTTTTTCCCTCTCCAACCGACGGCCAGTAACAGACATTCTTAGGTTGCAACACTCAGCTGTAATATCAGACGGCCTTTAAACTTGCTCCCGAATTACTGCAGTAAGCTCACAGGTGTTTGTCGAATTGTAACTCCAAACTGTTGTATCACACACCCCTTAAGGTAGAGTGAGACTAAACATAGCTATCCTAAATCATCTTTCAACGTGTAAAATGTCACTGACATCAGCTTTGACCTCAAGTGTCAAAAACGAAATTCTCAGAAAGTGTCACTGTAACTATGTTCTTTGTTGTATTAAGCTACTATCAGGAGACTTTATGAATGCTGCCTTTCTCATGTCTACCAGTCATCAGCTGCACTGAAGCCATGATGGTTTAGGAACTTGCCACTTGAGTAAATCTGCATAATAAAAAGGCAAGTTACATGTGGAAGGTCAGTTTATGAAGAAATTAATGGGTTACTGCGTTACCACTAAGGTGATTCACACTGTATACCAGCTATATGCCAACTTAGTGAAGGTTAAAGGAAATATTGTTACACCCGAGTATCACGATATTATATTTTGTGATACTGTATTGATTCTCACTATAAATTTTTGGGGGGCTTTTTAGTCTTTATTTGATATGACAGCTCTGAATAGACAAGAAATGTGGAAGAGAGAGAGGAGAGGACATGCAGCAATGGGATGTATGCTGGAATCAAACCCACTGCTGCTGCTAATAATTCAGCCTCTGTACATTGGGGGAATGTTCTAACAACACTATCAATTTTTACTAAATAGTTGACAGGCAAAGATTTGTGGCAGTTAGTATTGTCAAAACATCGACACTAAATATTTGAATACTCTTTTTTTCCCGCAGTATCGACACTGTGGTAGCAGCTGCACTTACTCGCTCTGTTCTCACCGACAGCGATTTCAGACACACCACTATAGACCTGCCACCTCTCACGCGCTCGCAAAGCCATCTTCCTCTCATCACTTGTCTCATTTGCTGTATCTGTTGAAATGTTACGGCCTTGATATATTTATTTTTCAATAATAACCTTAAAATTTAATACCAATTCAATGCGAGTCAATTTTCCCTGATGTATCAAACAAGGTTACAAATATTGATATTTTATACTCTTATTGTATCGAAAAGAGAAAATCCAGTATTGTGACAACACTATCGGCCATTTAATTCTTCCACTCTAATGTATCAACACAAACAAGGAAGAGGTAAATGCACATCTTTCCTTTGCTCGTGCTGCACAAAAAGTAGTGCTGTGATGTTACAGAGATTGTGATAAAAAAACAGATCCTTCCTAAAATTAGATTTTCTTTAAAGGATTTATTGCAATATATTGAACAGTAACCTCTGTAACATGATTTATATTTCATCACCAGATTATTGCCAAGACACATCCTTACAAGTTAGGTAATATCTGTCAATGTTCCTTAAAATATAAAAAGGACGAGAGCTGGGCTATCAATCAATATTATACGAGTATTGTGATAGGAGGATATATACGGTCTTAGATTTTGTATATCATATGACATGTGTCATCTTTTCCTCGTTTTTAAGGCTGAATTACAGTACAGTAAAGCAATTTTCTGCAATGACCACACTGTTCTAGCTGTTAAATTATTTGCCTTTATCAATTTAGTAATTGTATCCACCTTTCTGATGTTTATTTATCAAAAAATCTTAACGTGTTAACATTTTGTGAATACTTGAATCCCTACAATATTTTCACAATATCTATGATATTGAGGTATTTGGTCAAAATTATTGAAGAAAATTTATGTATTGAGATATTTATTGTATATGATGGAACAGATATAGTTAGATATTATTTATAAACCGAAAAGGGCATCTAAAACTGAACTACACATGGGCTACCAGTATTATATTACACAGCAAAAGTGTATGATCATTTTGGCAACATTAGCAAAAATACCCACCAATCTGCTTCTGCTAATGCCAAATAGAACATAGTAATAAACAGATGCCAAAAATATTTAACTTGGCTCAAAAAAATATCCAGTGCCACTAAAGTAATGCACTACAGAGGTCACAGTGTGTTAATTTAAGTTTTGAAAACTGCGACTCAGACTTAAGCACTAGTAAACTACTAGTTAGCTAACGTATGTAGCAGTAACTATACTTACTTTACACTTTAACAGAATAGCCAATTAGCTTAACACATTAACGTTAGTTAGGTTAGCTGGCCAGGTCAGTAGTGATCCAGCATGTGTTCACAGCAGGAAAAACATCACAGCGTCGTCTTCGTTCAAGATATAACATTTAGGTAACGTTACGTGTAATAGTTAATAACCCCCTTTCAAGCTAATGAGAAAAATAACATGAGTAAATAGAAGTTCTTCTCCAGGAACCTCTGGCACTCTGTAGATAGCAAGAGAACCCGTTAGCTACAATGCTAATGCTGACGTTACATCACGTAGGACCCACGTCGATGAAAAACTGCTGCCCTAAAACTAACCAATGTGATCCTGTCTGGACACAGCTTATAATCGTCGCACACTGGCGTTTAATAACTGACATTAATTTATGAAACAATGAGCTCATCCTTGCCTCCAGCGGCAGGGAGCGCTCTCCTTCCCTACGGCTCATGTCACCAGGCAAGCGGGCTGCTTCACAGGCCGCCAACCGCATTGAATTTGGCAGTCGCATAAACAATGGACAACATTCAGCATATAAAACACACACAGCCTGGAATAACTACCGGCTCTCTTTAAAACGTCTCAAATTATCTTCTGGAAAGGCTACGTGGTTTTGGGGGGTTACAATACTCACCTGAAATCGAAACATCTATCTTTAGTCTTTCGGGAAAAGAGGTGCATCGGGAGCGAGGCGGCGCGCAAATGACGCAGCGGGGACGTCCACTTGAACGTGCGTCCGGAACGACGTGAACGAGCACGCATCTGGCGGGGGTGGTGCTGGTAAGTGTTTTCATCTTGCGTACAATTTTTACAATGTTGGGATGAGGAAGGAGCAATGAAAAATAGGACCACAGACAACAGGAGAAACGGTAAACAAAAGCGATCATTCTTTATTATAACATCATCAACCTCAGGCGTGTTGTATGCATTTTTATTAAATTCACCCGCGGTTGTATACATTTAGTCATCTCAGTCACTTTGCAGGTGAGGCTAGCAACTGGTGCCACATTTTAATATGTTTACAATTCAGGGACAATACTTTAATCGCAAAGGTTTCATTTTTCAGATGAAGAGACTCTTGCAGACGAGGGGTAGTTATAGTGGTCGTGTCTACAGGGGAATCGTAGACCCGCGAAAGATCTCGCGTGAGCAATTATATTAACACAAGTTATGAGCTTAACCGTACCTCTAACCAAGATTTTTCTGTCCCTAAACCTAATCTAAACCACAACGCATATCTTTTATAATATGACAATAATGTGGTAAAGATGAAGAAGCAATGCGTTCAAGTCTCGTGAGAGTTATGCAAATGTAGGGTTCCTATCTAGATATGATCAATTATATCCTCACATGACCTCCTTTCCCCTTTACTGCCATAACAATTAGACAGCCAATCTATAAAGAGGTTTAAAATGTGTGTCTGCTGTTTGTGTGCAAATCCATCAGTGTTTAGTTGTGGAAGGAGTACTGAAAAATAAATACTAATTTAAGTATGTGTTACTTCCACCCTGTTGATGCGTAATGTGCAGTGAGGCAGTGAGAAGACTTATCTGCATACCTGCTAGTGCTAAGTAAGTGTGTGTGTGTGTGTGTGTGTGTGTGTGTGTCAGTCAGCCTTCGCCCCACCATGGTTCAGTGGCAGCTCTGCACTCTAGAGCACCTGATGAATTCAAAGTTCGGCCTCCCTTTTCCACGGCACGGCCTTCAGCTCCTGTTCTGGTTTGCCAACCACTGTGTGACCTGTGAACTCATTAACTCTGTAGTCATCATGAAGGTAAGATTAGATAAGATCACAAATTGCATTGTTTGTCATGTTAAAGCTTATTAAAAAGGAAATACACTGTGAGAAACCCATAATATTAATGGCGGTTATCTGTAGACTATATTTATCTGTGCCCAATACAAGATCACAGCAGGGCTGTAATATATTTCAGGACAAACAATGGGCTGTATCAATGTGGACTGGTTCCAATGAAATTAATTAAAGCCAAGTACAGTTAATATGTGGACTAAAATGACAACTAATATGTTTCCACAGCTGGTGTCAGATTGTCAACCCGAGAAAGGTTTTTATGGCTTCCACCAATTTGGTAATATTGAGGAACTTCTGCCTGTGCTGAACAGGCCCAGGAAGCGTAAGAAACAGGTTTGTGATATGTCTTGTGTGTTTGTTCATTTGTCTTTAAATCATTACTGGCAATGGTGAACTGGTGCCCAGAGAAGGGGGTATACTCTGTCTTTATGTCTCAGGTTTTTTAAAGTGGCTCATTCAGCAGAAGATGAACACCATTATTAACAGTGACATGTAAGACTACTCTGGCATATTTTGTTTACCCACAAATGGGCGAGTAGTATTTGCACAAAGTCACAACCTCTGCTGCTTGAATTTAGTGATTAAGGATCATTATGAAATAAACTTAGCCAGAGAAGAGGTGCATCAATACTGGCCAAGAGATTATAGGGTGAGACAACTACCTAATTATGCATTTTGAGTGAACTACCCCTTATTCCTTAGTCGATCCACACATAACAAACTGATAAATATTCTCTCACTTTGCAAGTACTCTATGGGTCAAACGTTGAACTTGGAACAGATGATTTGGAACAGATAGTGCAGGCCAGAGAGTGCCACAATGAACAGTGGCTAGTTTGCAACTATTACTGCTCCTACACAGAACAGGGGGTATTTTTTTCCCAGGATGGCGAGGCGAGGTCATGACCCAGCCCAGACTCTGCCTCTAATTGGCTTACCCTAATATTCTTATCATAACCCTAACCAGTCATCACTCCTCATGCTTAAACATAACTTCCTTAGGCTGAATCTTAACCAGCTCAACCAACAAAGGCAACGAGTGCTACCGAATAGGAGGCAAAAAAGGACATGTCATGCCTTCACCATCCTTGGAAAAGAAATGTTACTGCGGCCAGGGCTGGGTATCATTTAAAAAATATGATACCAGATATAAATACAGTACTTAATTTTATACCTTTTTTTCTACTTCCATACTTTTGAATGTTATAGTGGCCTCTCAGCACAATAAACTACCAAATTCATATACACTACACTTCTTTTCACTGCCAGAGACTGTATGTAGCTGCTATCTGTAACTGCAGCAGTGGGCCAGTCGCACATTGCGTTAATTTGAATGCTTGCTGTTATTGGCTACAAGCAAAACCATTCAACAAATTGTCTTATTTTTTTCTATATCTGGGTGTAAAAATGATTGGATGCACGTATCGTTTGACTGGAGAGGTTTGAATACTTCTTTATCGACTATTTATATTTGCAGCTTTGCACTACTGACTGACAGTACAACTTCTGTTTAATAATTAGACTTAACACAATCGACTTGACATGACAATGTGCAATAACTCAATTGCAGTACTCTGTACAGTAATTTGATAATTCAACTGCACAATACACAGCATTATTATTTTTATTGTTATACATTGCAGCCTGATGCACATTCGTGTACATAATTCTTTATATTTATTATTTTCTATGGCTTCATTTTTTTTCTATATCTATTGTTTTCAACATGTATATATATGTATTTGCTGCTACGAATTGAAAAACAATGCACTTTTTTTTTACATATTTATGGGCATATATTTCTGTCATACTATGATATAATTTTTGTTATATATTTTGGTAGAATGTACATATTATTATGAACCTCTATTTTCTTAATTTCTCTGCTCATAGAGCTTTCTATTCTTGAATGAGAGAATCTGTGACATGAGCAATTTACCCTCAGGGATCAGTAAAGTATCATTTGATACCTTAGAGGGAATGAGTGCTGATACCCAGCGCTATTTGCAGCACACTAACACAAAAACACGTTGTTCAGTGTTAAGGGAAAGGGAAATTTGGGTTAAAATGATCATGATCATTCTCACAAGATCTTTTGCTGTTCTGGTGTTCCCTTATAGACATGACGTGTTTGGAGCCTGACTCACACCAATAAATAAAACTCAGGATATCTCAGCCTCTGCTCTTAGCCTCAGTTTGGACCATTCTTTCAAAAACGTGTCTCCTAAACATGCCCTGGCTTTTTTGAAGTGCAATACCAAATATTTGGATAGACCATATATATGCTTTTTTTTTTTAACCTAAAAGCTCTTCCAATTCTCCACCAGTCATCTCATTCATATACAGCAGTTAATCTCTCGTTCTATTTATCTCTCTCTCTGTCCAGGCTACATACTTTGAAGTTGGCAACCTGAACACAGAAACATACCCAGCTTCTGTGAACCTCCCAGCATATGTGAGGGAAAATTATGAGGCAAATCATAACCGTGGTAATAACAACACAGACCGCATCATCATCAGTTACCAAGTGAGAACCAGGGTGGTGGAGATGGTGTATGTCACCGAGCATGACGGAGGAGGCACTGGGAGGTTCAGTCCTGACAAGACTCATGAAATCAGCTTTGAACTGATTCAAGTCCTGCAGAACCCGCAGCTGGAGCTCACCACTTTTCTCACCCGGATGGGCTACTATGTAGGTATTCCAGTGAATATCAGTCACTATCAGGCTGACGATACAGAAGAGCTTGACTACCCAGAAGATCCAGCTGAGCGAATATTCAACACTATGCAGACCTACAGTGGATTTACTGCAAGAGCGGCACAAAATGACTTTGGATTCCTCTCAGAACCGTTCACCCAGCAACTACTTTTCGATATGGAGCCCCACTGGTATGACCAGTCAGTGGACTACAACGTCAACGTAACCTTACACAACGGCAGACCTGTGGCTGACTACGGTCAAGTGCAGCATAAATACAAGAGGCCCAAAGTCAAGAAGAGACCAAGAGCTTTGAGGCAAA
>JAJHUR010140500.1:122468-168665 GCA_027495735.1 Lutjanus campechanus | reverse complement strand
ATAATGTAACCGTTTAATACCGAATTTCAGTACCCACACCTATGTACGAAACACAGTGCGCTAAAAATCCCGGGTCCGTATAGGACGGCGTCTGGGTCCGGACCCGGACCGCGGTCCGCCTGTTAGTGCCTGTTAGCTTACATTATTTTCTCCTCCAAACGCACACCACGTCCACTTGCTCAAGCTCTTGCAACCGCACCGCCTTTTCCTGGTACTGCGTACTGGCTGACGTATAGTAGGTATCGGGTGCTGTCATGAGCGAGTATTTGACGAGTACGAGTACAGCAGGCCAGTATCGGTGCGAGTACCGATGCTGGTATCGGTATCGGGACATCCCTAGTAATAAGGTACGCACGTTTGAGAAGCCTGGACACTGACGATTGTCCAAAAAGCTGCCATCTGGAACCTATGAGGTGATTTGTCATGATGATACAGAGGCTTTTCTGTTCTTTTCAGAAATGTTGATCCTCACTTCCTTAGTCATGCTGTTGAAGAAACCTGACACGAATCTGAAACGATTAGTCACTTAATTAACATTTTCATAACTGATTAATTTTAAAGCCTATAGTTTCAGCTTCACAATTATTTTTTGTTATCAATTTTTTATTATTTCAGCAGAGGTAGAGAAAACAGACTTACATCAGCAGGTATATAATTAATGATTCTACCCCACTGTGACCATGCAAGGTCAAACAACCCACCTGTGGCGACCAGTATCCTCCCCTCCCTCCCCTCCCACCATAGTTCTATATTTTATGTTATACACAAACAACAACTGACATTCTTATATATAAATGCATTTACGTACAGCAAAACAGTTCACAAGTTTAAGTCAATAGCTTTTTAACTTCTCCTGCTGCAGAGGACCAAGCCTGAATGGTCCTTTCAGTAGCCCCATGTATTCTGGCTATAGATTGTTCAAAAAGAATAATGTTCAAAAAGGACGTCAGCCATTGCACATGGGAGACTGTGTGTGGGGGTTTCCATCTAAGTGCTAACATCTTTTTTGCTGCTGTGAGGCCTGAAAACAAAACATAGTGTTTGGAGGGAGACAGAGCCAGTGATGATGTGTCATTCAGAATCAGCAGCTTGGGACAACAAGGTATATGTACCTCCAATAAATCTGATAGGGTAGATGCAACCTCTTTCCAAAAATTAATAACTGCGGGACACTCCCAATACATGTGTAAAAATGACCCCACGAGGCCAAGGGAACATAAATGGCAATTTGGGGAGGATACAAGTTTCATGAGGTAACGTTTTCTTGGAGTGAGGTATAATCTATGTATAAAATTAAAATGAATATACTTGTGGTTAGGATTTTTGGATGTACGATCCAAGTTGTCCAAGACAGCAGGCCAATTCACATTGCCCAGGTCTCTCTCCCACACCTGATGAATAGCAAGCTGACCACCAGAAGAGTTCAATAACAAAACATATAGCTTGGACACCAAACCACTTGATTGAATACCAACATCTAAAATGACATGTAGTTCATGGGTGCGTAAAGGTTTGTCCCAGGGTACACCATAGGCACCCATAGAGGATCTTAGTTGCAGATACACGAAAAAAGAAGAGCCCGGTAAGTCAAAAGAAGCTTGCAAATCATTGAATGCTCTAAGGCCCTTCTTATTACAAATGTCAGATAAAGTATGGATTCCTCTATTGCTCCACTGGGGAAATGTAAAAGGGGCGCCTCCAGTAAGGAGGGCAAAATTATGGAAAATAGGGCTGTGAGTATGCCACTTAAGTTGTGAATGAGTTGCTTTTTCTACTTTTTGCCAGGTTAATAAAAGGAAAGACATTATTGGGCCTAATTTAGATTTTGAGCATTTACGAGAGAGATTAGAATATAATAGGTCTCGTAGTCGATGAGGAAAGGCCAAGTTCTCCTCAATAGCCCTCCATGAAGTTACGACATTGGGGTTGTACCAGACTGATAATGGGCGCAACACATATGACCAAAAATACATCTTAAAATTAGGGACAGCCAGTCCTCCTTCTTTCTTGCCACGTTGGAGAATTGTCAATTTGAGCCGAGGACGTTTACCCTTCCAAATAAATTTGGAGATAAGGCTATGGATCTTATCCCAATAACCCTGAGGGGGAGAGAGGGGAAGCATATTCGAGTAAAAATTAATCCTTGGCAAAATATCCATTTTTACAATTGAAATACGTGCTTGGATGGAAATTGGGAGAAGAGACCGTTTATTCACATCCGTTTCAACTCTGCTTAAAATGCCCTGAAAATTTTTATTGACAGTAGTGTGAAGGGAGGGGAAAATATCCACTCCTAGATATTTAAAAGACTTCACCAATGGGATGTTGGATGGTATGGTGGAAGGAACAAGAGATGAATTAAGCGGAAGTAATGATGACTTAGACCAATTTCAGCTTCACAATTATGAAGACTTATTGAGAATTATCTTTGTCTTGCATAATAGTAAACTGACTATGGTTTGGATTGCTGGTTGGATCACCAGCATTTAACTGAAATACTGTTCACAGACAAATCAGGAACTGAAAGGCGACAAAAGCCATCTAGGATTATTCTTGAGCTTCATAAAGAAGCGAGCAGACACATTATGTGGAAGTGAAACCACAGTCATCATTTGGCTGTACCTGTAATTCATTGATCTTATTCTGATTATGTCGATATTTTGAGTGTGATGTGGTCTGTGTGTGCACACATTTCGTAAGATATATTTGCAGCTGCTTTACATAGAAATTATGCATTAAACAAGTACCACAGTACAGTCAGTTTTGCATTATGGATGTTTTGAGTACTTTGGAGTACTTTTATACTTTTGTACTTGGCTATTCATCTATCTATAACATTTTCTGGTCAGAAAAAATAAAATGCTCAAATCAACTGACAAAACCTAAAATTGCAGGATTGCACATAGTTGATATTTGAGCTGATACCTGTGGAATATCAAATCTACAGTTTCAAGTGTAGAATGGATGATTTCAATGTGACTTGGGTGTGTTTCCTTGAATATTTTTGCAAGTGTAAATATTGTAATAGTTAAAATTAGTGACAAACATCATTTCTGGGTTATAATACAGGATCTCTGAGATCTCTGAGAAACATCATTTTCTCCTTTCTCCTTTTATAACACTACAAATGAGTTTATTTTTATTTATTTATTTGTTTTCCCCTCTTTTTCACTGTGTGATTATTTGTTGCATCACTTTTTATTGTGATGGAGCTGTTGTGTCTATGTTATGATATTTTCATGTTTTTGATGTCTTTGATCTCACAACACATTTATGCAAGTGTACAGTTATGTATCCCGGTATGTAATGCATTCTGTATGTACACCAGACTAGCACTGTGCGTTATTGCCACCTTGACAATTCTCATGATCATAGTCTGTTTCTTTAAGTAAAACTGAATGACAGTATATTTATTAAGGAAAAATTCTGAATAGAAAGTTCTGTGTAACCTCCTCAACACCTGCAGAAACAAAGCCTGTGAGAACAGAAGCTGTGGCCGGAGGAGAAACTGAAACCTGGTCGCCCTCTAAAGTGGCTTCAGTTTGTCTGGGACTGCTGTGTTTCCTCCTGCTGACCACAGTCATAGCAGTCGGTGCACTTTGTGAGTATTCAGAGAGAGAAAAGCCATAGGAGAGAACTGAAAGAGTAAGATCGCACAACACCTGCTGCTCTTGTTCTCTCCTCTCAGATGACAGAGATTTTAACCAGCTCTCCAGAGACCTGGCCAATAACACAGCAGAGAAAGACCAGCTCCTGGTTCGATACCAGAACCTGACTGATGAGAGAGACCAGTTACACACCAGTTTCAAGAGTGCTATACGTGAGCTTAACGAAGTGAAGAAGAATATGGGTGAGGATTCAACTCATACCTCATATTTTGTTCATCTCCTGTTTAAGGAAATATTTTTAAGGGACAGTTCACCCAAAAATCAAAAATTTCCTCTTACCTGTAGTGCTGTTTATCCATTTAGATGGTCTTGATGTGAGTTCCAGAGTTTTAGCAATATCAGCCATACAGATGTCTGTCTTCTCTTGGATATAATGGAAATAGATTGCACCTGGCTTGTGGTGCTGAAAGTGCAAAATCAAACAAACACAAAAACATATGAAAAACTC
Organism: Lutjanus campechanus; assembly: GCA_027495735.1. Taxonomy (NCBI): domain Eukaryota; kingdom Metazoa; phylum Chordata; class Actinopteri; order Lutjaniformes; family Lutjanidae; genus Lutjanus; species Lutjanus campechanus. The sequence goes on along the minus strand of JAJHUR010140500.1, from coordinate 164,549 downwards.
AAAGCAAAGTCTCTTTCCTGAAATCATGATCCGATTACTCAAGATAATCCACAAACCTTGAGCAGTTTCATGTAAGTACTTTCTTTCTACCAAACTGCATCTACCAACTGTATCACTGTGCAGAAGGAAGTGTGCATCTGCTCATGGATGAGAGGCTACAGCTCAGCTGAGGACACCATTAATGTCTATGAGAGGTTCAACCCTCTCATCCATGAGAACATGCACACTCCTTATGTGCGGTGATGCAGATTGCAGAACGAAAAGAAAGAAAATAGTACTTGTTACTAGTGCTATAGCAAAGTTTAGTGTGCTAAGATGCTAAACTAAGACAATGAACACAACATGCCTACTAAACCCATGGATGCATTAAATACAGGATGCTGGATGCAAAGATGCTGCCTATTCAGTCCAGTGAGAATTGCTCACCTGGTGCATTATGCCAACAACAGTTCTCTCGCTTCTGTGTTCACTTCTGAGGCATACGGCCCACTGAATACGTGCTGTGGTGTTTTTCCTGCTGGCCCTGCCTGTGACTTCCCACTCGGTCCAAAGACTTAACATTGAGATGATGTCACCAATTTTCACATTTCTCAGCTCTAGGAAAGTTTTTCACAAATGCAAAACATCCATGGATAAAACATTCCTCATAGAAAAAGTCACAATCACCCTTGTTTGCAGTTCAAGGTTTCCTGTCATCAGTTTTACAGACGTCTCTTTTATTATGGTGGTTAATGGGGAAAATGCTTGTTGGGCTGCGGGGGAATTTTTTTTTGCTGCAATACCAAGAGTGGCCACAGATGCCCTGAACTGACATATCAGAGTTGGTAACAGGAGGAAAAAAAGTTGGATTGAAGAATCCCTATCTGCATCTGTAGTGCTTATTTGGATAGTTGCTGTACTGTAGTGTAAACATGAGCAGTTAACTCTTCCCAACTCCTGCCCCTCCTTTGTTTTGTTTTCTACTGTATCTAAAAGTGGCTTACAGGGTCACACACACAGGGTTAGCTAAAATTAGCAAAATGCTAGCCATTGATTGATGTAGATTAGCTAGCTGGTTAACAAGTATTTTGTCAACATTAGCTAACTTAAAACTACCACAAGGACTTTCAAGCTAGCACTATTGCAAATGTGACTTTGATGTTTTGGGAGTTTATTATTTTATCTAAAATGTGTTGAAAATGTGAAACCCATTCCTGTATAGATGGATGGTACTTCTTCAGCATATAAATACAATGATATAGGATTTCTAGGATTGATTATTTGAACACATGTCTCTGGTTATGAGATATGTATGAAGCTGTTCATCATGGCCTTACAGCTGTCACATGTTTCCTCACATACACCATTAGGTGACCTGTGTGTGTTTCTGCAGGAACATGCCCTGATGGATGGAGGAAGTTTGGTTGCAGTTGCTACTTCTTGTCTACAAGGTCAGCCTCATGGGCTTCCAGTAGACAGATGTGTTTAAACCAAGGAGCAGACCTGGTGATCACTGACAGCCACGCTGAGATGGTGAGGTTATGAGTGTGTTATAGAAATATTTTATCCATGTGTCTTTGAATGTGAAGTCATGGAATGATTTTTTTTTTCCACTTTAAGGTGTTTCTGAATGAACTGGGAGCTCAAAAGTTTTGGATTGGTTTACAAAGGTCCTCCGGTCAATATAACTGGAAGTGGACTAACGGAAGATCACCTACAACTGAGTAAGTGTTAAAGGAAAATTCCAACCTTTTCTATTCCTTTGAAAAGTCCCATGTGAAAATACATGCAAAGTCAGAGAAGAGGATCAAATCATCATATTCAAATAAAACGCTCAAAGCAACAGCTCAACAATACACTATTAGAGTATTAGAGTAATTTATGAATACTGATGAATGAACGGTTACTTTACGCATCTGAAACATTGTTTCATTCATGTACCTCAGTGAGTCAAAACAATGTAATACAGCTAAGCTCTGATTTAAAAAACAATCATACAGTTTGAACATGTGTGCATGTATATAATAACTGATACATTTTCTGATTCAGAACTGAATGACTTACATTCTCTCTCTTTCTTTTTGTCTATGTCTCTGAATTTTGTTGTTTCTAGGTACTGGAATTATAGATATTCATCATATTACACCCACAGCACTCAGGAAAGATGTGCAGCTCTTAACAGCTTTGTGTATTCGTGGGGGGTTAATTCTTGGACTAGTGAGACCTGTGATCACCACCTACAGTGGATGTGTGAGAGACAAGCTGAAATGCCCCTCCTGTCTTGATAAATTTGTGATTTTTAAGAAATTGTATTTAAGATCAAGAACATTGTACATACCCAGTGATGGATTCTGACAGTTACAGATGATTTTGATGATGACGTTTGTTTATCCCAAACAGCAATAAAAACAACAACAATAATGTGAAGAATAAAATTGTGAAACAATAACAATTATTTAGAAAAACTATTTTAACAAATATTAAGAGGTGTGTTTAAGTGGAAGTTGTCAGGTTTGTGGAGTTTTTATATAGCAGCATAGACGATGGTGGAATGTAGTGTAAAGTATTTCCTTAAGTGATGTACTTAAAATTCAAGGTACTTTACCTGAGTATTTCTATTTTATACTTCCACTCTACATCTCTGAATTTGAATTTTTCTTATGAATGGAAGAATAAATGCTCCTACATGGGCTGAGAAAAATCTCTGCCTTCTCAAACTAAATAAAATCTTTAAAATCCCTCTGAGATCAACTGGACAGTGCATTGTCACACTGACACCATAAAAAGATGACTTTTAGAGCTTTGTGGTTCTCATAGGACAGTCAACATATGATGTAGATTAAACTACCCAACAGTATATAGAGTAGTTAAGGTATTCTCAACATGCAACACACACATTAATGCAGCAGTAATATTAATCCAAAACCATCAGATATAATAGTTAAACACAGACAGACATTTTACTGCACAATGGGAACTTGTACTTTTCATAGTTTTAATGCACAGTATGTAATTCCTGCCACTTTGGGTCTCTCGCATGAAAACAACAAAAAATTTAGTTTGATGATGTTGTGAAGTAACATTGCTTCATGGGGATCGTTGTCTTCATTGTTAAACAAACACCAGTTATAGCATAAGTTATAGCAACAGTGTGACCAAATGAAACACTGTTAACTTGAATAAAATTACACAGTTCTGAGTTTTAACATTGATGTAAATATTTGGGATAATGGAAGTACACAGCTCAACAAAATTTTTAGACATTTTAATGTGGAAATGTTACATATAATATCTTTAACTAAGTTTTGCTGATACTTATCACATGGGCTGTTTATGGTAATGAGAACTATTACACATATATAAGGTCTTATAGGAGGATTCCTTCTGCTGACTTTGGCGATCATCTGACCTTTGTCTTGTGCCATTATCAGTCAAGTTTTCAATTATCCAGTGAAATATATCATCACCTACAGGATGAATTTGCACAGACTTTGGTACAGGCAGGCTGTGGAGTCCAGATGATCCCGTATTATACTGATGTTGAAGATCTTCCTCTTGAGGTTGACATTTTTGCTCTATATTGAAATATCTTGACAACTATTGAATGGACTGCTGTGAAATTTGGTGCATGCATTCATGGTCCCCAAGATGAATTGTAATAACTTTGTTCAACCTCTGACCTTTCATAGTGCCTCGACAGGTCGAAATTTCATTTTCTCCATTATTAAAACTGCAAAACTAACTTTCATCAGTCTGAGCTGTCCTTGTTAGTGTTAATTACCAAATGTTAGCATCATAACAAACAACGAATTATTAGAGTATTTTTATTTTTATTTTTTAGTCCACTATGTTAAAGTTTCCAAACAAAAACATTCTAAAGCACTGCATGTCATACAGTATTTGCCACAACAGAACAGGGAAGCAGAACAGTGAATGTGCTCGTGAAGTGTCACAAGGGGGCAGGATGAGTATGCCAGTCAGTATGAAGGCTCTTTGATGAGAGGTGAAATATTTAAACTGAACATCTATAATCCAGTAGGAAGTTATACTGTCACTGAAATCTTATTTACAAGTGAGACCTGAGTAAAGATTTAAAAAGTTGAAAAAATAACATACACATTAAAAAAAAAAAAAACTTACTAAAATAATATTAAACAATAATAAAATATCAAAGATTAAACATACATTCATAGTTAATGTCAGCTTGACATTCAGTGAGTGGTTGAGTTGTTATGACCGTGGCTGTAATTTCCTGTTATTGAACTGCTGCTGGCCTTTTCGTCCTCACCTTTCCTGTGTTCTGTCATTGGGGGGGTTTGTTTAAACTCTACCTTCCTGCCTGCAGTTCTACAGAAGTGCTTTCATAACAAAGTCATGAAAACAGATATGTAGAGCCACGAGAAGATTCCTCTGTTAAATTAATGGCATGTTTTACAATTAGCATTCAGCTATAGTTCAAAGTTCAACGAGAAAATGAGAAAAATCTCAGATTGTCAGCAATAAATTCCTCAGTGCTGCTATATTGTGAAAAGACTGAGTTTTCCTGCTCACATAGCCGTGCAGCAGTGCCTACATATACCAGGATGCATTGCGGGTGAGCTTGTGACTCCCATGCCCATGTTGCCATTGTATTACCTGCCTAGCCAATAGCTTACTTTGTTAGCCAAAACATAACGTTAAATGACAAAGATACTCACCTGGCACGCCCTGGCTACACAGAGACTGAGACTAGAAATCCAACCTGAAATAGCCTGTAGTTCTTCCTGCAACCACTGACATCATTGTGACATCACTGGAGGCAGGACAGATTTTGCAGCAGGAGAACTCAGTTTTCTCAGTCAATATAGCATACACTGAAGAATTTATACCTTCAATTGACTACATTTACCATCAGCACTGACTGGATATCCTATGAAAAGAGCAAAAACTTCAGTTTAAACACGGCCTAAATGGGAATGAAATCTTGATGTTTTTCAAATGAATAAAACATATACAACAACTTATTGTTGCCATAGTCTGGCTGTGCCCCTCCCTCCTGGTGTTTTCAGTTGGTGACTCCTCCTTTGTGTTTCTCTGTTTGTGTTTGTCTGGGCATGGCACTCTGTCTCACATCTGCTGCCAGTTCACCTGCACACCTGCAACTACTCATTCATCAAGCTCCTACCACCCCTGCACCATAAATTTCCCGGCTCTGTAGTCCAGTCTTCATTAGATTGTTCAGTTTGCCAACATGATACTAATGCTATGGCCAATGCATGACTCTAGTTCAGTATTTTCTTGTGTTGCTTCTCTGGTCAGCAAACAGTGTTTGAACAGACAGTTCACACCGTCATGAGCCTCTCATCCATGAGTAGATGCACGCCTCTGTCTGTGCAGTGGTACTGTTAGCAGAAAGTAGGAAGAAGGTTCCTACATAAAACTGCTCACAACATCTGTGGATCTTGAGTATCTTGAGTAACCAGGTCATGGTTCCTGGAAAGCAACACTGTTGTTAAGTACTGTATTTTTTTTAAATTGTCTTTTTTTTAAGTTTTGAGCACCATGAGCTGACAGAGCACCACAGACAAGAGGAAAAATCTAGATTTTGATTTTAGGATAAAGTAACCTTGTTCACCAAAGGCACTGAAGCTTCAACACATAACAACATTTGGCTATAAATGCAACTGTACTTATCTTTCCTCATATGTTTATAAAACCAGAATGTAACTTCATGTCTCCAAGGAAATAAATACCATGTGCACTGGAAGCACCAATTTAAAGAAAATCCTGTGAGAAAAACTAGTCAGTACAGAGCAGCCTATTGTCTACTGTCTTTATCTTCCTCCTGCCTTTGAATGAAAGCCTTCTTTTTATAACAGAGTATCACCTGTCAGCAGGATAACACCTGCCTGGAGGCAAACATTAACTGCTGTCTGTGCAGCAGATGGTGGCAAGTGTACTTAGTGCCACACATCAAAGTGACAGTAGGCCTACACAAAGGTTTCGCATATGGACATAATGAAAAAAACGAAATCATACTACACACCAGCCTACGGAGATACAAGGATAATGAGGAGTACAGTCTTATAGTGGCTAATGTACGAACAGAATATTAATGTCAACTTAATTATCATTTCACAGCACAGTTATATGGTGAAATGCTAGTTGTTGTCGTCTTTACACTACTCACAAAAACAAAAATTGCATCCAGAATTACAGTAAATAAGTAAATGAATAATAAATCGTTAAACCTTTTTATATGGCGGAGTGCTGAGGATGAATTAAGCAGTCGCACAGTAATTACAGTAATTGTGTATCTGGCGGCAGCGTAAATGTTTCTGAAATGTTTCTGTTTCTCATGTCCTGTGATTGCCTGTCTGGAGTTGGTGCTTTCTTTTTGTCTGATCTTTATTCAAAAATGTAAAGTTGTGCTGTCATTTCCTCTTCTGCTGTCATGTTGTCCGCAGAAGAGGAAGAGGAGGAAGTTCTGGCCTTGACTGGCTCTTTAACTTCACCAGCAGCATATAATGATCCGGGGTCCAATTCTGATACCTTCTGTGGTTTGTAAAAAATATATATAGTTCCTTCTTTTTACCGTAAAAATATGGATATATAAGACTGTGTTACTTGATAATCTTTGTATGGAACAACTTACACACTCCTCCACTGCTTAGACAGCATATTTATTGCCTGAAAGGTCTGACAACACACTTTGGTTTGAAATCATAGTAAGACCTTGAAAAGTGTGGATACATTTTAGTTACAATCAGTGCAAATATGAGACTTTCACAACAAATCTCTCCCTCTGTCTCACTCAGTTGCTCATCTATGGGGACAGTCCACTGTTTAGTCCAAAACAAGCTCAGAAGTGTCTATATGCATGCGATGAACCTCCAATTTGTCATAGACTGTTGTTAGATTGGAGCGGTCAGCAGGTGGGGATGAATCACACAGACGTCCTCCCTGAAGAGACAAAAACAAGGAAAGTGAGCCATGGTATGAAGAATGTTAATGGGAGCTCTTTTTAATGGAACTGATCTCATCTATCTGGAGCTGAATTTAAAAGCAAGATGCAATGAAACAGAGTTTAACGACTGTCAAGATGGAGGTCTACTTTTCTTTCTGCAGTAACTATACAAGTTCGCTGTGGTTTCAGTTTTCCATGCATGCAACTGATCTGGTCGTGTTCTATCATTTTGAAGGTCAAACCACGTAAGTTATGTAGCATAACTTGCAAACAAACTGCTTGCTCTGGTTAATTGATTAAACGCTTTGGTTTAGGCTGAAAACGATTCTTTCCACTCTGACAGGCCCCTTGACTTCCTGCTCAGGCTGTCTCTCACTTTGAAGTAAAGTGCATCACTGATTATAACCTGTGTTGCTGCTCCACAGCTACATAAGCTTCTCTAACTCACCCTCGGCACAGTACACTCATGCATGCAACACACCACGGATGTTACTGACTTATGTACTCTAATTTGGGGGCTCGACCAGGATTGTCACAGCCCGGCTCAGCGGTTGGGACCACGCTGGCTGCCACTATGCTACAACAAGCTATGAATACTGACAATCTAGATACCTTCTCTGCATGTGTGGAACATGTTCTCCAAGTAGAATTTGGAGCAGCAATGTCTGACACAGTGGACCTGAATCCTTACAATTTGAGCCCCATTTTTGAGCCTGTATTTGTTTACATTTGGGCAAATTGGCCCCATTAAAAGTGTGTCGAATAAGTTATTTCTGTTTGCTATGTGCCCATGAAGTACAGACAAGTATCACTGGAGTATGGATGGTTCTCTGGCAATATCTGTCATTATAAAAAAGAAAGTTTTTCCTATTTTTAAGCAGATTTATTGACATTTATTGATAATGTTTCAGAGATAAATATATCCTCTGAAAGCATAAGTCACATTGAATCTAAAATTGCTTGTATTGCATCTCTGTGTTAGATTTGTTAGTTATGACTCCAAGATGGAGTAGGCCTGTAATATTTGCTGCAAATTGCAGCAGTCGGGTTAAAATGCCTTAATTACCTTTATGAGCTTTGAGTCATGGCTGCTGTTATCGGTAAGTGGACCAAACACAACAAACCTCCCATTGTTTTTATAACACATGACTCTTTCATGTCATGCAACATCTTTGCTTCACCTCTCCTCCAAGACTGAAAACATTTGTCATACAGGGATGAAGAGAAGACAATTCACAGGCTTCCCATGTAGCTTAAATTTGGAATAAATCATCCTCTTTAGACTGCTGTTTTATTTTATTTTATAGCGTTACTGTTATCTGTAGTGTGGTTGGCAGATATCTAGACATATTTGTATGCAGCCAATTTCCAGTGAACCAGATAAAGATAGACACATCAGCTAAGAGATGTGCGACGCCACCTGCTAAGTAAATTCAGCAGACTGTACTTTGTGGGAGGATCACTAACTTAGCAAACACTGTTAATAATAGTGTTGCTGAGGAACAGGACCATCATTAAACATTGCCTAGAGTGTATGTGTGTACCAACCTGACCGCATCTGTCTTCCAATATTTGTATGTCAGTATACTCTACCTCCGCTTCTCTGCTCACTGGTTCTGCAAAGACACAAAGAGTAAAAATACAAAATTAAATCTTAACTTGTTCTTAAGTAATTGAGTAAAACTTTATTCATATAGCTCTTTTCAAAACCATGGTGACAAAGAGATACAATACAAGATGATAAAAACATTCAAACAAATATTTAAATCAAAGACAAGCAAAAATGTATTTTAAAAGGGTTTACAGATGAGATTCAACATAACTTGTTGATTGAAGCCCTTGGACCTGTATGGGACCAACAACTCACTAATATGTGTTGGAGCCTGATCATGTAATGCCTAAAAGATTTTGAATCCAACCCTAATTTTTCCCGAGTCAAAGTGAAGGACCCAGTGCCAGTGTAATATGCTGGGATCTGTCCTGATACCGATCCTCAGGAACTGCCCATGAACTCTCTATAAGAGACACAGTCAAACTGGTGTCGAACTGACAATGTGCCCTAAAGGGAGCATGTTAGGATAGAATAAGACAGGTCCCAGGATTGACCCTTGAGGAACTCCACAGGTCAGAGGACAACAATCAGGCACTTTGGCAGCAATGCGAACTGCAAAGCAAAGATGCCTGCTCTGCCCTCAGTGTGTTTGTTTGTATGCATGTGTGCTGGGTGAACTGAACTAAAGTGTTGTAACATGTAAGTGATATGCCTCAAACCAAAACTACAGTCATCATGGTTACAAAGAGCAACAGTACACGTTAAGACATTGGAATTTGGGAAATCCACTGAGATTAAAAAAATATTTCATTATTGTGTTATTATGGTGTTTATCATTATGAATAGATATTTTATTTATAGTTTGGCCAGTATATCAATTTTAGAATTTTTTTACTCCTTAATAACATCACCCTCCACCCCCCCAAAAAAGAATCCAGTATCGGTGAGGCTCTACTTCCTATTAGATAAATATTTGTCTGACTTGCCCTCTAATTCTCGGAAAGCAGGAAGCTGTTCTGCAGCTGCCTGCTCTGTTTACTTTATCACTGTCCTCACAAGAAGAATGATGCCTAATGATACCTCTACTTATGTTTTCCTGGCACGGAAAAGGCAACTTACAGGCCATGTGAAATATTACTCCTGTCTGCCAGGAGAAAGGTAAATGTAATGGAGTGGTTGATAGTTATCGCATCACAGATGCAAAGTGTCACATGATGACATGGTTGAAAGATATTTGCATCCTGTTTCCTACCACAGTGTTTACTGAATCTTTACCTTAGTTCACCCAAGTAGTTCTTCAAAATGTGATGTGGAAAGTTCCCTGACTTTAAAGGACCATTAGGAACAATGTCACACACCACCAACTATATCTCTGATCTTGGTGAAACTGAATCATAGTTTGTTTTCTGGGTTTCCCTCTAATGTCCTCTGGCTGCTCTGCCTCAACTCTCTATGATGTAGGCCGCACATACAGTATATTTGCTGTTTAACCACACATTTGCCTTTGCACATGTGTAGTGTTAATGTCTGAGGATGCTCACAACCATGAGGCAGCCATGATGCTAATGGATGCATAGCTAAAACGGGGGGTGGCACAATAGGCACCAGAACAGGCAAGCAGGCAACTGGACTGGACTCATACAGCCTCTACAGACATTGTGGCAGGGACAAAGAGACCAAAGAGGATGTTGACAGACAAAACTGAGAAGAAAGCAAGAGAGAGTGACCAAGCAAGAGGTTGCTGGAAAAAAATAAATGGCGAACTGGCTTTTAGTTGTTGGCGAGAGCTTCATGAAATAAAATGCTGCAGGACAGACACTAAGATGGCCTTTTTGGCTTGCTATGTGTTGTGTTGTTGCATTTACTTGATGTTTGGCTGTGTTAGCAAGTTGTGGACTTGAATCTAACAAGTGAACATGTACAGCTGTCTATATTTACAGTGGTGTTTACATGAATTGCATGCTAAAACTATACAATTAGTTTTTGTACCTAAAACAATTTAATCTCAAATAAACAGTCAGTAAAGCAGTGATTTCAGCTCTTCTGGCTAATGACTCCCGAAAACAAAGTACTGCTTCATGTATTTGTGACTTATCACATCACAATGTGTTAACCAGAGCCTCCATTTACCAAACAAGTTGGACTAAGTTAATGATCATGTTTAGCAAAGAACTTTTTTATTCCTTTACTTACTACTTTTTACTCTTTAGAGCAATATTAAATTGATCCAGGCATTTTACCCAAAGTGGGGATCAAATTCACACAAAGGGCAACATAAACAAACTCGACAGATTTTGTGCCAAAATGTTCTGAATGTATGAAGGTTTTGAAAACTGCTTAAATATGTCAAAAATACCTTTTATAGTACAGCCATATTGTCCAGACCTGTTTTCTCCATCTGTGTACCATTTCTAGAATCAAACCAGTACTCCCACACTCTGACCTGGAACAAGTCAGTCACACATTCTTGTTCTCTCCAGACTTGACTACTGTAATTCACTCCCTCTGGCCTTAATCAAAAACCACTCCCTCTAACTGCTTCAAAACGCAGCAGCCAAGCTTCTTACTGGTTTTAACAGACAACATCACATCATCCCCATCCTGGCTTCCCTCCATTGGGTCCCAGTGCTTTTTAGAATTGATTTTAAGATTTTACTGATCACTTTAGAGCCTGTCAGTGTCAGGCCCCAAGTTACATAGTTGAAATGTTGACCACTTATGAGCCAGCACACAGCCTTCGCTCCTCGGGTTGGACCCTGACTGTTCCAAAATCACGGCTTACATCTAAAGGTGACCACGCGTTCTCCATCAGGGCCCCTCGACTTTGGAATGACCTACCTGAGGAGATACGGCTTACAGAATCAGTAATATCTTTTTAATCACTTCTTAAAACCCATTTTTATAGACTTGCTTTTATGTGATGTTGTCTCTTTTTAATATATTTTAATCTTACTCTTTTATTTGTTCTTATGTTTATTGCCATTATGTGATGTTGTGTTATTTTATTCCTTTTATTTTTTTATATTGACAAGACAACATCGAGTAATGTCTCTGCATTTTCCTCCTTCTATTTTCATTAAGTCATGCTTTTCTTGTTTTCCTGTGTTTTTGTGTCTTTTGCTTATGTCTTAGTTTTACTTCAGTTTTAACTTAATTTTTTGGCTGTTTGGCTGGACTGTGTTGGTCTTCTGTTGTTATTTTGCCACTGGGGTATCCTGCTCTTTTGCTTTGCCTGTCAAAACACTTTGTAAACTGTTTTTAAAGGTGCTATATAAATAAAATTATTATAAAAAGATATTGCAAGAAAACAAACCCATTGGGGAATTTTGACGCACTTATGGTTCAATTTCTTTTGCACATTCCCTTTACTGTATGTACTATATGTCTCATGTAAAATATAGTTTCTGGCTGATTGTGGACAGCACTGAACCCTTCGTGTGGACATCAAGTAAGAAAACATGCATAAATCAGTTTTTAACATGGGTGGCAGTGGTAAATTGTGGCATCAGCGATTTCAGTATTTTTCAATACTTTGCACTGTTTGGATTTCTTAAGACTTTTGTTGTGTTATTATTATGTTGTTATGTTAAAAAGTACATATTTCTGAGACTAGAACTGCTGAAAGAGTTTCTGTTACAATTTGAGTGGCATATGATACTATATGTTGGAGAGTAGTTTTCCCCTGTCAAGAGACAAAATTAGAAGAGTTCATAAGCAGACAACCGGTAAGGAGGATAGGGACAAGAGCTATAATAAGAGGGGATTGTGAAGTCCAATTCAGACACACAACATTTGCTCAAAATGTGCTGTCTGTCAAGGGATGCTCGGAATGGAACGAGCTGCCCATTAACATTAGAGAGTGCCCAACTTATGGGACTTTTAAGTTAAAACTCAGTGAATGGATTTTAGCTAAACAAACCTGCGACCATTTTTAGACTGCTGAAATGCAGATTTTATGTTACTGTACATCTCAGGCAATTTAATCTTGCAATAGTATAATTAAAACATCTAAAACACGTTGAATGGGCATATGCACCTATGCCATTCTTGGGCTTTTTACAAATGTTACAGTGTATGGAACATGTGTAATTGTGTAAATTGTTTTGTATTATTGATTTTTGTATTGTATTATTTGTTGTCTATGTTGGGGACTCCGGATGAAATTTAGCACTTGTGCTAAGTCCGGCATATTTACATATTTTTATTATGTACATTAATATGCGCTGTCCCGTCCAAATAAACTAATAAAGTAAGTAAATTACCCAGGACTTCACAAGTGAAAATGCAGATGAGGTAAACTAGTAGGCCTTGCAGTGTTTTGCAGTTCATGGAAAGCACCAGGAGAAAAAAATACCTCAGTGAACTTCTTATTCTTCTTCAAAGGCCTGATGACACATTGATGTAATGTGAACCCAGTTTACTGTCAGCTCCATTTACATTCACAACCACAGTAAAATGTGGAAAGTACCACCTGTTCCCTGGTCAGGCTGAATAGAGCAGCCTGTATAACACAAAGAGATCCTGACAAGACAAATATTTGTGACCGAGCAGTAAGATTATAAAACCAAATACCTGCCTTCTGAGTGTCTGGATGTCCTCTTGTTTTTGAAATATTTACACTTGATAATCCAGGCCACAACTATAACAATGACAGCAAACACGAAGGAGACAACAATTCCAGGAATATCTGTCAAAAAAAACACCGAACATCAACAAAACACACTAAAAAACATGTGCAGATGACAAGAGCATTTAAATGATTAGAATTTTATTTTTATCAATTAGTCTTACACGATCTGCTGTCTGCTGTCACGGCTGTGTCTGTGTCGATTCGTCCACTGCAGGATGTTGTAACATTGACTGGAAGAGTCTTGTTTTCAGCAGGGTTGGCAGCCACACATCTATAAGAGGAGTTGAACTCCTGCTTGAGCACAGTGAGAGGCAGAGAGAGAGTTGAGCTGCTCTGGTTCACTATTACTTCATCTTTGTACCACAGCAGTGTCGTCTCCTCAGCTTTCTTCACTGAACACAGCAGGCTGCAGCTCTCAGCACTCACATTCACTTCAGACAGTGCAGGAGTTGGGACAGACTCTGAAGAGGAAAACAATGGAAAGTTAAAATTAGACAATATGACTGACACTGTTTTGGGAAGACCAAAACACTGCTTCCATTTTCTGTTTAAAAATAGTAGGGATCAGAGAAACTGACAGCAACAAAAATGCACACGAGTGGTGAACCAGACAGTAACCTGCTGCTATAGTTAGTATCATTTTTAGTGGTAGTGGTAGTAATGAAGTAATAGCAGCAGTAGTACGGTTTTGTCAATTAGCTCTTTCTTTTCTTTTTCCTTTTTACACACCATACCACATTATTATAGCCATTACTACCAATATTTTATTCTTATGCATTCATTTTGGTCACCTTCTCTCTTCCCTACCTCATACACTTAATCCCCATCTGCACATGCATGCACACATGCAAACACATACAAAACCAATGTAACATCAGATGACCAATAATGTGCTCTCTTGCTTGCTGTCCTGTCTTGTCTTTGCTGTCCTGTCAGTGTCTTTTGTCTTGCAATAAATAAGATTTTTAAAAAAGCCTTAACCTTCTATAAAAACATGTATCTAGAGGAGAAGGTCATTATTGAACTGTCTAGGATCACTCCCTGTCCCTGACTTGCAGGATTACACGTACAATTAAAAATAAAGTGCACAATCTCATGTAATCTTTTGGAATAAATGCAGGTTAAATGTTTGCTAATTGGCAGGTATTTGCTGGATTGTGTGTGTCAACATGCCTACACAGCATTGGTCATCGAGAACCAATTCTAAATCTGAATCAATAGCAAAATTTCAACCACAAAGCAGTCATTGAGAAATTTTAATTTTGATTCTGTTTAGTAATTCCTACACAAATTTCACTCATGCTAGTTTCAAATTAAACTGTGTACTTCAAACACCTACAGTATAGCCAACAGGCCATCTACCTGCACCTAGAGTCTTGCAACAGCTACCTCAATTAGCAATTGCTAAGCCGAACTGAACCCCAAAGTAACCAGAAAAGACACCATTGTCATTATGGATATCTAGTTAACATTAGCTTAGCTCAGTGTTTCTGCTGCTAACATTTATCCATGGTGAGAACTGAGAATTGTTAAGAACTGAAATAAGAAGACTAAGAATCAGAACAAAGTACTGGTGAAGGCTATGTTGTGTTGTATCCAGTAGGTATTCACCATCAGACTTTGTGTAATTCTTCAGTCTTACTCTCTGAAATATGTCAGTTTATACGGGTTCGTAGGCTAAGAGAAACAACTGGGTTAAAGAAAACATTTTTATAATCACGAGGCAAGGCATAGTTACAGAAAGTAAACCCACACATGTGAAACAAGCCTTGTGGTTCCATACATCTGACAGTTTAAAAGAAATGTTAGCAAACCTTCATGGCAACAGTTATACCTTCATTCTTGTTTCCATTTTCTTTCTCTAACAGGCTGGTTAATCCTCTATCAATACAACAATGAAATGAAAGTTACTGAACACCAAGAGAACAACAACTCTCTCAGATATCTCTATTCTATTCTAGTATCTCCGTGGTGAATCTACTGTCACTGCAGTTCCACAGTCACAATCTTCTTCACAAACCAGGAGATGCTGTTCAGAGCAGTCTTTACAGCAACCAAGACAAAATGTTGCAGACTTTACACTTAAACTTGTAAGTGACTTTGTCCACTTGTGGGCAACAGAAACAAGTGTTGAACACAGCATTAACATCACCTGTTAAAGGACCAATGCGTACATTTAGTTACATCTAGTAGTGAGCTTGCAGAATGCAAATACATCGCCTCATTCTCCCCTTCCAAATGTGTACAAGAAGCTATAGTTGCCATGAAATTCATGAAAAATGTGAAGGAGTCCGGTGTCCATTCCGGGCTATGAAGCTTGGCAGTGCAACGTGGCGTCCTCCGGGGAGAAGAGGACCCACTCGTATGGATAAAAAGGACTCATTCTTCAAGGTAACAAAAACACATTGATTCTTATTTTCAGGTAATATACTAAATACACCAATGAAAACATATTCAGGAATATTTTATTCCTTTTCTACCATATAACCTAATATTCACCCTAACAGCGCATTTTCATTAATTTGATGACATGCTCAATATTCACTCAGTCAGTCTATTTACTGTTTAGTACTAAGCAGGTAGTATACCGTGTTTTTTTAGAGCTTGTTTTGCTGCAAACAGCTGCCTTGTACAGCTGAAAACGACACTATAAGAACAGTGCAAGTGAGTGTAACCACAAAGTTGTGGGCTGGTAAGCTAAAGAGTGCGCCTCATGCAAGAACATTTTGGTATTTTTATCTTAACTGTCTTACTTTTTTTCATCAGTGGGCTCATACAAACACACCACATCAGATTCAGCAAACGCTTATGACTTCAGATAACTGTGTAAATGATTCACTAGTGCCTATTTGAGTGCACATGCATGAGACTTGTAAATTAGCATAATTAATGCTGCAATAATACCATCTAAGGCCACGCTTCCTGCCCCATGTGTCAGGAAGGGTTTATTCACTAAAAATGGCATGAAAGAATAAAAAAAAAAAAACTTCAGGAGTTCTGAGATTGAAGTCTTGCTTTCAGAGATCCATAAAAGAAAGTCTATCATTTTAACAGCAACAGCAGTGTAATCTGGAGTTAAAGTCTGAGGGTTGTACTGTCACTAAAATACGGATGAAATGAATATGAAAATGGCTTCTAAAAACTGTCTCGCAACAGCAAGCTGAGTGATGACTGCAACCAAAGTAAGCGGTCAAGCGGAAGTCTCCACCACAGAGAGGATATGATTATGTGAATATGTGCCACAATAAGTGATGTTGCACTGTCAGGCATTTCAGTGAGGATGTTGAAAAGCTGCTTTATAAACGTGTATCTGAAGATACAGCCAATTCACCTTCAGAAGGCCAGTTTAAATGAAGTATAGGCTTTATGTGTAAATTTAGAATCATATTATAGTTTGAAATGCAGTTAAACAGGATAATGTCAACATAATTAGGGCCCGAGCACCGTAGGTGCAAGGCCCTATTGTTTTTGCTCAGACTGCCCAAAAAATGAATTACATTTTTGGGGGCTTAAACATACTCAAAAACTCACCAAATTTAGCACACACGTCAGTCTTGGTGAAAATTTACGTGTCATGTGGTTTTTGTTGGTGGGCGTGGCTAAGTGACTTGGCCACGCCCTTTAAACGCAACCATTACCGGTATGTTTCACCGATTTGCACGAAAATCGGTACACGCATAGATCATGCCCAGACACACAAAAACGTCTGGGGACCCTATAGGCTAAACCAAACAGGAAGTCAGCCATTTTGAATTCCGTGGTCATTTTTGGCGTTTTCCACGTGTTGTATTTTAACGAACTCCTCCTACAGGATTAATCAGAACGGCTTCAAAAATACCTGGCTACCACCTACAGTACTTTGTGATCAAAAATTATTAAAGGCGTGAGCTCATTTTAAAGCGCCTGGACGTCAGCTGCCAGCGAATTTTGACATTTCGCCATGAACCATGAAATTGCTATAACTTTAGCATAAATGCTCTGATCTGCACCAAACTTCACATGTATGATAATAGTCCTGCCCTGAAAACATATATATGAAAATATTCCATAATTGTCATACCGCCCCCTGGTGGCGACAGGAAATGACATGTTTTACACTGTCAAGTGCTGCTCCCAGCACACTGACCATATCCAGCTCAAATCTGGTCTGAAAGGCCTTAAGACCTTGGCGATGCTATATCATGAAGATTGTGATGTATTGTCAAACGGCGTTGCCCTCACGGCATGGCGAAAATCAACGTTTCACAAAACACAGGAAGTGACCCTAGCTTCAGTGTACTCGATCGAATCTGTCTGAAATTTCACATGCTTGTTAATGGTCCGGGTCCGAACATGTGATATGAGTTTCATCAATGGACCTGACCAAATGGCTTGGCCACGCCCTCTAAACACCGCCATTACCGCCACGTTTCACCGACATGCACGAAAATCGGTACACACATAGATCATGCCCGGACGCACAACAATGTATCTGGGACTCATAGGCTATACCCAACAGGAAGTCGGCCATTTTGAAGTCCGTGGTCATTTTTGGCGTTTTCAACGTGTTGTATTTTAACGAACTCCTCCTACAGGATTAATCAGAACAGCTTCAAAAATACCTGGCTACCATCTACAGTACTTTGTGATCAAAAGTTATTAAAGGCGTGAGCTCATTTTAAAGCGCCTGGAGGTCAGCTGCCAGCAAATTTTGATGTTTCGCCATGAACCACGAAATTGCTATAACTTTAGCATAAATGCTGCACCAAACTTCACATGTATGATAGTCCTGCTCTGAAAACATATATATGAAAATATTCCATAATTGTCATACCGCCCCCTGGTGGTGACAGGAAATGACATGTTTTACACTGTCAAGTGCTGCTCCCAGCACACTGACCATATCCAGCTCAAATCTGGTCTGAAAGGCCTTAAGACCTTGGCGATGCTATATCTTGAAGATTGTGACGTATCGTCAAACGGCGTTGCCCTCACGGCATGGCGAAGGTCAACGTTTCACAAAACACAGGAAGTGACCCTAGCTTCAGTGTACTCGATCGAATCTGTCTGAAATTTCACATGCTTGTTAATGGTCCGGGTCCGAACATGTGATATGAGTTTCGTCAATGGGCCTGCCCAAATGGCTTGGCCACGCCCAGGCGCGGAGCCAGTGTCACATTGCAGAGGGGGCAGGGACTTGTAGTGGGCCCTTATAGCCTATTGGCTATTTCATTTGTTAACAGTTCACATTACGGATCTGATCTGGATCTGAGCTGTATTTGGCCGCTGCCAAAAAGGGACTGAATGAACGGATTTAGCTTCAAAAATAAAAAGAAAGTCTCACACTTTGAACCATCAAAATATGAAATAAAATCATAGATCAACAAAGAGACTCAATTTGCTTGGTAAACGGCCAGATATTACGTAAAACAAAGTAAATCCAACATTAGACACTGTGCAGTGACAGCCTGTAATGACACAGCTGATCAATTAGTAGCGTTAATAATGGGAAACGGAGACAGAAGGGCAAAATGGAGAGAGTGTGGATTATATGAGTTGTGCAGCACAATTTGCGCTATTTCAGTACCATGGTCAGCGCCATGGATTTATCATTAAACAGCGACCTGCTGATAATCTAGCACCACAACTGCCGATAAGCTATTTCAGCACCATGGTCAGCGCCATGGACTTTACCAATAATTTGCTCAAACCTGGGTCAGATAAAGGTTAAAAAGTAAAGCAGACTAAACCAACGGGATGGGAAACAAAGGATAGAAGGTCAATGACATTCAGCGATGATGGATGCCACACAGTCCTATAGCCTGCATAATCAACAAACAAGTGTACAAGCAACATGTGTGGCCTGTCGTTAATGCAATAACCAAGCAGACACGGCGGTCCACAACACAGACAGCAATGAAAACAACGCTATTTAAGACACACGGTAACTAGCTACGGCTAACTGCACACTCAGAGACCACCGTGAAAAAGACCACGCACGCCTGCGCACTTCAATCAGACGTCACTTTCTGTCAAATGCGCATACACGCACAGCGAGAGAGAAAGAAAGATTGCCAGACAGCGCAAGAGAGGTTGACATGGCAACTATGATGTCACATTACCTCTTAAT
The DNA here is from genome assembly GCA_027495735.1 of Lutjanus campechanus. Taxonomy (NCBI): domain Eukaryota; kingdom Metazoa; phylum Chordata; class Actinopteri; order Lutjaniformes; family Lutjanidae; genus Lutjanus; species Lutjanus campechanus. The sequence continues at coordinate 145,333 of JAJHUR010140500.1, read as the reverse complement.
CTTATTTCAGAAACACTCTGATCTGGACTGTTTTTCCCCCGTTTTTTACACTCATATCCTTATAAATACAGCAGTAAGAGACCGACTAATACAGCAGTAAGAGACCGACTTTCCGACTTTCCGTTTTAGTTTTAGTTTTTTTCGCCATCAGTCTGGCAGTGGGCCCCTTTGTAACAGTGGGCCCAGGGTAGCCGCACCCTCTGCCCCCCCGCCGGCTCCGCTACAGGCCACGCCCTCTAAACACCGCCATTACCGCCACGTTTCACCGACGTGCACGAAAATCGGTACACACATAGATCATGCCCGGACGCACAACAATGTATCTGGGACTCATAGGCTAAACCCAACAGGAAGTCGGCTATTTTGCATTTTGTGGTCATTTTTGGCGTTTTTCACGTGTCGAATTTTAATGAACGCCTTCTAAAGGATTCTTCAAATCTGCTTCAAAATTGATGTGTACCATCTAGACTAGTTTATGATTAACATTTATTAAAAGATTGCATTTCAGTTAAAGGGTGTGGCCGTGAGGTGGCAGCTAGTCTTGATGATTCGCCATCAAACAGGAAATGGAACTTAGGCATACATGGTCCCATCTGCACCAAACTTGATATGTTTCATAATAGTCCCACCCTGAACACATTTGCATGAGAAAATTCCGTGATTGTCATAGTGCCTCCTGCTGGTGGCATGAAATATCATGTTTTAGACTTTGAGGTGCTGTTGCGCACATTTTTACTGTATATCACTCAAATTTGGCGTGGAAGACCTTGAGACCTTGCTAATGCTATACTGTACAAGCCGTAACGTTTTGTCAAAGGGTTTCGCCCTGACAGCGCAACGTAGATTAGAAGTTGAAGTTTTCGTACAAACACATTAATGGCATTAACTTCTGTGTACACATTCGCATTGCCATGAAACTTCACAAGTATGATAATAATCCCAGCCTGAACACATCTACATTAAACTCATGAGTCACATTCATAGCGCCACCAAGCAAGGACAGGAAGTAACACCACATTGCTTCCTACCATGTTGAAAGGTGGTGAAAATTCAGCACCTCATCTACCAGTCAGCCTCTGGTGACATGGTCGCTGCAAGCAGAGTTGAACGGGCCCTCGCACCCCCGCACCACTCGGAGCTGGCTGCTATGGGGTGCCGTTTGTAAAGTTGGTCATGCTGAAAATAACAGCAACATTTTATCACATTTAGCTTCAAATCATGTTTTAAAAAGTGGTGTTAATTTTTGAAAGTCACATTTAACACAATATTTGTTAACTTTGAAAATTTATTAAATAATTAAATCTAAATCTAAATGTTAAATCTAAATGTTAAATCTAAATATAAAATTTAAATATAAATCTAAAGGTTAAATCTAAATCTAAAAGTTAAATCTAAATCTAAAAGTTAAATCTAAATGTTACGCTTAAATGTTAAATCTAAATCTAAATGTTAAATCTAAATGTTTTGGGTGAAACTAAATATTTAGCTAATATGCAAATTCAAGATGCCGGCAACCGGAAGTACCAAAATAAAAGCTCGAGGAGGTCAAAGTCTGTTTATAGCGTCAAAAAACGAATAAACAACGATCTTTTCTGGAGAAATTGACTCTTGGACATAGATTACAGTGATAATAACTACCCAAAATAACAAACCCATTTGGAGAAACTATATTTTATGAGTACCTTGAGTTTTTAGTGTCACTTTTTTGCGGGACTTATAACCTGTGGCCACTACAGTTAGTCACAAGGGGGCAGTAGGTCTGAGGTCCGTGTATTAAAAACATAAAACGAGTGGTTATTTGATTTTTGTTTTAAAATACAAAAAATAAAATTGAAATACAAGGTGTTTTTCATTGTCATGGTCAAAAAGGATATATGGAATTATATAGACATATTGACGTCAGTGGATGTTTAGCTCAGTTGGTAAAGTGCATGATCCACGAATAGAAGATATTGCTTTTATGCGGCTGCTGGTTCGACTCCCGCCTCCGGCATTTTTGCTGCGTGTCTCCCTCTCTCTGATCAAAAATAACTTCAGAATCAAGTTATTATTTTTGGTGGCATTTTTGCTTTAGTTGACAGGACAGCCAAAGAGTAGACAAGAAACAGATCAGAGAGAGAGGGAGACACGAAGCAAAAATGCCAGAGGCGGGAGTCGAACCAGCAGCCGCATAAAAGCAATATCTTCTATTCGTGGATCATGCACTTTACCAACTGAGTTTCACCCAAAACATTTAGATTTAACATTTAGATTTAGATTTAACATTTAAGCGTAACATTTAGATTTAACTTTTACATTTAGATTTAACATTTAGATTTAGATTAAACATTTAGATTTAACATTTAGATTTAGATTTAGATTTAACATTTAGGCGTAACATTTAGATTTAACCTTTAGATTTATATTTAAATTTTATATTTAGATTTAACATTTAGATTTAACATTTAGATTTAACATTTAGATTTAGATTTAATTAATAAATTTTCAAAGTTAACAAATATTGTGTTAAATGTGCTAAAAAGTGACTTTCGAAAATTAACGCCACTTTTTAAAACATGATTTGAAGCTAAATGTGATAAAATGTTGCTGTTATTTTCAGCATGACCAACTTTACAAACGGCGCCCCATAGCAGCCAGCTCCGAGTGGTGCGGGGGTGCGAGGGCCCGTTCAACGCTGCTTGCAGCTTTAATTACTTTATTGTAATCTTCTCGCACTGCAGCATTTATACTGTTGACAGGAAGTTTGGTTGTGTGGTTCTATAACCATAGAAAAATACAGACATAAAATGAGTATCAACTGCATGAGAAGAATTACATACAATACTGCAGCCTTACTCAACAGAATATAACAGGATTATGCATAACTTCCACATAACTACTATTACGAATCAGATATACAGAATATTAGTACTGTGTTCCTTAATACTCTCACCCAGTGTTAGCAAATGATGTTAAACAACATCATAACTGACAACAATAGCATACAAACTAATGGAACAATAACATGCAATGTTATATATTTGCATTAATGCACAGAACACATGTTACTACTGGGCAGCACCATGGCTCATACTCCACCTGACTATTTGCTATATATGCACTTAATGACACAATGGTGACACACAGCACTATATTTCCTATGACTAAACTACCATTGCTGCTTGCTTATCCTAGCCACATAATACATTATTAGCTCACAAGCCCAATAAATGCACAGCTAACCCTGCTAACCAACAACATAAGCACGAACCACACAGCCCACATGTAGCAACTTAGACTCACACCTGCAAACAGAAAAGGGCGCTTACCTCTCAATGAATGCACCCTGGCTCTCACTGTCCAAATAATGCAGGTTTAACTAAGATTTTCACTCAACTAAAGTAACAGCTCGTCCTGAATCTCTCAAGAGCAACTGAAAAAAAATATGATTAGCATCTGCCATGATTGATTGATTGATTGACAGATTATGTAACCAATAGGTCTACACTGTAGGCGAGACAAAGCAAGATGATAGGCCAGGAAACTAATTATGCAAACAATATAAAACTTAGGCAGAACAAATGAGAGGATATGAAATCTTCTTCACACCTTTGATTGCTATGAAACAGTTGTGATTCTGTCGGAATCCTGTACAACTTAAGTTGACCTGATGTATTGTATGTGCAAGAATCAGACATTTACAGTAGGTGATTTTGGTGCTGGTAAAACATTTAATTCAACATTTGCAGCTTGATAACTCATCTGGATGACTGGGGGAGACCGCTACTTCTGTTGCCAAAAGGCGTGCCATTTTTTTGATAACGCTGGCTGTAAAAGGGTGTATACATTTACCATTTCAAGACAGAATAAGGAAATATAATTTGAAGTTGATGACCTTGACCAGAGCCTAACACTGTACTTTTGGGATGGAGTAAAAAATTCCAATATCGATATATCAACTGGACTATTCTGAAAAACTATAGCTGGCTAGCTACCTCTCTAACACAGCAAACAGACATGATTAGCATGAGATGACATGACAGTTGTCAGGGACATGCATACTTATTCATACTCTGACATATGTGTTGCAGACAGTGTTGAGAGTATTAATTCATTTGGATCATGTTCTGCTGGACAAACTGTCATGAAGCTGTCTCTAAATTACCTCAATGATCTTTTTCTGCATTGTGTTCTATGAAAAAAATCCAACCCTCTCATACGTTCCACATCTACACCAACTGTATCTTGGGTCACTCAGTGAAAAGGGTTGAACAGGAGGTTCTGATACACAGGGATATCATCGTACCATGGGTCATCAGGCCTGGTTAAAAGGTTCCACACAGGTCTGCAATGGTTGTTGATGTGATGAGCTGAATTGTCTCAGTGTCAAGCTGTTACAACACATGGATGCTGTTAGACGCATGGGTCAACTCAACACATTACCCTGAGATTTTGTGCACACAGTGCACAAAATCCAATATTAACACAGACTGAGCTGCTCATGTCCTCACCAGTCATTGACTCCACTGTTCAGGCTGGCTGGTGAAGTCCTGAATTAAAAAATTTGCTGAAAAAATTATTTGCTGAAAATATGAAAATATTTTTTAACATTCTAGACAGTAGATATGAACCACTGGTAAAAAAAAAGAAAAGGTTTGTATCTTTCCTGAGGTTTATCTGGGCAGCACTGTGATTCCAAATCATGGACTTAAATATGGACCACTGAGGTCAGAAATGGGGCTCGGATGCTGTTAGAACAATGTTACCACAAACACATGATCATAAGGAAATGTAACTTACCATACACTGTGAGTATGTAAGATGTAGCGAACACTCTTCCTACTTTAGAGTCAATATAATAAATCCCTGAGTCGTTCCTCTGCAGTCCTGTGATTGTAAAGAGTCCAGTATCTTTGTCCCAGAGAACCTTATTCTTGTCAATGTCCTCATATATTGTAATTTTCCTCTCGTTCACCATAGCAATAGTCTTTGCCTCAAAAGAGAGAAATCCATGCTCCATCACAGGGTCAGGTAGAGTGATGGATCCTCTCTCAGTGCCTGTCAGGTTCTTCTTCACTTTCTCAGTAGCAGATGGGATTATTACTGTAAAATATAGAGAAACAACAGTCAACACGTAATGTACAACATGGAGCTGATACACTGACAATGGATAATAACCTAACTAGAGCTCCAGAATGTCTATTCTGCACACTGTATACCATAACATTCCTTTTAGTGAAAACAGTTTTATTGTAAACATTTAGCTTTCTCTGAGAACACGTGATGTAAACATCTTACAGAGAGCACTGACAGAGAAAATATGGCAACTTGCACAAAGCTTCTTACTAAAGCCGATACTATGGGGTAAGATTACCATCAAAAGTAACCTTCAGTAACCTTACCCCATAAGATACCACCATAAATGCCACCATTAGGCTGTCAAATATATATATTAATTTGGAATGAGTTGTCAGAAATACCCAGACAGAAAGAAAATGAGGCGAACAACTGAAAAACACAGCTTTAATGCCTCCCTTGTAGATACAATTTAAAAGCAGCTATAATAAATATGTTTATATTAACAATAGTTCACATGACTACTTGTATGTGAAAGGAGTGTCTTGTAGGGATAAAGAATTGTCATCTGACTCTACCATTCCCCTCAGCTCTAAGTAGCAGTATAGTGTCTACATTTTCTGGACAGTTTTGTTCACTCTCACTGCTCTCATTATGTTGATTTTGACAAAACCCATTATACACTACCTGTCAAGCACTATGCAGCAGAAATACATGATTAGAGACTAGATGGTGAACAGCAGTGGGATGGATTTAGCAGCTAAAGAGCCAAATATTTCCCTTATAAGTCCAACACTTCTCACCCAGTGTGTATTAGCCAACATGCTTGGTGGCCTGGGCAAACGAAACATGCAAGTAAACTTACAGACAACATGAAGGCTGCATGCTTTTGGCTTCAAAATTTGCATTTATAACTACTATTGTTTTTTTCCCTCTCTGCTACCTTGGAGCCCTTATTTGCCTTTACTGCCTCTGCCATCAGCCGCTTCCTGGTTAGACCTGTACTGGTGCTGTGTATTGGATGGTTCCTCTAGAGTCGTCCAACACAACAAGTGTGCCAATACACAGTTTGCTGTTTTAGTAAAACAGTTAAGATATAAGTGGTAGCAATGAGGTCTGACCAGAGACTAGACAGAGCAGAGTAAAATCATACAGGGCTTTCTGCTTTCTGAGCTGCTAGTGCGTTCAGACCGGACGCGAAGTGAATTTTCGCCTCGTGTTACTCGCGCGAATTTGGCCCCCTAGTTGTTGAATTTACTCGCGTGAGTAAACAACTCGCGAATATTCGCCCAAAACGAAGGGGAGGGGCTATCGGCTACGTCACTGACGTCATCGTCTAGAATCTCAACGCTGATAGGCTGTCCCGACACAGCTTCACACGAATATTTCGCCAAAGTAAAATTTTTTGAACTCACGTGAATTCGCGCCGCGTCATTCGAGTCGCGAATTCGCATCACGCCAAGCCCACGATTCGCGCCGCTGGCAGAAATTTGCGTGTATTCGCTGCTTTGCATTGACTTTGTATGTAATCTCGTTGCGTGAAAAATTCACTTCGCGTCCGGTCTGAACGCACTGTTATACCATCTACTTTTCACTGTTGTGTAGAAGAGGTTAAAAAAGGTCACTGGTGTAATATTTTGCAACCTTCCTCTGTGTAGTGCAGCTATAATGGACTCACTTCCCCCTTTTTTATAAGCACAGGTTTATATTTGAAGTTCATGACATTCATACAGTTTATAGGCCCTCATGTTTGAACAGTTGACTGTGTACTGTAAGCACGTCTGTTGTTTTGAGTAATAACACAATTAACTGTTGGATGGAAAAACCCTGTAGTTTTTTTTTTTAACAGTTAGGTGCTATTAGTGATAGCTGGGGCAAATATGCAAAAACATGTTTTTCCATAAAATTTAAAGGGACTGTTCCCAAAATCAAAAATACATATTTTTCCTCTGGTGTGGGAAAAAAACATCCAAAACTAGTGTCACTTTCCAAAATCATGATCTGGTTACTTTAATCTACAGATCTTGTTGTGAGAAGTTTCATGTAGGAACTAGTAGTTATTGTAGATTCTACTGTAGAAAGAAAATAGTTTACATTAAACTGCTCACAACAAGGTCTGTGGATTGTCTTGACAATAACCGGGTCATGATTTCAGGAAAGAGACAATGCTGTTGAATTTTTCAAAGTGATATTTATTCCCATTATATTTGAGAGAAGGCAGACATCTCAGTGGCTGATACCTCCAGTATAGATGGATAAATAACACAACGGGCCAAAGAAAAAATATGTGTTTTTGATTTTGGGGTGAATTGTCCCTTACATATATATACTTGATATATTTCTTTCCTGATGTCCAACTGCTGTATTCTCAAGTATTACAGTCTTTCATGTCTTTAGAGTTTTTATGACTACCAGAGAAAGCCTAGAGGACACTTTCCTCTAGTGTGTGTGAGTGCCCAACAGGGCTGGAGCTTGTCCGCAGATAATAGACTAGTTAAGACTAGTTACAAGTAATTAAATTAGAAAATAAATGCATTTGTAATCTGTAACTAAGAAAAAAATGTAGTTAAATTACAGTTACTAATAAAAATGTTGGTATTACAAAGGGGTTATATACGAATGTTCTTTTTGGGCTGCCTAGCAGAGATCTGTACCCTTCTCAGTGATCTCCTCTAGTTAATTTCTTGTATAGACCACAAGCCACCAGTTAACAGCATCTGGAAACTGTTTCACATGTTTCACTGACCAAAGAAAAGGCAAATAATTTCCTGTTTATAGAAAAGTACATTCTGGTGAGATATGAGGTTTTGGGGACTTAAAACAACAACATTTTTTTCATTTCAATTTCATTTTAGTTGACTTCCAGTTTCAGTTTTATTAGAAAATAGTTTCATGTTTGTATCTTTTCTTTTCCTTTGTATCCTTTGTCTACTGGGATGCTGGAAGAATCTAATGTTTTTTACCTCTAACATTAATTTACATGTAATAATTTACATCACAGAGGTTTTGTGAATCTGTCATTGAGGTATTGAGTGAATGGTGCAAGAACTCATCTGACTGACCACTGACTGAATGAGGTCATTTGACGTTATGCCTACTCTATCATATTAATCAAAAAGTTGTTCAGTGTATCTCCACCATAAATGACAAGTTAACTGACAAAGGCATTTCATCAGCTTGCTAACATAGTTGAATGTTGTCAACAAAAGAATCTGCCAACATTAACATGAACCTCACATATGTCCCTAGCTGAACCAAGGTTTCAAACTGAAGGGCTTTATTAACACTGAACATGCTTAACTGAATTGATACAATACAAATGAGCTTCTTACCATGGTTGATTTTCCCTTTCTAATCCTTGTCCGTAGAAATACCCCCACAACAGTTTAATAAGTGGTAGAATTAGGGTCATAGTTAGTACATTACAACTACTGTACTAAAGGAAAATGGGGGAATTTCTGTTCCTTGTCTGGAGGACCATTATAAAGGCGCACAACTGAGATACTTGTTTATATGTCATGGAAGACATTTCGCCTCTCATCCAAGAAGCTTCATCAATGAATCGAGTGGATGAAGCTTTTGCTTAACATTTCTTTCCTGTTTGACAAGATATAATAATGCACGTTAGGTCTCTCCAAAAAGTGGATCGACAGCTGGAGCTGATTCAAAAAGTTGCTAGAACGCTCACTCACTAAGGCCAGCAGAATGGTTCACTTTAATCCAGATCTTAACGCAGACTGTGTGAAATTAATCATTAAAATACAACTGATGGTTTAAAAAGCGCTGAATGGTGTAGGGCAGGAGGACATTTCTGATCTGCTGACGGCCAACTAAACATCGACAAAAAGTGTTCAGTGTTTAATAAACTCAAATTTTAAATCATTAAACAATTTAAACATTTTTTATTTGTGTGTTCGTCTGTTTGTTTGTTTTTATTCAGTTTTACCTTATTTGTACCAATATACAACATTCAAGTGAAGCGTAATGTGCAAGTGCGTCAGTTATTTAGTAAATACTCACCGATGAAAAGGAAAATAATTCTCATCGGCATCTCCATCACAGAGTTAAATAGAAAAAGGCATCGTGTGTTACTGCTTCTCTCTGCCCGTGGACCTCTCTCAAGCGTGTGGGCTTCCTTTTCCGAAGGCTTCACGTCATTGTCCTATTCCGACCGTCGCCACGCCTGAAAAAAACCCGGTCCACTTCGAGAACAGCAGTTATAAAATATAATATAATGTTGGCTCAACTACGGTCGTTTTTTACTTGTGTGTTCCTTGCTTTTCACTGTAGTTTCAACTGTTCCTCCTGTGCTCCAGCTGCTCTCTCTGCCTGCAGTCTGTCTCCCCTGCAGCTCAACTCTCCCTCTGCTCGTCTCTGTCTCTCGTGTGAACATGGAGAGACTAGAGCCTCTTTACAGACACTTGTGCTGTTTGCCTGGACTTGGTTTGACTCGGCTACTCAGACACGACAGGGATTTTCAGGAGGATCTCAGTGTTGACGAGGTGTGTGAGTGTTAGCTGAAACGCGCTTGTTTTTAGTCAAGTGGCCGACGCTGGACGACGTTTCACTTCCTATGAACTCTTCAACATTATTTTTTTTTAATGTAAATTATGCAAATTTATTATGAAGCGGTAAACTCATGAAGTTACGGAAGAGTATTAGGGCCACTCATGAGGAAAAAAAATGAGAGGAGGTAGATTTTTTTCTTCATCATGCACTTCGAGAAAAAAGTCGAAATGTCGAGAAAAAAGTCAACATACAATGTTGAGAATGAAGTCGACCTTTTGAGATTATAACAAGCAGTACAGTGCGTACATTATTTATATTTAAGTAATAATACTTTTACAGCATCATTTAGTTACTTGTAAATTATTATGTAAATTATTATTTTATTGACATTTATAGTGCTTTGTATATAGTTTTATTTGTATGTTCGTGTGCAGTGTAAGCAGTTATTAGGTGCGTTTGAGATGAACTGCGCCTCGATCGCCTGGCGTGTATACGAGATCAGGCGGCCGCAGCACGAATTGGAGACAAGAAGCTGCAGTCAAGTCGGACAGTTTCCAGCAGACTTAAGAGAACATACAGGAAGAGACACTGACATCCTGTTAGATCACCTGTATGTTACCTGTAGTTTGCAGACCAGCTCATAGCAGAAGAGATAAAGTGCGTTCTCGACCGCTGATTGAAGTTAAAATAGAAGTGATCCCCCTTCTGTTACATGGAGCATCTGTTCTTTTGTAAAGCACTTTGTAACAGTTCGCTTGATAAGTCATATATATAACCGTTACTATTATTATTAGACACAGAGTATCTGCTTGTTGACAGACAGGTGCCTGCCTGCCCTTGTTTTGTGGGGACAGGCATGGGTGACACACAGGGAGTGTCTCGTGCTTGTCATAGGAAAGAGAAGTTGCTGTACCCCGAAGTTGGAATGTGTTGTACTGTTTTGCCGTATTGGTGAAAATTAAAAGAAAGAAATAAAGAAATATTGTAGCCCGCTTATTACCCACAGCCCGGAAGAACTGGGGAACACTAACAGTCAAGAAAAGAGGGTTACAGTAACAAAGAAATTCTTTCTCTTTTAGCTCACAAACAGTGTAGTTATCAGTATTAGGACTTTGAGGTACGGAAGAGTATTAGGGATGGACCAGAGGAGACATTTCGACTTTATTCTCGACATTGTATTTCGACTTTTTTCTCAACATTGTATGTTGACTTTTTTCTCGACATTTCGACTTTTTTCTCGAAGTGCATGATGGAAAAAAAATCTACCTCCTCTATTTTTTTTTTCTCATGACTGGCCCTAATACTCTTCCGTATTGAAGTGTTGTTTTCATCAGCAGCAACTTTCATTCAATCTTTATTTAAACTCGGAAATACATTGAGGTAGAAACCTCATTTACAATGTAGCTGAGTAAACTTAACAGCTGTAAGTGATATGTAAGTGAAACAGTAAAATAAAGCAGAAACCTTAAAGTACACACAGCCATACAGGAGAGAAACTAAACTTCAAACCACAGAAATTTATTCAGAAGCTATAAATTGCTGAGAGCTGAACACAGAAACTTCTACATACTACTTTGTCCCTGCTCTCCTGCACAGGACCTCAGTCTTACAACACACGTTTATTTGAGGGGAGAGGTGGAGGGTCAGAGGTGCTGAGGTCAAGAAAAAATAATTTCTGTGTATTTCAAAACCTTACAGTATTCTTTTAGATCTGTAAACTGTTTAATATAGCCTATTATTAGTAGTATTCTTACTGGTGTTGATTTTTTAACATCATTTAATATTCCTTTTAAATCTTGTTCCTACTTTATATACAGATCTACGGTGGCCGGGAGGTGTGAAACACTTTTACAAAGCTTGAGACAAATTTACATTTTGGAAAACATTTTAGCATATCATAAAACAAAATTACATTACCCTAACACATTTACAAGTTCTGAAACAAATTTACATTTCAGAAAACAAATTAACAAGTCGCGAAACACTTTTACAAACGCCAAAACAAATTTACAAGTGGCGAAACAAATTAACAAATACATTCAAACCGGAAAGGGAATGTCCCAAATCTGGGGTTGGCCCGGAAGTGATAACGGTAACAGGCCAGTTCGAGTTGTTGATGCTGTCAGTGGGTGGAGAAGGACAGCAACCAAGTGATGTTTTTCCCGTTTTGTGGACAAGTGCATACAGTCTTTTATTGAGGGCCACTCATACGCTGTAATCGTGGACATGATGTCGTGTTTACACGGTGTACACATCAGCGTGAGGTCACTGAAAAGCAAACTGAATGAAGCCGGTGTTGTAGCCCTTCTGGTTTTTAATTTAACTGGTTACCGTTGGGGTGTGTGTGATGTGTTCAGCAGCTGTGTGTGCTCCTGACCAGATTCATCACACATTCACAAACATATTTACTCAGGATTTTCATGTCACATTTCATATCTACTGTGGCGAAAATTGTTGTATAAGCAAGCACTACAGCACAGACACCTATGAAAACACCAATTTAAGAAATTATAATATATTTTCAAGATCGAGCAGGGCTGGGTTCGATCTCACCTGAGCTAAAGTAATAACATCTCCTGATGCAGCACTGTACACCAGGAGCCACTCAAACTCTCATATCACTCCATGATAAACCTGCTATTTTATTTTAGCTCATCTAAAACAACTGGTTCCCTTTTCAGAACTTTTCAGTTCACAAAACAATCCTGGACTTTCAGCATAAAACAGGGTTGCAGCTAATGGCAGTGATTGGAGACCAAATGTAAATGTGAAAAAAATAGAACACAAAAATAAACACAAAATGTCTCCATCCTGCTCATGCGGTGTAATCCAAGTGTCCATGAGCCGTGACATTAAAATGTAACCACAAAAGACGCCATTTACGCCATGTTTTTAGCCGAAATGTCAACTGTAGCATGTAGCAGGTAGAATGTAAACATGGCGTCGATCTCGCGAGACTTCGTATGTCTTAATGGACGCACGTGTGAAAATATCGTGACTTCCTCATCATCTTCTTCTTCTGTGTCTTGTATGGTTCTTTGAACTTCTGCAAAGACATTGAAAGCCTTCACAAAATTCGAACCATTATCTGTGGTTGTGATGGTCACCTTGTCTTTTTTGTTGAAATCTCTGTGCACATCTTCCAGCATCTCAGCTTAAACATCATATGCGTGGCATCCTATGATCCTGTGACAAGCTAAGGCCCCAGAGGAGATGCTTAAGGTTTCTTGGTTTATCCAGTGGATAGTCACCCCAAGGAAGCTTCAGTTGTTTGATGACCATGCATCTGTTGTGGTACATACATAGTTTTGACTGCACAAAGTCTTAGACAGAGCACTTTTCATTGAAGAATACTCCTCAAGCATTCTTCCCAATGTTCTTCTTGAAATCAAATGGCTTGAGGGTAAAATCTCTCTGAATAAATCCCTGTACACTAGTCTCTCTACTGTGTGAAGTGGATGCATTCCTTGAATGATGAAGTTGAGGATCAATTTGTCAAATTGCTCTTGGGTTATGGTGGGATTACCACCCCTGAAATTCTGTGCTACACTGCCTTGTTTGACAGGGACAGGGTGTTCCTCGTCATTCAGTGGTGCACTCCTCTTCTTGGCACACTCACGTTCCAGGGAAGCTACTTTAGTTGGGTGGAGCCTCTTGAAAAGAAAAACTAAATTTTAAAATTTTGTAATTGTACTATTCAGGTATAAATGAACACTTAATTCTAAAATCTTTGGATAATCATGCATCTTACTACCACTGCAATATCAATATGTCTTGGGCTAATACAGTGACAACACTGCAGCATATTAACATAACTGAACAGTGTGTATTAAACAAATAATGTATTATAGTTGCAGATGTGGTCATTGTTCTCCTCTATTAAATTTAGCTTTTTTTTAGTTTGCGTTAGTCTAATTGGTCATTGTAATTCAGTCCTATTTGTATTTGTTTCTTTTATCTACCTCATTGTTTTGTGTTTTGATTGATGTTAAGTGGCTGATGTAACCTGTTTATTTCCTTTAGGATTAATAAAGTAGTGTTGTGTTCAGATTATGCATACTGCATTTTTATATACGTAGATGTTGTGGCCTGGTTATGGTGTTAGGCCGCTAGTGGGCACTGTTGGCTAAGGAGTGGAGTAGTGTTGAAGAGGAGAGTGAAGAAGAAGAGACATATGTAAAGAAAGATAAATAAAGATGGAAGCCGTGTGCAACAGACACTCGTGTTCGTGTTCATTTTAAAACAGAAACATAACATGTGGCGACGAGGATAAAGGAGTGAAAGAAGATGGCTTTACTTATATTGCAACCTCCTCCGGCTTTTCTGGGGTCTTCTAATCCACTGTTTGGGAACAGAGGGACAAAGAATATACAACTACTTGCCGCTTACTGATGATATTTATGATGGATGTTTGCTGACTCTGAAGACGTTCTTCTGCCCAAAAGTCAACGTTGTTGCTGATAGGTACCGTTTTAGGCAGCACGCTCAAGCTGTGGGTGAGTCAATGGATCACTATTTGCCAGCACTGCGTGAGTTTGTTAGGACATGCGACTTTGGCACTATGGAAAATAAAATGCTGCGTGATCAAATTGTTGATCAAACATGCATGCCCCACATCCATGAAAGAACGCTGCTGGAAAAAACTCTTACCTTAGCCAGAAACATTGAGACTGCAATGGCTGATGCAAAAACGTTCATGGATGGTGAGGCAAAACATGTTAATGCACTGTACAGACAAGGAAATAAGATGTCAGGAAATCAGAAACTGAAACAACAAAGAGAGGAAAAACGAAATGATGCCAATCAACAATGCTACAGATGTGGCTCTTCGTGTCACCTTGCAAAATGTGTGGGAAAATGTGGGCTACTAAATCAGTGAATGAAGTGGATTTACCAGAGGTGACTGTACTGTGTGTTGGCAGGAAATCAGCTGAAGGTAAACTGATGGGAAGCTTCACTGTTGCCACTTCACATTCTCAAAGCTTAAACACTGACATGCTAATTGACACGGGATCTGGTGCTTCAATAATTCCAAAAAATGTATACATGAAACACTTCAAGACAAGTAAACTAAGCCCGCCTACAGTACAACTCTTGACATATTCAAAACATAAGTTGCAAGTACTTGGACGTCTTGAAGCCACAATCACTTACCAAAACAGGACTGTTGCTGGATTCTTCAATGTGGAGTCTGGTACACCTCTGATTGGGCTGGACCTGTGCAAAGCCCTTGACATTGAAATCAAAGGAGGATGGTTGTGGAACCTCCACCCAAACCTGTGATGGAATGTGCAGTGATCTCCCTGCCAGAACCTCCACTCTCATTCATGGTTCACTAAGTGGAGAAAGAGATTGGGCATGCAAAAAACTGTGCATAAAGTACAAATCCATCCAGAGGTGAAACCTGTACAACAAAAACTTCACCGCTTGCCACTTTCGGTGCAAGAGGCTGTCACCAAAGAACTGAATGAACTGGAAGAGTCATTGAAAAAATTGATTAATCTGAATGGGTGTCCCCCATTGTTGTCACCAGTAGGAGAAACGGAAGGATCCGCATGCGTGTGGATATGAGGGAACCTAACAAAGCAGTGGTTCCTGACAGCCATCCCTTACCACTGATTGAAGACTTACTGTCAGAGCTGCGTGGATCTGTAATGTATTCCACTTTGGACCTGAAAAGCGTCTACCATCAATTGGAACTGCATGAGGGGAGCAGAGGGCTTACTGCTTTTATTACACATGAAGGTCTGTACCAATACTGCAGAGTACCTTATGGACTAATTGAAAGGTGTTCAGTGTTACTTGGATGATGTTATCATCTATCGATCATCGGAGGCCAACCATGACACTAACCTGAAGGCTGTTCTGCACCGCATCCAGGATGCAGGTCTGAAGTTAAACATGGAAAAATGTCTCTTCCGCCAGACTACATTGAACTTGCTGGGTTACAGACTCACCTGCAGGCTTGGAGCCAAATGATGACCATGACACGACAATCCTGAATGCACCTGCACCTGCTGATGCAGCTTCCCTGCGCTCATTCCTGGGCCTAAGTACATGGTACAGCAAGTTTATTCCTAACTACGCCAGCTTAGTGGAACCTATGAGGGCTCTGCTATGGAAGAACACTGCATTCAACTGGAATGATGCAGCACAAAGGAGCTTCGAACAAGTCAAGGATGTGGTTGTCAGCAGCTCTGCACTGACACTGTTCGACCCAAACAAACTGACAGTGGTCTCAACCAATGCCTCTGATTGTGGACTTGGAGCTGTTTTGACTCAAGTGAACAATGCTGGAGAAGAACACACAGTTGCTTTTGCCTCCGGCAGCTTATCTGATGCTGAGAGAAAATACTCCATTGTGGAAAAGGAGGCTCTAGCATGTGTCTGGGCCGCTGAAAAGTGGCATGTTTGGCTCTGGGGAAGAAAATTCCTGCTATGCACTGATCATCAAGCACTGACTATGCTTCTGACTACCAAAGGGAATAACCGCACTGGACTTCGTGTAGCCAGGTGGTCTGCACATCTCATGGAGTTTGACTATGATGTTCAGTACAGATCTGGCACACTGAATAGCGTTGCTGACTGCTTATCCAGGCTGCCACTTCCTGGAACAGATGTGGACTATGCTGTGGAATCAGTCACAACAGATTTCAAAGCTGAATGCCACTTCTGCCCTGTGCTTACCAAACTTAGTGCACAATCCTGACTTACTGATCCTGATTTATGGCCATATTACTTGATGTGTGATGAACTGACACTCGTGGATGAATGTATTGTCAGAGGTACCCATCGCCTTGTTGTGCCAGCGTCACTGCAGTAAAGACTCATAGACATTGCTCATGAGACCCATAAGGGCATCGTTCATACAAAACACCTATGAGAACTGTACTGGTGGCCAAAAATGGACACACAAGTAGAAATGCTGATTAAGGACTGTACTACATGTAGACAAAATGATAAGTCGGCTGTGACTCACAATGCCCCACTCCATCTGGTACTGTTACCTGCTGCTGCATGGGAAAAAGTCTCGATTGACATTGTCGGCCCCTTTGGAACAGCACCAAGAGACTGCAAGTTTGCAATTACGCTTGTGGATTACTTCAGGAAATGGCCAGAAGTGGCTTTTGTCACGCACATTGATACTGCAACAATCATTCAGTTCCTCACAGCAATCTTCTCGCGAGAGGGAAATCCAAGAGAACTAGTGAGTGATAATGGAACACAGTTTACCTCTGCTGAGTTCAAGGACTTTCTCAAGCAAAGAGGGATTGTGCACCTGAAATCATCAGTGTACTACCCCCGTGCTAATGGAGAAGTTGAAAGGTTCAACAGGGTGCTGAAAGACTGCCTGCAGACTGCTTCAATAGAAGGTACACCCTGGAAGACATTCACAAGGTCCTTCCTTATGGATTACAGAGCAACCCCTGGAGTAAGCCCATCAAAACTACTCCATGGAAGACAAATGAGAACAAAACTCCAAATCATGGATGTAGCCCCTGCTCCAGTAAATGAGGATGCTGTAAGAGAAAGAGTCAGAGAGAAACAGGACAAATCAAAACAGTACACAGATAGGAAGAGAAGTGCAAAACAGATGTTCTTCCAGCCCGGTGATCATGTGCAGGTCAGGAAGCCATGGGAAGTCAAGAAAGGAGAACAAAAGTTCACACAACTAAGGACTGTGGTGAGAAAGAAAAGTCCTCACACTTACCTGCTGGATGATGGGAGGATTTGGAACGCACCACACTTCTCTGCACACACAGTTGAACACTGCAGTGGACAATGATGGAGTACTGGCGAGTCCCCAACCAGAGACCCATGATCAACCAGGGTCTAATGAACAAAGTAGACCTAACAGGCACAGGAACCTGCCCACCTGGACAAGGGACTACGTTCTAGACTAGAAGCTAAATACATGTGGATGCTGTTAAAATTCAGCCAGACTGTTGGTTTGTCAGTTGTAAACAAGTAGATAGTGCTATGTTAAGGACAGCATTGAGAGTGTTATTGTTACCGTCATGAAGAATCTACCTTTAATTGAAAGAGGGAGATGTGTTCAGATTACGTATACTGCATTTTTATGTAGATGTTGTAGCCTGGTTATGGTGTTACGCCGCTAGTGGGCGCTGTTGGCTAAGGAGTGGAGTAGTGTTGAAGAGGAGAGTGAAGAAGAGACGTGTGTAAAGAAAGATAAATAAAGATGGAAGCCGTGTGCAACAGGGACTCATGTTCGTGATCATTATAAAACAGAAACCTAACAAGTAGTCTATCTGTCTGTCTGTGTTTAGTAGTATATTTATTAGCCCCCTTCTGTACTAGGAGCCATCTACACAAATATCAAATTATTTATTTAAATTGACCACAACAATTTGGTTTTGTAGAGAATTTTGTAAAAAACAAAAAAAAACAAAAACCTGCACAAATAATATTTCTGAGTAATATAACCCAACGTTTTACTTTTCAGCTTCTCCTTTCTTCTCATTTTTCCTACCTCTTCTTGCCTAAATTCCCTTCACACACATGCACACACACACGCACACACACACACACACACACACACACACACACACACACAGTTTTATTCTTTTGCTGCCAAAGGACATGTTGCTAGTGCCATGTTAGCTGTTGGTGTTTGCTGACTGAGTTGTGATGATTAGCTTAGCTGGCGATTGTTGTGTTAACTTCAGGAAATACCTGAATGTGTGTCCTTAAATATGTTTTGGACGTCTTCGATGTTGACAGTAGCTTCTAGCTTTTTGAGGTTGCAAAGTAAACACTGGAACGTATAACTCATCTGTGAGGCCTTGATGAGTACATGAATTTGACGAGGTATGGCCACAGTCTATGGCGGGCATCAGCAGGAGGATAGGTACGCGATGTCACATGGAAGAGATGTATTCAAGGTTTAGAAATGCCTCGGGAAATGTAGCTTCTGTGGACACTACCGTGTTATTTGATCACTAAAATGGCTTCACTTCTGAAAAGCTACTTGATGTAGAAAACAGCAATGTTACGACCACGTTACTGAGAAATGTAGTTAAACTAGTAACACCGCTACTTGTAACGCTGCTGCTGCCCTACAATGGTGACAGTGATCCCACTGTAATAAACCCCAAATCATCACTGTACAACATGCCTCCTTTTCATCCTGTCAATATGTTTGTGTCATTTTTAATAACATTGATTTGCAGTCCAATAAGACTAATAATGGTCATAATCAGTGATTTTTGTGAGGTCTTTGTGACACATAAGCACATGAATAAACACATCAGAACCCAGGGATAAAACCACCTTGGTACTGTAGCCCAGTAATTCTGATAATGTGGCCCCTAGAACATATCTTATCTATCTCATCAGTGGTACAATTATTAGATTTGCATTTTGATCGAAGTTGTGATTAAATGTTTGGGTGGGCTGCAGAAGATTTTCAGATTTCAAATTGGGCGTTGGCATTCCTAAGTTTGGGAATGGCTGTAGCCTCTAACCTGTCATCAAACTGGCCTCCGTTGGTCTCTGAGGATGGTCGAGTCAAAATCTGTCTGTGTTTACTGGGAGCTCTCTGTCCAGGAAGAATCAGCTAATAGGAACACCCTCCCTCCTGCCATTAATCCATGGACTGCATTAGCTGCTTGGTGGAGGGATAAAAATCTATATTAAAGTCAATCTGTCCATCAAGCTTTATAGTTCAAAGTATCATATTCCTGTTCACAACAGCATTTAAAGCACAAGCCTGTGCAGACACCATCAAGTGTTCTCCCTGCTGCAGCATGATGTGTAGACTGTTCTTCTGAGGGAAAATTGTCTGTTACTGAAAGAAACCACTTCCTGTCATGCTTGCACTCCAAATGAGCGGGTGGATAAACGAAAAGATGAGCTGTCTCTGTCCAGCCATTCAGGTCTTCTGGTTTACCACAGCTCGACATACATGAGTTCAAGAACGTCAGAAACATCATCAACCACACGTAGCTCGCTTTCATTTCCATAGAAACCAACCATAGCGTGTCAGTTTCTCATGCAACATGCAGACCTGTCTAAATGTTAATGTTGTCAAGTTATACCAATAAACATATGACCATGTTTAAGTCATAATTTTATTCTTCTAATGGGGTCAGTATTATTTATATTGCTCTTTATGTTATATTCTTTGTAACTTTTATCTTGCCAAATAATTACATTTTTCTGTTGCCTGTTTGGAAAATCAAACTTAGCATCACTCAGTGTGTAACGCAGCGTAGCCTCTGATAGGGCAGTTCAAAGCCTGACCTCTCTTGCCACCACAGCTTCCTGTACTATCCTTGGTTTATATTCCGGTATTAAGAACATGGCAACATGATCTGACTTGTCGAATCGGGGGAGAGCACATAACCCTTCTTGAATAGATTATACTTTTTTAAAGGTTTGCTGTGTTAAAATTGCTTGACATAATGACCTCTTTTTCACTGACATGAAACTGTTCTGTTTGGCGCACCAAATTTTTAATTATATGTTGCCATAATGTACTTTTTTGTTCGACTGTCTCAATTGCAAAGGGGGGCAATTGAGACACATGCCCCCTCTAGGTGTTAACGATCACACAGAGGTTTAATACCTGAACTCCCAAGCCAGTCAGTCAGAACTGAAGAAGCCTCTTGGATGAGAGGCGAAACGTCTTCAAGAACTCTATGAAGTCCAGTTGCCTACAACAAACCTTGCTACGGATATGTGAAAAATGATCAGATTGTAAAATTAGACTGCACTGCCCTGAGAAAGCAAGATAAGAATGGGTGGGAGGTTTCTGTTTGGGTTTGTAGGATGAATAGCTGAGACAGATGTTGGGGAAAACCAGGTGCAATCAATCATTAAACAACAATATCCTCCTCTCATATCTCAGCTAAGCCCAGTCCCTCTATTTTAGTGGTGGGCAGTTAAACCGTCAACTCTACATACAAAACAAATATTTAACTGTCATAAATAGCTGGGTATGTGTTCATAGTTAATTCTCATTTAAAGAAAAAACTTCATTTAAACCTGCCATTGTTTCAATTCTAAGATTTTAATTATTTGAAATATTGAGTTAAAAGTAATTTTACATTCACAATTAAAACAAATGCAAAAACATGAATATTGCGCATCATTTAGTGTAGATTCATTATGTATAATCCAGTTTATTTAGTAGTAGGAGGTTCTATTACCAATTAAATAAAACCAAACATCAAAACAAAAAACAAAACAAAAACAAAAACAACAAAAACAAACAAACAAACCCTGAAGAAATGAACATGAACTAGTTTATTTTTGAGATTAGTAAGTTTTGATTGTTAAGTTGTCCTTTGTTGGACTGCACCTGCTGTGCCACAGATCATCCCTGGGGATGGGGAAAGAGGAGATTGACTGCTGTGCTCAGGTTGCTGAGTGGTTAAATCCAGAGTGAGGAGGTCTCAGCTGTGGTGCACACAGCTGAGACCTCCTCACTCTGGATTTAACACTCTTTCCCAAACTGAGGAGGACAAAGAAATGAGCTGGGGCCTGACTGAGATCCAGGTCTAGAAATAGAAGGAGAAGCAAATGAGCTGGGGTCTTTGTTTCATTGAGATGGTGTGCTCACCATCCCCTACCCTCCTGCATTTTACTGGCAAACATGCTGTGCCTTGAAAACAAGCTGTGCGAGCTGTGGGCACGGATCTCCTTCCAGCCAGACATAAGGCACTGCAACCTTATCAGCCTCACAGAGACGTGGTTATCAGCTGAGATACTGGACCACGCCATTGAGCTTCTGAGTTTCTCTATTCACCAGGTGGACAGAGAAGAGAGGGTTTCTGGGAAAGGGGTGGAGGGGTATGTCTCATGGTTAACCAGACTGGATGTGACCAGAGGAACATCAGGATCATCGGGACCTTCTGCTCCCACGACTTGGAGTACCTCATGCTGCAATGTTGTTGGTTATGAAGTTGGTCATTATCACCAGTGTTTATATTCCCCCCCAGGCAGAGACAGACAGAAGGATCTGTGAGTTACATGGACCATTTAACCTGCAGGTGACCGTGCACCTGGAGACCGCATTTATTGTTGCAGAGGACTTTAACTGGGCCAATCTTAGGAACATTTCACCAAATGTATCAGCATATTTCAGCTACAGTTCAACACACATGGGGAAAACATACTGGACAATTGCTACAGTCACTATCAACAGCACAGTGGTGGCAAGGGTGGACACCTTTAAATACCTGGGTGTCAACATCCATAAGGACCTGACATGGGCTACCCACACCCAGCGCTGCAGTCAGGAGGGCCCAACAGCAAGGCCCCCAATCCTGAGGGACTTATACAGATAGTTTTCTGACAGGCTGCTTAACTATTTGGTGCAGCCACTACCCCATTGTGAACCCCAAGGTGCTGTGGAGGGTGGTGCACTTAGCACAGCACATCACCAGGTGGGAGCTGTGCAGCCTGCAGGAGCTGTACACCCAGCGGTGCTTTAAGAAGTCCCCTGAGGCTCATAAAAGACACATCACAGAAGAGCCTGTTCTCCCTTCTGCCCTCTGGAGATTCAGGACTCACAGGACTTGCACCAGCAGGCTCAGTTTTTCCCCCAGGCTCCCAAATAAATTACTCTAACTCAAACCTCTCTGACATACTAGTATAATCAAACTCCAGTGTAATATTCAAAAATAACATATAACTCAGTGCAGTACATCTGTGCAATATTTTACAATTTACAGTTTGTAATTGTCTATATTTCTTCTTTATTTTATTGCATATTCTATAAATGCATTTTATTCTATGAATATATATTTTATCTTATCATTATTGTTCTGACTTTTATAACTTAACTTACTATACTTTACATCTTTTCTCTGGTGCTTCCCAGCAAGGGTTTTTCACATGATCATATAGTTGTTGTGACAATAAACATCTTTAATCTCTGTCTGGGAGTTTTTTTCTTCAGTCTAATCGCGTCGCGTGACACCAGTTTCAGTTGGTGAGGAATTTATGATAAAGATAAAGGATAAAGAATAGTTACTAGGGGTGTAACAATACATGTATTTGTATTGAACCGTTTCGGTACGCGACGTTCGGTTCGGTACAGGGCTGTGCACGGGTAAGTTCACGGGCCGGAATTTTTTATTTTTTTTTTGGCTCACGGGCCAGAAGTTGCGTGTGTTTACGTTCCGCCGCTAACATGTGCAGCTACACGTGCAGCCCGTGCGCATGATGGCTACTGCTAGCAGTAAACCTGAGCTTGAAGACCCTCCCCTGTCGCTAAAGTCTCCTGCTTGGGAACACTTCAGCTCCCTGGTTAAATATTGCAACGGAGAAAGACA
>JAJHUR010140500.1:104298-122392 GCA_027495735.1 Lutjanus campechanus | reverse complement strand
CTCCCTGGCAATTCAGATCGGGCCAAAGCTATAACAAGAGCCATTGGAGTTTTTATAGCAGCGGATCTAAGACCATATTCAGTTGTTGAAAATCCAGGTTTTAAACACATGCTCAAGGTGATTGAGCCCCGGTATGAAGTACACCCAAATGAACAACAAGAAAATTTAGGTTTTGCTTTTTGTTCCCATACTGTATCGAAAATGAACCGAACCGTGACCTCAAAACCGAGGTACGTATCGAACCGAGATTTTTGTGTATCGTTACACCCCTAATAGTTACCATTTTTCAAAAAATGAAAAAAATAGCCCATTTAAGGATTATTTCTGTAATTTGAAGCACCACAAACCGCTTTATGGATGCTATCATTTTATTTCTCTGGTGTCATGATTAGCACATCTATAGATCATCAAAAACACTTTAGTTTACACATGCTTACATACAGTAGCATTCTGGCAGCAGAAAATGTACAGCTAAACTTTCAATAACACTGGCAAGTAAACAAATGACGGCTTTCAATTTCTTTACTGCTTGTGCATGGAACTAAATGTCCTCTAAATAATCCAGTGTTTACACAGACTGTGTGTCTACACTGTGCACTTCCTCTTTGTCAGGCAGTGTCTATATTTTAAAGGGACAGTCCAGCCTAAAAGCAAAAATACATACTGTATGTTTCTTCTGACCTGTAGTGCTTTTTATCCATCTAGATAGTTTTGGTGGGAGAAAAAGTAGAAATATTGGCCACAGAGATGTCTGTTTTATCTTGAATATATTGGGATCAAATGGAACTGAGATTGTGGAGTTGAAAAAAAAAAGATTTGTATTGAGAGTTTTCCCTTTTGTTTCTCTTTTACCCTTCTCTTCAGCTTATATAATAACATAAATGCATTTCTGTCCTTCACCTTATCTATTTGTGATAGTTGCTATTCGTGCTGACACCATGATTACAGCATGTTGTTAGCTGGAGGCAAAACAAAAGAAAATCTGGAGGCAAATGAGTCACCTCAGAGTAGGGGCAGCATAACCAAATGAAAATATCATCTTGCTGTTGTGTCGCACACCAGAATCAAAGTAATATACAAGTTACACACCAGTTATATACCATACCAGCTACCACTGTCAGTCAAAAAAATTAAAGACAACAGTCGTCAAACATGATCAGACAAAAAGCTGTGAGATATGTGCAAACCACAACAAAATTTAAAAAAAGAATCTCTGTGAAACAGAGATGCAGGTGCTGATTCAGGGGTCTGGAGTCTGTCTGTTGAGTGCTTTCCTACCAAGGTGAAGCTAATCTTCATGTTACAGTACACTCCATGCATTAGCTAAGAGCCTTTGTTTGCATTTATTTTATGGCTTAATGGTTTGAGAGTGAGTCAGTGGTCATTTGTGTATCAGTTTTCTGACGTAGAGAATAACTGCCTTGCATCAACATGATGACTTTACTTTAGCTTAATGAGCACTTTATGTCGGTAATTTCAGCCACTATGGCAACAGCATTGTTTGATTAATATTAATGATGCTGGAGCAAACGGAGAGCATGATTTTATGAGAGCACAAGCAAGTTTAAAAAAATTGAAGTAAAAAGTTAGGACACAGTATAAAGGCTGCCTACCAGTATATGCCTGAAAGATCATGTTTTCAAAAAACACACATTAAAACTGTGCTGGAGGCATTTAAGTGGTCTGACTGGTTCACAGGGCTGTTTTTCTAATAGTTATAGTTTAATAAAGTCAGCCAAAAAAATTTTGCATAATGGAGGCCTGTGTAACTGTAAAACGACAGATAGGGTTTGTTCTCGTTAGGTCTGGAGGCTTGTGGAACTGTAAATAGAAGAAGTTCAACCTCTTCCTCTTTGAAGAGCTTACATGACATCTTTTACGGCGTTGTGTTAAAGTGAGACAGATGATACTGGCTGTGTGAAATCTAACCTTTTGAAAATGGAGACAAGACTCCAAAGAGTGAAAGCATCACAAAGCTGTGAGATCTATCACCGGTGCTCCTAGGTTTACAGTTTTAATTTCACAATATTCCTATAAAAAGTTAAAAACTCCAAAGTAAACTTGTTTTAACAGCAAACTTCAGCAGCACGGTGAGCCTGGTCGTCATTTAATGCTGTTTGAGGCTCCTGAACATGATGGGAGTGTCTTCTTGGTTACTGAGTGGTTTGATGAACATGAACTCCCCCTTGTGTTGTCTCTCATGTCTATTCAGTCTGAGCAGTATGCACAGTGCATTCATTAAAATCACAAAAAAAAAGATTACTGATAAAAAGATGAATTATGCAACCCAGAGTTCTTTTTACTTATTATGGTCTGAACACAAAAAACTGTGTGTTTTGAATGCAAAGACCCATGAAGAGTTACCCAAAACTCTCAAGTGACCCTCTAAAGCCAACAAGACTGGATTTATTTCTCCAAAGATGGTGGGATGATTTCAAGATTACCTGCCAGCATAGTCTCACGCCCAAGACTGTAATAGACCTGGAGATTCACAAGAGGATAGTGTGTCAGTGTCACGTTTTGCCTCGCCAAGGCGTGAAAAGTATGAGGCGATAATGACAAGGGCAAAGGATGAATGTAGTATAAAGAGTGAGAAAGGAGGAGGCTGAGGTGGTTTGTGGTCCAAAGACAGGACTTTCTCACAGTCTATCTGGCGGCAGTTCCTGTATGAGGCTGCTGGATGAATAAGGAAGTGGTTATTTTGACCCAAACATCATGTTTTAGTAAACCTAACCAAGTAATTTTGGTGCCTAAATCTAACCAGACTGAACATTTCCTGGACCGTTTCTCAGAGGCTCTGTGTTGAAAGTCTAACTGGACATTGCATATGTGTTGCATAGTGAAAATTCATGCCTAGGCGAGGCAAATTATGACACTGTCCGTGACAATGTCTATAACATGCTTGGCGTGATACTGGTCTGCACCTGTACAGTTATTTTAATCTTGCATACAGGTATTCTCTCTCAGGCTTCATCCTGCAGAATGTGCATGTCCATTACAGACCACATCCTGTAAATTCACCAGGGTTAAAATATGATTTGGAAAGATGAGTGAATTAGTGAGTATTTTAATCCCAACACCCCCTGTAATGTTAATTCTGTCCAAAAGATTTTTTCAGTGAAAAACTTCCTTACCGCTGTGTAAATTCTTTTCCAGCACATCCCAGAGATTCTCAGTGGGGTTAAGGTCTGGACTCTGTGGTGGCTGATCCATGTGTGAAAATGATGTCTCACGCTCCCTGAACCACTGTTTCACAATTTGAGCTCAATGAATCCTGGCATTGTCATTTTGAAATATGTCCGTGCCATCAGGGAAGAAATAAATCCATTGATGGAAAAGCCTGTTCATTCAGTATATTCAGGTTGTGAGCTGACCTCATTTTTTTGGGCTCATAATGTCGCTGAACCTCGACCTGATCAACTGAAGCAACCCCATATCATAACACTGCCCCCACAGGCTTGTACAGTAGGCATGATGAGCTCATCACTTCATCCGCTTCTCTTCTTACCCTGATGCGCCCATCAGTCTGAAACAGGATAAATCTGGACTCCTCAGACCACGTGACATTTTTCCATCACTCGGTTTTCTTTAGGCTACACACCTGTTTAGTCACAATCCCTAGAGTTCTCTTCTCCTTGTGTGTGTGGAAATGCTCTTACTTTCACTAAAAAACATAGTGGTGAGTTCTACTGTTGATGTTTTACAATCTGATTTCACCAAATGTTTAAGAGATCTCTGATGACGATCAGTCAAGATTTTTTTCCAACCAGATTTCTTCCTTGAAGATGATGGTTCACCACAATCCTTCCAGGTTTTAATAATACGTTGGACAAACTAATGACTCCTGTTGGAAATGCCAAGAGGAAACTGGCACCTTTTTACATTGTATTTGGGATTGTCCGCTTATCCAGCCCTTCTGGAGCAAAAATCTTAGACACATGAGTAAGTGGCTAGGTAAGACATTGCCAGTGTTTACAAGATTATGTTTACTGGGAGACAGATCACTAGTGCATAATATGTCAGTGGAACAATACTCAGGTATTGGAAGTCAACAAAACCTCCAGAAATAAAAGAATGGGTCAACTATATGACCAAAAACTGCCTCTTATGAATCCATGCTGAATAGAATGACTAACCATTCCCAAGGGTCAATCTGGGGGGATTTTTGGAACTATCTTACACTGTCTTACATTGTTGTGTGATTTTTGTTTCATCCTGCCCTGCCTACTTTCTTGTATTTACTCCTTTTTTAAAATTATTATTATCAATTTTAATGTGTTTATTTTTTCAATTATAATTCTGTCATTTTTATTATTTGGGGGACTGGGGCTGATACTGTGCCTCCTCTGGTATGGATCTCCATTACCTTGTTTCTATTGTATTTTTATTTTTGTTTGTCAAGATTGAAAGTGTATAGATGTATAGAGTTGTCATGTACCAACCCAACCAAAATCAATTGAATTGAATTATATGTTGAACAGTTCTTAACCCAATTTTAGTAGTTTCATCAACCTCCTTAGTTGTTTTCTTTGCTTAATACAGGCCAATAATTTAACTCTTCTGAAACAGAGTAACATCTATTCTATGATCACAGGATATGTCTTCTGACATGGTTATTTAAGAAATGAGAAGCAGGAAGCTTCAGACAGGAAGCTCCATCAGTGTGACAGTGATGTTTTATTTCAATCTAAACTCTACTGACGACAGGTTTCAGGTCTAAAAACAACCATGGAGTTACACATGAGGATCATTATCTTTTTCATAGGTAACTTTTTAATGTACATAACTGATGTAACTTGCTCTTAACTTGATTACAGAATATGAAATGGGATGTTAACTGTTGACTTGGTTTGAGAGGCGCTCAGCCTACTCTGACTGTTATCAATCACATAATGAATAATATATATTCTCCACAGTATGTGTTTTATCAAATGCTCAAATATTTATTAGGTTTTTGGTAAGTTTGTCTCTTTCTGTATATTCTGTCTCATCTCATCAGGTGCTGCCTTCAGTGAAAAGCCAGAGTGAGGAAGCTGTTTGGTCCATGTTCTTCCTCTAGTATTTAGATGAGATATAAATTATAAGTCTCAGCTCAAAAATAACCCAAAGTATGTAGTCAGCCTTTCTCAGCTGGGATTGTGGGATGACGTCCTGATGGTGGTGCTACAGCAATTTTCAAGTTTAAAACTTTGAAAAGTCATCTGCAGTGTCCCTCAACAATGTGGAGCCTTTTAGCATCTTTTAGCTTGTTGTTTTGTTTCTGCGTTTGATATTTTAGTTTTTGGCTCTGTTTGTTCTCTGAGTTTTGGACTTTTTGCCTTTTTCCCTGTCTGCTTTTTAATGTTAATGTTTTGGACTGTGTATCTGTGTATGACCATTTGGACAGTAACCACTGTCATTAAAGAACATTTGTCAGTAAAGACTTGCCTCAGTGAGTGTTTGTGAGTTTTTCTGCACCTGAGTCTCTTTTCCATGAGAGTTGTGATAACTAATGTCTAATAGGAAACTAGCAGTGCTGGAGAGTAATTATAATGTTCTTACAAAGGGCTTATATCCAAATATTATTTTCAAGTGGCTTGGTGGAGATGCTGCCCAAACAGCAGACAAAGTTAGCACTTAGCCGGGTGAGACAGAGATCTTTCTCAAGAGTTGGTGGAGATTAAACCAGATCTAACCAGAAACATGACTTTAAATAAATGCAAATGTTGCTTGGTGTCTGCTCAATGTGTAAATCCACAGTGTCCTTTTGCAGCAGTTGCCCCCCTGGCCTGGTGAAGAGGCAGAACTTATTCTGCAGGACTTGCCTCTATGGGGTTTCAGCTCTGTAACCAGTAAAATACCATGACACTGGCATTTTATTTACTATTTATTTTTTAACCACATTTAAGTAATATTTCAGCAATGAACTATACCATATCAAGAATTACTTTGCAACATATTTTTATGATATCTTAAATTCCTGTACATATACTGTATTTTTAACCCTTTACACTCTATGAATATTTATGTCTTTTTAAACATCCTTTACACTAACAACAGCATTGTTAACATACCAGCTTGTGTTTTAAACTTGCTGTGTAGAATATTTTGGCCCCAAATGCAAAAAACTAAAGAAAAACAAACAATCTTTAGACTAATCTTCAAACTGGCTATAACCACTTGGGAGCAGTGGAAACTAATTGTGAGCAAAACACTGACATATCATCACCTTTTAAGATGTGGTGAACTTATTTACAAATCCAGCAGACACACAGCAATATTAACATTCATTTAAACTTGAAATCTGTGTGTGGCCACCTGATGAACGTAAGTTCAATATTCACCATTTTTGGTCCAATATGTTCATTAGGCAGTCGTCTCTCTGCTGTCTGGTGCTGAACAGGTAGTATTCAAACTTTTTCTCTGAAAATAGCTGCCTGCTTCTGTTAAAAATGACAGAGTGATTAGATCAAACCAAAGCAGTAAGTACGCAGCTAGACAGCTTAACAATGAGCTGAAACTCACTATAAAGCTCTGTAAAGCTGAGGAGATCTGCAGATTCATTGCAACATTGTTTTAACGTTGTCATTTATTGATGTTTGTTAAATAATGATTATGGCTTTTATAAAGGTAAAGTAGCATGATTCTATATTTTTCTTGTCAGCTTTTTCCCATGAATATACTAAAGCCAACAATGACTCGATCCTACTGACATTTACTGTCTGTGTATGATACACAGACAGTAATGTCAGTGCTTTTTGATCCATATCAGGCTTTGGATATCCAAAGCCTGATATGGATCAAAAAGCACTGTTAACTTGTATTGATTCGCAGCTCTTGTAGGAAATTATTTTCTTTTTAAAGGGAAGTGTCAGCAAGTTTTATGACCCACCACTTACTAACTGACGTCCTACTCCTGTGTCAGGAAGCAGGTTTCTGAGCACCATGTTGTAAATTTGCAGCCAGTTTGTCCCTGATAAAATGGATTTATAGTTTGTTCCGCTGAATGTTTCTGAAATCAGAAATTCAACACAGGTTTGACACATTGCAGTAATCCAGACAATATAACGGTCTAGCAAAGAGTCTGAGACGATTTTTAACAATCCTCATGACAAAGACAAATTTGTAATGGACTTAAAAATGAATGCTGGGCATGAAAACTAAATAAAACTTTGTTACAGTATTAAGAAGCTGCTTTAACGGCTTCCAGTTGACCCACAGTACAGGATATCACCTGGCAGTGCAACACCCCCCTCCTGTGTCCTCTGCTGTCATAGAACTTGTGCTGAGTATTAAAAAGCTTATTGTGTCATAATTAAGTAAGTGAAATGGCTTGAGTCTGGGTCAGATTTTTTTTTTTTTTTTTACGTGAGCAGTCACAGGAGTACTGTCAACTGTGAATATGTCATGTTTGTATCTGTCAGCATCAGGACACACAGCCAACTTTATGTTTGTCCACAGAGACTTTGCCAAGACAGTCTAACTTAACCCAACAAGTCTGTTAAGATTCATGAGAAGAGATGAAGACAGATATGATCAGACAGATATGATGAGTGCTGCAGAGTACACTTACACATGTGCTGCACACATGTAAAAGTTTTGAGTTACTTGTCAGAAAACCACAATTTCCGAAAGTTGACATATTCAAAACGCTTTATTGTTTGGCCAACAGTCCAAAACACAAAAATATCTATCTTAATATCATAAAGCAAGAAATTCTCACATTAGAGAAGTTGGTAGCACAGACTTTTGGCATTTTTGATAAAAACTGCTTAAAATAGTCAGTTGATTATCAACATAATTGCAGTTTAATTTTGTGTTGACCAACAAATGTATTTATCGACCAAGTGTTACCGATCTACATAGTCTTAAAATAAAGTACATGTTTAAAAATTAATTCAGTGGTTCCCAGTATTTTTGGCTTGTGACTCCTACATTAAAAGAGAGATTCTGGTTGGGGTGCCTTGTTGTTTACAGATGTCAATGACTAAAACCAGCTCCACTCAAGCCTCCCCAGAAATTCATACAAATTTGTGTTGAAGAGTTTTTTTTCTTTCCTCTTTCATTAATCACCTCACATCCCCTAAGATTTATCTTATGACCCTTAAGAGGGACTCTATCCCTAGTTTGGGAACCACTGGACTTAATGACCTATCTGTATAAAAAGTAGTTAAAACTAGCTCCACTTCAGGCAGGTACAACTGCAAAATGCTGCTTACACATTGATGCATCACTTAAATATTCTAATCATGTCATACAAAATATCAGAGTAGATCAGTTAAAGGGTCCATCTCTTTGATAAACAAGTCATTTTGATTCTTTTAATACATTTTGCTGATAATACTTAATGTTTTTTACTCAAGTCAAGTTTTGGAGGCAGGTTTTTTTTGCTTGTGATGGAATATCTGTAGATTGCTGAAAGTGTCCTGTATAAAGGATGTAGCAGATCTCAAAAACATGAACATATTCAAGCGTGTTGTTGTTCTGTGTTGGATGAATGCTGCTGCTGTTATCAAAGACAACAGACATGTTGATGGTTTGACAGTGAGCAAGAACATAAATCCAGTTCATTTAACGTATAAATGAAATCACATGTACGTTCAGTTGCACTGACTGTGGCTGCTGCTCACACTTGTTTGTAAATATAGATTATCTGAGTTTCAGTGACTAAACGGCCTTAAATAAAAATAAAACAATATGAGACATTTTTGCATTTTGATTTCCCAGTTCTCATTTCTCATGATGATCAGGGCACTAAAACTGTCAGCAGAGGAGATTCAATTCAACATAACAAAATAACGATATAATAAAAACACAGGCCATGTCTTCTCTTTCAAACATTTATTTATTAACCTCAAAACAGACAGAGTTTAGATGACTCCCATCATTATGTGGAACAACTTATCTTTGCTTGAATCAGTTCCCAGGAATGGGAGTTACCAACTTCTCAAGCAGGATTTGAGTAAACAAAATAACGAACTCTGTATAAACCAGTCTCTTAAATCCATATATGGTCCTAGCTCTCACTGAAGACACAGAGGTCTTGTCCTTATGTAAGTTCATTAAACTGACTGATGATTTATAGAATCAAATTCTTACATTTGTCCAAAAACACAAATTATACTAAAGGGATTTCATATTTCCCCACTAAATTGGGGGCTTTAAAAGAGCATTTAGACAATTTTTTAGAGTTATAAAATTTACAGAAATATATATTTTAGCAGTCTAATCAATACAGCAGAGGAGGAAACAGTAAAATTTACAGGCTTTTTTTAAAAGTGATTTGTCAATTTCTCTTGACATTTGAGGCTATATTAGACATTTGGGTATTTGCAAATATTGAATGAATACATTATACAATATAAAAACCACACAGAAGATATGAATTACCCACAAGTATGACATATTCCATAAGAATCTAGTTAAAAATCCAAAAACAAAAATCTAAGAAATTAAGAACAGAGGAATTTTATTGTCCCAGTGGGACGTCCTCACTCAATCCAGCATCGTTCTGAGGAGACAGCAGGTCCTCATGACACACAGCATCTCATCTCAACTCAAAATCTAAACAGCAAAAGACAACTAAAATAAGTTTCAAAGTGGAAGAAGACAATAACATGAGAGTGCAATAAAATACGGCATTGAGCTGTATTCAGTTGTGAAAAAACAAACAACACGATAAGGACAGGAGGAAACATAATCCACAGAACAGAAAGGCACCAAGAATCATACCCTACACTGACTCACTGCACATGCTGTTCCCCTGCCACCAACATAACATGAACATAACTGTCTTACAATTATGTTTCAGTTTTTCTTGGAAATATCAACAGAAATCTTATGATTTTGACCTAAAACACACATTTGAGGCACTTAATGAGCAAGGTAGTGCAAGAACTGTGCAGTCACTCAGTTTTCATTTAATGACATTATAGAAATATATTAAAAAAAAATTTGTACAAAGGATTAAATCCAGTGTCATTCAGGCTGCAGAGCAGTGTATCACATACAGCTCACTTCTCCAAGTCTGATTGATGATCTTTGCTCCTTTGAGGCCAGTGAGGATCCCTTTAGCACTTAAATCTAAGCTCTGTATGAGTCTTTCTTTACAGTGATTTACACATGTAATGTTTCAGTTTCTCCTTTAAATCTTCACATTCACTCTAAGCTTCATTGCCTTCTGATACTTGACTCATACGGCACAACACTCCACATATTTTTGCTTCACATTAAGCCAAACTCGTTGCAAAGGAACGGATCATCGCTTGCAAAGATGGCAACCATTGCTGAACATGCTTCTGGTCCTTTCTTTTGCATCATGTCAAGTATGACTTGTGCTTTCTCTGCCCTGGGTTTGACTTTGGTTGCCTCGGCCTCAGCAGCATTTATAACCCCGCGGGCTAGAAGTTCTTCCAGCAGGTGGTCTAGAACTGGATAAGACACTTTCTTGATAAAGTCTGACCGAGCCGCTTGTAGCTTTTCCTCCACCGGAGCGTCGCTCCTCACCTTTGGTCGGTTTTCATCTGGAGAAGAATGTAGAGATGAGATAAAAAATTATTTGATCAGCAGCTAGTGGCCATACTTCAACAGAGACGGATAGAAATGAGACAATTTTGCAAAACTTAATCTGGGCACTCCCATGACCTTAAAAGAGAAATGTGTTATAAATTTACCGTACTAAATCATAAAATGACCGTGGGCAACTCTTGCATATTTAGAATTTGGACTGCAGTACCCATTTTAAACACCAGCTGTCAGTGTTGTATATTTCACTTTTAAAGGATAAGGCTGGTGATTAGGCTTTAACACAACACAATTTCTGCCACAAGCTTTGCGTTCAATACTTTAAAATATAAAACAATGAAGATGCAAAATGTGGACGTTTTACAAGGGATCAAATGTGCTGGCTTGAGGTTCAACAAGCAGGCAGCGAACTTGTCATTTCAGTCTCTCAGCTATAGCGAAACTAAAGCCGCATGTGCAGTTTATACTATGTTCATTCGAATGTTGATGAACATAAATGGCATTCTTTTTTGCCTCAATAATTATTAATACCACGAAATAATACATTAAAGCAGGTCAGGGTGAGGAAATCATATTTCTCCTTGTTTCATTTAGCGTTGATTAAAATATGACTGATGAGTAATGACTGTAGCTGAAGTTATCTGAGGTTGGCTGAAACTGTCAGCTCATTTAAATCAGGGCTTAAAACATTACCGTATACTGCAGCTTTCCAGTGAAGTAGATATGTAACTTATTGTCAGGATAATTTCTAGCTATTGTTTTTATATTTGTCTGCTGTTGCTTTTGTTTTATGTTTGCTTTTTAAATGCAATTTCTGTAATGTTTTTAACTCTTTATTGGCTTTTGTTTTTAATGATCTCAAAGGCAATTTATTTTAATGTATTTCTATGTTATGGTAAAGCACCTTGAATTGTCATGTGTCTGAATGGTGCTATATATATAAATAAACTTGCCTTCCCTTATACCTTAAAAACAAGTGCATTTCCCAGGACTCCAGGGACAGGGTATTTCTTTTCCCAGGACTGAAAATGTCAAATTTTCAGGAAAAATATTAATCCCTACTGGTGATGCTTGACAGCAGTAAATTACTGCCAACAAATACCATGAAAAACACAAAAACAAAGATGTGTGGTGTGTCTACACAGCATTTTAGAAATGTTTTCCAGCTGTCTGTCTCAGCCATGTTTTACTGAACAGATCAGCTTCTACTTTAATCAATTCAGCTGTCTGCACAGGCCATGCAACAGCTCACTTTTCACTTATTCTATACATGCGTTAGTCTATTTTCTTACATTTTACCTGTGCAACTACTGTGATTGTGCACTGGACTTTGATTCCCACTAAAAAGCAGGGGCCTACACTCAATACTGCGCCTGAATGCATCCTGTGTAGACACAGACGAAGCACTGAAGTGGATGCTGCTACGCTAACATGCTGCTTTCCCTACATGAGCTGTGTAGAGATTGTGTTAGTCTGTCTGTAAATTAGTTATGACTTCTCTACTCTGACATGCCACAAGCCCAATGGTTAAATTGAAATTCATTGTGAATGTAACGTTTCGTGTTTAAAAGGACTAATTTCCTGTAACTGCTGACCATGACCCTGCGGACATACAGACAACTATTACTGGATTATTTACACATTACATACTGAGGAAAACTTAAAAATGTAATGATCCTCAGGAAAGTTCTGTATTTATAAGGCATGTTTTTTTTTTCAGTGTTTTCTAAACAGATATCTTCAGAAGTATAAGTCACACTCAAATTGTGCAACATGCCTCACAGTGTCTCTGCCTGACATTCCTCCCATCTCACAGTTTGCAAACCTCTGCTATAGACTGAGTGATGCTGTGTTTACCCTGCAGATGAAGGTGGTGCTCCCAGACTCGTGTCCCCTGTGGATCTTTGATAACCAGAGTCACTTTGTCTGTCCTGTTCTTCAGGATGAGCTCAAACGATGCGTGGTAATTTGGTCCAAAACTGTCATTAAACTCTGAACTCTGAAATGAAATGCAACCATGTCAATTTGCTGATCGTCAGAATTCAGAGTTGTACTCAGTGTCAGAGGAAGTTATGTAAGATACTCATACTTACTGCAGGCTGTATTTTAAAGCCCTCTGGTTCACTGTGGAGGCTGTAATCTTGACCTAGGTGGAGGAGACAGTGGGCCGGAGCATCAATGTACTCAAACTCCTCGTACTGTGCTTTGACCTTCAGTGATATCAAAACAGTTTGTTAGAGGATTTTAAGACTTGTGTTATTCTAAAAGATCTAAATATGTTCAGTCTCTCATTCTTTATCTAAGACAGGCGTCTCTAAACTATTCCATGAAGGGCATGCGGCTGCAGGTTTTTGTTCCTACCAAGCCGGAGCACACCAGGCTCGACTCATTTAATCAACTAATTTCTGTCTTCAAACAGCGGATTAGTCCAATCAGTTGTGCTGTTGGTTGGTTGGAGTGAAAACTTGCAGCCACTCGACCCTTTGTGAAATAGTTTGGAAAAGCCAAATCTCAGAGGACATCACAGTGACTCGCCACAAGAGGGCCTAATCGTTAACCAGCAGATACTGCAGAGAACTTTTATGGTGATGAGGAGGTCACTTTTATGACTTTGAGGTGGTGTTGCACGGTAGACAGAAATTTCATGACTTTTTTGATACTTTTAGAGCTAAAAATATTTGGAATAAAAATACTTCCCAACATTCGGGTACTGGTTGTGGGTAAATGTTAGTGTGTTCACACAGAAAGTGAAGTGAATTTTTGCCTCACACAGAACCGACGGTGTCTGACTGAGCTGCACACTTAGAGACCACACTTCTTTCTGTTCACTCCAGTCCCTCTTCCTCTATGATTGATGATTTATGTAGGGGAACAAATTATTACTTATAAAAATGAATATTTATTTATTTATTTATTTCAGTAAAATCGAGTATTGTGATAATAAAGTTGGTATTGGTATTCTGCAATTGTGCAACACTTCTCAGACGTGGTTAAAAGCAGAAGAAAGAGTTTGAACTGATGGTGTGACAGATGGTTTTACCTCTGGCAGAGGTACGTTGCCCGGCGCTAGAATCACACTGAGGATGTGCTTCCCTGCTCTGTACAATGGCCGCAGGTACAGCACGATTTGGCTATTAATTGGTTTCATCCCGAAATTCATAAACCTCTTGATGATATCCCATGCGATGCCAAAGACTAAAGGGTCAGGGGTGTCGACAACCACGTGGGTTTCAGTAATCTCTCGAGGCTGTATGAAGCTCATGCCATCGTCAGTGATGAGGACAACACAGAGGCTTTTGGAGACCAGGGCTGTGAAAACACAGAACAGTTTCACTACATTAGAACAGAATCATGTTAATTTCATGCAGACTTTCAGTTTCGCTTGGTTTAACAGGTGGTCACATGGCTCAGTCGTGTTCTTACCAGGTTCGGGTTCGCAGTGTGGGAGGTGCACCTGACTGATGGAGTCTGGAGGACAGTCGATGCTGAACAGCATCCCCCCAGGTAGTTTGCCCGCTGTTTCAAGGGTCATGGTATCCCAGATCAAAGCCTTGTACTTGACCTCACCCTTGTCGGCCACATTAAACACCAGCTCAGTCAAAGAACACTGGAACAAACCTGAGCTGGGGAACGTGAACCTGTACAAAACAGAATGGTTTTTGTTTGCGTTTTGGATTATGTTGAATTCAGTCCAGATGATGAAGGTAGGCTAACAAACACTGCAGACTGATGACTGGTCAAAGTAGTGTTTTGTCCTGAGTGTGTAACTTTAGCGAGCATTAAAGAGGGCGAGGGGCAGACTAATTACTGGCTATGGTGACAGTTATCAGTAAATGTGCTCCGAGTGGAGGGAAAGGTGAGCAGTGAATATATGTAATATAATAATAATATATGTACAGAGATAGTGCTGTAAATTTACAGTTTAGGTTTGCGTTTGTCAAAGAATAAAGATCGCAGCTTCCCAAGACCGAAGTGGAGCTCCTGTGTGCCTGTGTGTTGTTTCCCAGCTGTGAGAAGGAGTACTGAGGACAGTGTAGTTTTACACAAATACTGCCTAATACCATATACCCCGGTATAATGTCACAAGAATATGAATGCATGAAAAAATGGATACCAGCCAAGCCTACTGACAAGTACCTTATTGAATCTCCAGGAAATGTATTCTGATATCCGTCCCTTTTTATGAAACTATATTACTGTTTTGTTATATTACTGTGGTATGTCCACTGTGGTGTTGTGGTATACTAATTACATCACCAACATTAACATGCATGTTAATAACACTAGATTTTTCAATTTGGCACCAGCATTTTAACAGCACACGTATTCACACAAATACGGGCGTAGTTGAAGGAAATGACAAATGGCAGCTCTCATCCATTGGTTTTGAAATGCAGGAATTTTAAACTCTCAAATTGTTTCCACACAGTTTAAGCAGGAGATTGTCCTCAGCCACGTGTTCACTGAATACCCCGTGAGTCAACTTGTGATTTGGACAATCAAATAGGATTTAAATGAGCCGAATTTACAGGTAAAACTGAAACTGGGTGCGTCCAAAATTTTGTTAATAATCCCTCATTTTACAATTGTAGTAAGCATGGAGAGTAAATTTTGAATCAGGAAGTCAGTCTGTAAACTGTGATGAATTTTTACAACAGACATTTGGCTAACCGTTTTTTTGTTTGTTTTTCTTTTTTCGTGTTTCTTGCCTGATACAATTTCTTCTTGGTGATGTTGCTGAGTTTCCAGATGTCAACAGTTAACTTGGTGGGTACAGCATTATTATTACTGTCAGTAATAATTGCTGTAGCAACAAAAAAAGACCTATGTGGAATGTAGAGCTGGGCAATATATCAATATTATATCGTATCGTGAAATGAGAGTAGATATCGTGATAGATTTTGGATATCGTTCTATCATGATATGGCATAAGTGTTGTCTTTTCTTGCTTTGAAAGGCTGCATTGCAGTAAAGTGATATAATTTTCCTCTCATTATATCCACATTACTGATAATTATTTATCAAAAAAGCTCATATTTTGTGAAAGCACCAATAGTCATCTGTACAATATTGTCACAATATCAAGGTTCTTGGTCAAAAATATTATGATTTTCACTCATTTTATCACCTTAGCTGCTTCCACCCCCTCGACTATGCAACATGTAGTTAGTCACAACCTGCATGATCAATAATTATCGATATCGAACGATATGAAACTTCACTATCGTGATAGGTTTTTCAGCTCTATCGCCCAGGCCTATGTGGAATGACTCTTTAAAAACCATGTTTCTGATGTTTTGGTCTTATCTGTTAAGTTATGATGAGAACAAGACCAAATAAACCATCTCTGCGTGATCTGTATATTATCTGCTTGTCTGTGTTCCCTTTGCCATATTTTCACATTCCCCTGAGCCATAGGACCATTAAGTGTGTTGGTCCAGTCCAGTTATAATACACTGCTAGTTTAGGAAACACTCTGCAGATGTGATAGAAGAAATAACAACTCTTTTACATTATGCATTTACTGCTCATCACTATATATAGTATATATAGACACTGGTTGTGTGGTTGTGTGGTTATGGCTAACTTGACTGTGACTACTCTTTACGATAACGTATATAGTATTGTATGAAGCCTACTACTAAGCCACAGAGTTTCATTAAAATTCATTAATTGGACTCAGTGTTACAATCACTGTGTCTCAAATACAGACTACACACTAATCCTAAGCAGGCTCTTGTTACGTTTCATTATTAGTTCAAAATTCCCTTGTTGATTTCCCCTCAGAACTTCCCCTCAGGGGAATTCCTGTCACTATCATCAGTGTTGTTCAATTCGACTGAAAAAACAAAGTGAGCTTCATGAGATCATCTCTGCAAGAGCTAGGGGAGAAAATCACGACTATGGTCACTGTGAGGTGAATATCACACACATCACATCAGTTGTCTTTTGTGTGTTAATGTGAAATCCACTTTTTGTTCTGACATTTTAAGTTTAACTTAAATTGATCTTAATTCAATTTGAACTTAATTTATTAATAAAAAGAACCTTTGTTTGCACAGTTGTCTCCAGCCTTCAAGTATTGGGTGTGTGTGCAGCTTCCTCAGAGTCAGATGAGTGTCCAGCTACTGATTTAGCTTTTCCACCAGGCACTCTTTTGTTATTTGCCTCTTTTATTTTTGGGGCTAATACTTGGTGGGGATGAAATTCCCTGACAGTAGCAGGATTTTCAGGGTTTCAACCGCTGAGTTCAGCCTATAAGTCGGCACACTCCAGGAGATAGTTAGATTAAGTTATACTTAGGCAGGATCTTGGAAGTTTGTTGTGTGGCTAGTCTTATTTTTCCGTTTGTGTGCGGCATCCAACTGCTAAACTTATTGTGCGTCACCTGCAGAACTCGTGCTCTATGTTGACTGGTTGTGATATTAAATACCTATTTAACATATAGTATGTTGCTCCAACTCACTATTTGGACTGGAGAAATTATGTTTTGTTATCTAATGATGTTTCTTACCTGTATGAAACGCCTATCCTTTCTCTTATCACCTCAGGTGTGAAGGTTGACTTTGCCTAGAATTCAGAAAGGTAAAATTAATTTGAGTTGTTTTTCCAGTGATAACATTTCGTAGCATGGTGCTATGAGATGACCAGAAATACTCACAGTATCCATTCTCAACTTCACTGCACTGGAAGGGGAAGATGTGAGTGCAGGTGGAGAGGCTCAGTGAAAGCAGTGTGGAAAGCAAGTTTTTGACAGAACGCCAGCCAGTCCAGAAACAAACCCAGTCTGCTTGGTCTGGCCAGAAATGCTTGGATGTCAGGACAGGAATGAAAGCCTCCTGAAGCCTGTGACAGAAAGAATAACCGTTTGAATCAGTGATAGTCAAACACCAGGCATTATTCCTTAATTATTTTGCAGCATCCTGCCATCCTTTCCTCTTCAAGCTACACCAGAATTTACAAATCCTTTCCACACCAACCTACCAGTAACAGTGTCCAGTCAGACTGTCTCTACACAGCACCTGTCTCTCTCTATCAATCTGTGGGTGAGTATGGTTCACTGCCCTGTTGTCCTCAGACAGGAGGAGGTGTTCATGCACAGTGTTGGGATCAAACAGGACCTCACAGTCATCTATCAAAGGCACAGTACGCTTCAGTTTCACCCATTTAACATGGCAGAGTAGACATTCAGTGACACTGGACAGTCCCTGGCAGGAGTAATTACTGAGAAGCTCTGCTTCTTGTTTCACAACCTGCCTCTCATAGAGTGACAGTATGAAAATATTCAGCAACTGACTGATACTGAACAGCACTGACTGGAGCTGCAAGAATTATTCAAGTAATTGATTATTAAATTAATCGCCATCTATTTTGATAATCAATTAATCAGCCTTAATCAGAAAATATTTTTCTGACTTCCGCTTCTCAAATGTGAACATTTTCTGGTGTATTTAGTTCTCTAAGTCAGTAAACTGAATATCTCTGGACTGTGGAAAAAACAAGTCATTTGATGACATCATCTCTGGCTTTGGGAAACATTGCTCATTTTTCAACATTTTCTGATATTTTATGGACCAAAGAATTAATCAAT
>JAJHUR010140500.1:68017-91240 GCA_027495735.1 Lutjanus campechanus | reverse complement strand
ATTAAAGGCATTAAATGTGTGTAAAAAAAAAAAAAAAAAAGGTTAATTTTTCTAATGTCATTCAAAGTGTGAGAAAACATAGTGTTATGCGTTAAAGTAGGGCGTGCATGAAAATAAGGGACAAAGTGAGTTCTGTAAAGGACAGTGCTTTTTATTTTTCAATACGGGAAAATCCTGTATTTTACAGAACAGATGGCAACTCTAGCCAGAGGTGTAGCCAGATTTTAGGGGATGAGGTGAAGTGTTCAAATCATCAGGTATTCAAGGTTTTCATGAACAAAGTTTCTTTCTGTTTGTATTTTTGATCCACTATGACATATCGTGGTCCTCTGTACACACACACTCTCTCTAGAGAGTTTCAGCTCTCAGACAGCAGCACTTGTGAAGGTTTGTGTATGTTGCATTGTTTTTTTTTTCTCCAAAGCTGAAGTTTGTTTAAGCAGCTGAATTATTTTATAATAATGACCTGCTCACTGTAAATGATCATTTACTTAATTTATATGGTCTTGTGGTCGACAATATTTTCTTCTATCATTTATCTTTTGCATGATTGTGCATAATGTTAATATGAGAACAATATGTGAAGGTTATCCTACCATTAAATACATAAACTTCTTCAGTTTACAGACTCATGTCTTTACTTCGACACTGGAAATTTGTCAGCGACAGAGTGCATCCAAAGTTGCTGGGAGTGAGGCCAGCATTAGCTGCGTGGCTAACTGAGCTAACAGCACAGAGCGATTAGCTACTTCAACAACAAGTAAATCTATCTGTCCCTGATGTCAGGAAAACATCAGGAAAATGCTGGTCTCTGCTGGTATGTGCTGGTCTTGGAGGCTGAGACTAATTGCTTATCTTCACAGTCTGATACTTGAACAGTTTTAAGAAAAACTGCAACTTTCTTGACTTGAAAAATTACCTTTTAAATTGATAAACTTCGTATGTGTGGTTCATGGCATGTTCGAACAAGATAAAAGAAAAAAAACTTGTCTCACGTCATTGGCTATAGATTATTTTTTCCAAAGTTAGGTCCCATGGTGGTCGACCGGAAAAAATAAAAATGTAAAAATACAAAGAAATTGTTTATTTATTTATATATATATATTTCTTTTACATTCATTGTCATTTGTTGCTTGTTATTGTCAAATTACAATGTTGTGCTTGTCTTGCACTCCTGCAGTGTTCCTACTGCCTTCAGAGCTTTCATCAAGTCTGAGGAGGAGGGGACAGCCATAGATAGAATAGGATTTCAATCTATTTAATAGTCTGTTGCTCCAAGTGCAGAACTCATTTTTGCATGTGCAATATTG
Organism: Lutjanus campechanus; assembly: GCA_027495735.1. Lineage (NCBI taxonomy): Eukaryota > Metazoa > Chordata > Actinopteri > Lutjaniformes > Lutjanidae > Lutjanus > Lutjanus campechanus. Next base: position 89,930 of record JAJHUR010140500.1, on the reverse strand, counting down.
CTCTTGTAAGACAGCATGGAGAACCCTAAAATTAGCAGATAATGTATGTTTTAGATGATTTAGTTGTGTAAATCAGCCTTCACTTTACATGTGTACTCTAAATAATTAGATTGTTGTCCACATTGTGTTACTGGTGAGGTTTCTGTTCCTGAGGTTCCTTGAGTCACACAAGTATTGAGCAAGAAGTGATTCCAGTTTCTTTTCCTTCTAATATCTGTTTCCCTTCCTGTGAAACCGTGCAAGGCAAAATGAGATTATGTGCAGGAATTCCTGCCCTTTGCACAGACGGGCCGTCCCTAACTCCACTTGACTGTAAACACACTCCTCCTTGCTCTGTTCCACACCATGTGAGTCCCTGCTGCAGATCACACTGCTGGTAAGTGAATTTACTTTGTTTGATATGGCTTTGTTGTTTATGACAGCTGTTTGTGTTGTATGTGTAAAAGTGCACAGCTGGCACACATTTTTGTATTTAAGAGTTAACTGCTTGGCTGCTGCTTGGATTGGCTCTGTGATTCTCTGATGTGTAGCATGCAAAAGTGCAAAGTTCAGTACAGTTTAGTTGCATGATTGGCATTAACTAAGCGCCTCAGCCTGTCTGAGTGATCTCAACACTTTTTCTGAAAACTGTAACATTCAGTACGAGGAGAACTCGTAATAATCTCAAGTGTCTGCTGGTTGGCTTTTGGTTTCATTTCTGCATTTTTCCCGCCTAGAAAGCTGCAGAAATGAGCGTATTAGGTTGTCTAGTAAACATCAGACTTGTTGATCAAGTCTGACCTGTTTACTTGATGGCAAATGATACAAACTGAGACAAGTAGCAGCTGGTGGGAGAAGCTTAGAATGCAGGAATGCGACTTTTCCTGTGGTTGTTTACAGCAACAAGCAGCACTGTGGAGAAAACATTCAGTTTTTTGTGTGTGTTATTGTTTGCTTTACCCAGCATGCAGTGCATGAAAACAAAGTACTGTGTGTATTTGTCTTGATACTAACAAAAATATCACACTCTAACACAATGCAGACATAGTAAAACACTTATTTCTAAACTAATAATGAACTGTTTAACAAACAGTCCCAATTTAATACTTGCAAAGGAATTTACCTCCTTATGTTAAGGGGTAAGGTGATATGGGATTCCCTTGGCCATCCAGAGGCCCATAATAGAGCCATGCCACCAGGGGTCACTGACCTGAGCACACACTTTGGCAATATGTTAACTGAATGTCTTCTTTCTGTCTTTCAAGCCGACTGTTAATCACAGCTGGACTGATAAGACTGAGAGTACATCCCCCAGTTCTCTTGTGTAACCAAAGTCATAGCCGATCAAGCAGACACACTGTCTGCCTCATCCTAAGAGAGGGCATGGTTAGTGACCATGGGTCAGATACTATGATTTAGCACAGGTTTTCAAAAGTCCAGATACAGATAAAATTATTTGACAAGCAGAAAAAAACTTTACCTTTCCCCAAAGTTATGTTAGCCAGTTAAAAAGAAGCAGCAGTTATACTATGTTGTGATCATGAAAGTGTCAACACTACCGCTTTTGTCCAGAGGCGCCTCCAAAATCATCACAGTATGAAGATTCCTTGTAGTAACTTGAATGACATTTTTCATGAAAGATTTCACAGCAGAGAGAAAAGATTTTGACCTTTGACCTTCTACAACTGTCCAGTTGGCATGTTTTAATGTTGTATTAGTTACATTGTTCTTGTTGAGCGTGTTTGATCATTAACAGATGTCACCTGTGCTGGGTGTCCAGATATAAAGACTCTAATACAGGCTGTTGTTGTTCTGTTGTTCTTTGTTTGAGGATGTTGTTGTTGTTGATGATGATGATGATGATGATGATGTTGATGATGATGATGATGATGATGATGATGATGATGATGATGATGATGATGATGTTGTTGTTGTTGATGATGATGATGATGATGGCTGCTTTGTTTGTAATAATATTGAAAATGATGATGATGATGATGATGATGATGATGAGGGATAAACTGTCTTCTATGTTGTAATTAAGGTTGCTGAACTGTTATTTACTATCCATGCTTATTTATATTAGTATTTTTTTAATCAGTCTTAGACTATGGTGATATTTTATACATGCACGCCTCAGCTGTGACTCTGAAGCCCCTGGACTCTGCCTTAACATTCATAATGACTCCCATCATTGTGACTTTTAAGGTTGGGTTGCCCTCTCTCGGTATAAGACGTGAAAGACACTGGGTTTTGTTCATTTATAAAGCTCTTATTGGCTTTTGCTTTCTTACATCAGTTCAATGCTTTCTTTTACTGTGGGCTCTTACCAAACTCGGTCTAATGATTGGATTACGCGGCAGGTGGTGGCTGTTTTTACTGAACTTGGAAAATCCAGTTTTTCATATTGTGCACCTGCAACATGGAACAACATGCAGAACAACATGCGAATACATTTTAACTGTTTTTATTTATTATTGATATTTGAATTTATTTTTATTTTTTTATTGTGGCTTTTATTGCTTTTTACTTCTTGTTGGCTCTTTTATGTAAGTTTCGCTTTGGTCTTTTCTGTGTCTGAGTGCTTTTATTTTTATTATTTTACTCTGCTACATTATAAGTGAGATCTCTATCTCAATGTATTTCCAAGTTAAAATAAAGGTTGAATTAATTTATTTATACTTGTGATGTTAATCATGATACCCCAAAATTCAGCACTTTATTCTTGTTTTAATTCTATGATTGTGAGGTCAACCTGGGACCATTGCTGTTTTCCTGAGCCCACAACATTCAGTCCTTATCCTCGTCCTCCTCCCTCGTATAGGCTTTTTGTGTTTCTTATTGTATTTGTCTGTCTTGCTACAAAACCAACTGCAGTTGAAAGCTGAAGTTGAAGTATTCATTACACAACGTGGTTTAGTGACACTCAGATGTTTCTTTGTGACTGGTGGCTCTTTAAGACAAAGTGGCCATGACTGCAGAAAGTTCTGAAGAAAAATAGAATAAAAGTCTTACTAAATGTTTTTCAAATTGATCTGCTGTAGTGTGCTCGGAGAGGAGCCGTCCTCATTTCAGAGGTGGGTGTTAATTAAGGTGTGATGTGTCAATAAAACCACTAGATGGCACCAGAGTTTACAAATAGAGAAGTCCCTGCAGATGCAGACACCACCACACACCTCCATAAGCAGTGTCTGTTTATTTGAGTTTATACACAGTTTTTGTGGAAAATGTTGCACAGCATGCCTTTATATATACACTGAGTTTGTTTTAATGCCAGTAAATTTGGTTTTTAGCAACTAGTCAGAGCTATTGGTTTAATCCAGATGCTCTCACCCCTAAACAGTTTGGTTCAGTTTGGTCTGTCTGTTTGTTTGGGTTCGAGGCCTGAGTGGATTACTGAACTGGCCTACCAGGCCCAGGCCCAGGGGCCCAAGACCTGGGGTGGCCCTAAGCCACAGCCTCACCGTGAAGTCGCCGTCATTAATTTTGCATTTTTTGTTGCATTGTCTAAGGACTTAATCATTCATGTCAATAATAGCCAAAACATTTACCTGGAGATAACATGGTGATACATTTTAGGTGACTGTTTTACCTCCTCAGTCCTCATATACAGGACCTTAGAGGGGCTGAGTTCTCCTTAAAGTATGGACCATTAAGAAAATACAATGCCGGTAAATCTAGGTCTTATTTAATATGCTGTTATCATTAATTGTGTGCATGTGCACTGTAAATCCTATTGAGGTACAGGGGAGCTTAGTTTTTTGTGCTGTTGGCTGTAGTGTTGCACAGTATACTGATACTAGAAAGGTGTTGCAATATCCAGCTGTTAGAAATGAGATGACCTTTTATTAGTGCCGTTACTTTGTAAATGACAGCATTGCTCCACAAAACACAGCAGGGCTGTCAGTGTGTGCTGTTCAGTGTTCTCCCCTGAAAGCCTCCTTTCTGACATTTGGGTGGAGCTCAAAATCATGATGATCCAAAAATAAATAATAATAGTATAAATATGCCAATGTTTTGTGTTTGCTCATTACATGATAATTTCAACGTTTATCTTCACTAATTTGCACAAAGCTGTGTGCGCTGTTTGTGTTTCTTGTATCCTTGGTTCTGACACAGAGTGGAGGAGATTGATTGACAGACAGACAGAACATGTGACTTAGTTCAGATTTCTGTGTTTGTAAGTAGAGCTTTTGGCCTTAATTCCATTTTCCCCTGATTACAACAATCGACAGACAGAAGGGAGACAACAAGGAAAGTGAAGAGATAGTCTATGAGACAGAGTGTGTGATCTATCTTTTTTTTTTTATGTGACCACAGACTACAACATGCTGGGATGTTTCCGTTTCAGTGAGTGTTAGCTTCAAAATGAAAAAAAAAAATGACTCAGCTTGATAATAAAGGATGTCACACCTGCTTACAGATAAGCACAGTAACAAACATTGAAACATGAAACCTGTGGTTTCTATTCAGGTGTCACCCTTCTGGTACCATGACACATAATTTTGGTTGTTTATACCACAATAATATCTGATTTAATGTAATGTGAAGAAGTGAAACAATAATGTTGTACACAGATAAATAATTTACTACATTTATCACCACCAAACTTAAAAATGTACCTTGAAAAGTGCTTGAATTCGATTTTGGAAAAGGTGTAGGAGCCCTGAATGTATGTGCATCACCATGACTACAGGCATTTTCTCTGACACAGTTAAAATGAGCTAAAATCGAGGTTTGATGAGTTTGAGTCCATCTCTCTCTCACTTCCCTAATAACAAGTGAATGAAACAAGTGAATCATAGCGACCACGTAGTGACAGTTCCCAGCAATATTAAAGTTCAAAATTCTGATCTCTGTCAGTTTACACAAGATTAAAACCAAGACTTAAATAGAGCATGAAACACACAAAAGGAAAAATAGAAAAGACAACCAATGATACACATCCATACACATATCAGCCAAAAGGACACTTTTGAAGATAGGTCTGTCATATGGTCATCTGACTTCAGGCCAATCATTGTCCCAGAATAACAGATCAGAAGAGCAGCAAGAGGAGTGTCCAATTAGGGACATCAGTGATACTACATAAAATGAAGAAGTGAAACCAAGGAGTGTCAGCAGGTTTTTGTACCTAAAAGACTTAAACCCAAAATATAGCACACTTAATTAACACTTAAATTCTGAGAGAGTAGCAAGATACATACAAGATGGCAGCACATGCAGTTTCACATAGAAGACAATATCACAGCTCAGAAAACATAAGAAACAAGACAAAGGAAATGATAAAACATACTGGTCATTCTAACAATATCCATAGCACATTTCACCTCAAGTAAAGCAGCAACATGTTTCCTTCAGGGCACTTTGTAAGAGACCTTTAAAGGCGGGAGAACTTCTGAAGAAATTACACTTTGCAGCATATTTCATGCCCAAGGAGCATACAAAGAAAAAACTGTTTTACCAAGCACTGAGTGCACCCTGAGGATATTAAGAATCTGGCCTGTAGATCTTGTGCTATAGTTGCTGGTATTACTGGATAAAATGTTGTATATACATGTAGGTGCCTTACAGTAGAGTCGACTGTTTTCATTGGGACTATTTCCTCAGTGGAAATAGACACACTGTAGACACTTATCACTTATTATCTGTTCAGCTCACCTGTATTGGGTATTGATTCTGTAAAGATATTAAGGGCATGAGAAGAAATGTCCTGGTGTATTTGAAGGGCAGAAAGGTCACCTATAATAAAATATAATAATGATTCTCCAAACACAGATAATCCTATCTGTGTGTAATGCTACAGTATGTGTATAAATATACAGTAACTTATGGAACAATAATGTGTTTTCATTGTTTCTTCCTGTTGTGGTGTTGTTGTAGGCTACTTTAATGATTAGACAGCCTAATCAAGTTGGTGCTTTTGTGCCATGAGCATAAGAAACGCACAGAACTCTGGTAGGCCTTCACAGAACAATATGAATCTAAATGCTAACGTTAGCTGTCACAAAAGTACAAAAACACAAGTCCACATACCAGAAACTGCTCCTTTGAGGATTTTTTTAATGGTATCACCACGTGTGACGTTTCGGGCACCAGCCCTTCATCATATTAGCTGTTGTCTAACAGTAGCTAATGGGTTATCAAATTGTTTTAGCTTGAAATATAGCCCGATCTCCCTCCAGAGTTTTCTGTCCGTTATCCTTTCAGTTGCTGATCAATCAGGAAGCAATGAAATGCTAACCATTTGTCAGATTTTGTATGTTTATACAACTTACAACCTGGAACACAGCACTATGACATTTGAGCTCTCCACCCTTCAGTGGAAAAAGGCTACTGTGTGAATATGGAGAATACTTACATTATATTTTGGTTTGTGCAGACAAGGCTAATCTGTCAGGCTGAGCCTGGAAAACCAACAAATTAACCAAAACCAAACTATAATGTGAGACGTAGCTTTGCTTGAGTGACTGTCTTTCATTATCCACTTGTTTCTGTTGCCCCATGAACATGTTCAAACACCCCCCGCACGTTTACACTTCCTCAAAAAACACATGTCTCGCAGTGCAGGGTAGTCTTACTGAGTCCTGCTGAGGCATTTCTCTGCACTATTAACATTAATTGACAGTGTTATTTCCAGTGTCGTAAATAGTGTCTGTTATTGCTGACTGTCTGCTTCAATTAAGCTAGAGCTTGTTGATATCAACAGTATGTTTTTCATGTTTATAGTTAGTATCCTGTAAATGATATTCTCTCAGTCATTACTGCATCACTGTGTGCTTCAAACACGGAAAAAAAAATACAGAAAACACCACAATGCTCTTTACAGCATAGCTTTTCAACCTAAATGAAGAGGGACACAGAGCATTTTAAGTATTCTGATCAGACTGTTGTTATAAGACACGTATTTCAGAGGTGAAGATTGGTTAAGGTTAAGGTTAGGGTTAGGTTACTTTATTCATCTCCCTTAGGAGATTTTTTTCTTAGATAAAAAGAGAATGCTGCATCAAACCAGACATTACAGTATAGATAACAATAAATAAAAAGAAATATTAAATAGGTCACATGTGCAAAACATTAGGTTGTGGTGATAAAACTGTGCAAATTAGTCACCCGCAGTCCTCACATTCATAGTGAGACAAAATACAAGGCATGCATTTCCACAAACTATTACATACTCTACATAGTGTTAGATACATATTCTAATCCACCTATCTCAGTGCACACGTTAAAAACAACTCTGCACATCTTACAACAGACTACAGTCATCTAGAGGCTCACTGTGTGTCTGCCTGTTCTCTGCCACTATTTGTCCATCAATGAGTTTGAGAGGGATGAATGGGTTAATTGCTCGTTCTAGTCCTTCACTACCACATTTATGTCACAACCACAGGCTCTAGATACTCTGCAGAGCAGCTGCTTCCATGTTACAGCATCAGTTTTTCTTTTTTGTGGCCCTGTTTTTAACGAGGCATTTTGATTTAACTAATCAGTTCGTTTCACATTATAGACACAAGTGTTTCAACTGAACCATCTTCACAATAACAGTTGGTCGTGGAGTATCAGATGACAAGTCTAAATGTATTTTGTGGGCAAAATTTGCTTATTTTTAAGCTCATATATTTATTTTTGTGACTTTGTAGACCAGCTACATGCACAAAAAACATTAATATGTTTTAGTGATAACATTAAAATTCAGCAACCATGTAAACACATATAAATGATATTTTTGGAAGTAAATTGTTGTACCTGATCCCATTACGGATCAAGAATTTTGCATGGACTTCCTTGGTGGTCTTGGGCCGAGGTCCTCTGTATTAACCTCTGATGACTGACTTTATTCAGTCCAGCTGTCACTGAACTATGTTAAACTAAACTAAGGTCACAATATAATAGCCTTATGAGGGCAGTGCAGCAGTGTTGTTTTTTAATCTAGTGAAATTAATGTTTGTTTAAGGTTAAGCAAACTAGTTTTTTATTCTGTTATTCTGCGAGCTCCACACTGCTACTTTTTTGTCCAGAAATTTGGCCATTGCCTCTCTGCTCCTTTTATTTTCTTTTTCTCTTTGAACTGTGTTTGTCTGTTTGACATAATTTAATTCAGCTTGTTTTACTTGAGCAGCACATGTGTGTTCTGTGCACATGATTGGCCAAGTGTTTCAACTTGACCAATTTCACAGTGGGGATGGGGTATCAAATTATGAGCTGAAATGTTTGATGTGGCCATATTATGCTCATTAGCAAACTCATACTTTTAAATTCGGTTGGGCCTCCCGGGCCTTGAGCCTGGGTCATCTGTCTGCTCTGACCTCTGATGGCAGTGCTTCTAGCAGTCAATACAAGCACACACTGTAACCTATGTGAACATTGTTGATGTTCAGGACAACAGAGCAGGATACACCCGGAGACAGATAAAGACAAACAAGAAGGAACAACAGTTCATTAATCAGTGACATGTTAAACACCTGAGGGATTTATCAGGAGCTTCATTCTGATAACATCAAATAAACATCAAATAAATGTGTCTGCTGACATAAGAAGAGAGCAGATAAGAGAGAATAACAGGTCATAACTTCAGTAATGGCATCAAATAGAAGTATAGCATCATATAATGATTTTACTCATCTTTTTAAAAGAGAAGCCGCTGTCTTCTTTCTTCTCTTCTTCCCTCCTCATGCCCTTTCCACTCCTCTCTCTAACAGACAAATAACAGACATGTAGAAATACCAGTTCAGAACTTCAGCAGTGACACAAAACCAAGAACTACTGAAGAAGAATAAAAATTCTGAAAAAGTATAGATTTTTATCTGTCTTTTGGAAAAAGATGTTCCTTTATCTCCTCGTCTCGACTCCTCCTCTCTCTCTCTCTCTATAAGACAAATAACAAACAAAGTTGGAGTTATTAACTTTAAATGAGGTTAACTATTGATTCATAAAAATATTGAGATAAAGACAGTAAATGCATGCTACCGAGAGTTGTCACCTCTCTGTAGAAGCCAAATGGAAATAACAGTTAATAACTCCAGCAATCAAATATAGAAGCACTAGTGATCAATTTAAAAACTCAGATAATAACAATAAATGTACTGTAGATTTACCTTTTGAAAGGAGAGGGCTGACAGTTCATGTTGTGTCCTTTGTATGTTTCCTGTCTTGTCTGATCTTGTTCCAGACTTGTTTCTTCCAGGTTTAAGACGAATGACAAAGACAGATGGGTAATAGACAACAGAAGAATGATTATTTCACTGTATTTCTCTGTTTGTAACAGAGGGTTGAAAGTGCATGCTGTCTCCTTCTCCTCTTGTCTGGTCATCTCATTTGAAAGTCAAAACATGTTTATAAACGGCTCAGTGTTTGTCCACAGTTGGCTGCTACTGTGATTTGGTGCAGGTGGATTTCATCTCATCACTGCTTTCTGTCAAGCTCTTTCTGTTGTCCTCCCTCCTCTTCTATCAGTCGGGTCTTTCTGCACGTCCTGCCTGCCATCGATGGATCAGTGGCTGTAAAAGGTACAAGGCAGATTTATTAATCAATATACAGCACAGGCTTGTATAACCTTATTAAGTTGTAGGTTTCCCCTTGTGCTGCCTACAAAAATAACATTATACGTAAAACCTTGTGTACAGTAGATTGGTTGTTGCAGTCAGTGGTTTTCAAACTTTTTGTGTCCAAGGCGACTCACCAAAAGGCGAGCCAAAATCTCAAAGCACACTTGTATTCATAACCATGCAGAATAGGCTCTATAATCAACCTAACCAACAGAGGCAACATGTAGATCACGAGCCAATCAGAGAGCCGGTGGGGGAAGAAATGAGGAGTCAATCAAACAGATAAACAGTAAATGAAAAATTAATTCATAACTTTCTGTATTGCAAAAATAATGTACAGTTGTCACAAAATCCTAAGGCACAGCTGGACACATGTGCCACAGCACATCATTTGTGAACCACTAAATAAGTGTTTCTCAACCCTTTTTTTTCTGTGGACCCACTTTTTAAAAATGACAAACCGACATGTCTACATCACCTTATGTTATTGTTATACTTCACTGAAAATATATACACGTTAAAATTTATGAAATCATAAATAAATGAATTTAATCTGAGTTAAGGGGCCATCTCATTGTTTTTATTTCCTCTTACCAGGAAAACAGTGAATGTTTTAGTCTACTTCGTAAATGAGACAAAATAAGTGGATTTAGATGGAATTAACAGGCTCTCATTTTTTCCTCTCATCAGTAAAACAATAGACACATTTTAAAGCTGTACTGCAGATACAAATTTTACATTTGCAGACTCTCTTCCATAGTCTTTTACTCTCCTGCTACCCACCTGTGGGTCCTGACCCAGTCTTTGGGATTGGCTGATCTAAATAATAAGCCATAGAATGAAAATAAGACAAACTAATTTACATGGAGGGGGGAAGTAGAGCTTTATTTTGAGGAGATCAAATCCAGTATAAAATAGGTTAAGGCTGTGGCTAATGTGAGCCGAAAAAGGATCCTTGAATGGATTAATTTGGAAGTTTCTTGGAGCTTGTGGTGAGGTTGCAATACAGGCTACGGACTCGGATGAATTATTCTCAGTTGAAGGACTCGTTCTGGCCGAGCAGAGCAGCTGAATGGAATGTCAAGAAAAGTGCTGAGTCAGGATGACATCGTGTCATTGATTCATTAAAGCACAGATGAACAGACATATATCACTTCAAAACAGTTCAGGTCATTTCACACAGGAGGAACAAACGCTGACACACCGCAGACCTTAAGATTATTTATGTCCAGCATGAATAATGTGAAGACTTTTATTCATATGAGTGAAACGATACTGTTGACTCAGTACTGGCCTATCACTGCCATATTAGTTTAGGCCTATATCAGAATCTGCTATATTGTTTGATATGTGCTTTTATTTCAATATAACAATCAGGGTCTCATTTGGTCACATTTAGTTTACATGAAAAACTAATGTCCCTAAACTGTTATTCTGACGTCAGACATCTGTCTTTGATTGGGTCCAATATCTGGCGTTGTAACCACGGCGCGTGCGTACACAACCAAAAAACAGCGTTTTTTGTTTGTTTGTTTTGTCCTTTACGCTTCTTTTAACGTTGAACTCAACGACGATGCAACAGTTCTTCTGAATCACGACATCTATATTCAGACTTTTTATCACTTGTCGCTATCAAATCAATTGTCACCAAGATAAGTTCAGTAAGTTCAATATTTTCACGCCTGTTCTAGAAAAATATTCTCAACCAAAAAACGAAATAATTCGTTTTTACATTAATAATTATCGTATGTATTAATTGTTCAATATATTGGTATTATTCTAAGGTGGCATAGAGACATGTTGTAGTCAGGCGTGATATCAGCAGTTTAACAGATGATTTCTTGTTCCACAGTTGAATAGTTTCACTTGAGGCCTCCGCTCAACACGTCAGCACTTATCACCTTGACTACCAACGGGATGTTACTGATGTGGGCTTTAATATGTGATCTTATCATTATTTTACGATTAATAGCCTAATACTTAGAAAAGACTACAATTTTCATTTCGTTGTGCAACCTTGTGTTGTATTTACAACTTGATTTTTGATAATAACACTGGGAGAGCAGACCTTCGCCAAGGAAAAATGCCTAATCTTTAAATGTTAACGAAAGTGGAAAAATTATCAATGTCCCGGGATGTGGATCCGCTCCAAAAACACCCTTCCAACAAGCTTCATGGAAGTTGGGCCAGTAGGCCTAGTTTTTCCCGTAATCTTGCTGACAGACAGACAAATGGCACTGAATTATTAGCCTATAGCGTTGTTTTATTATTATTATTATTATTATTATTATTATTAGCATTTCTGACAGTGTATATATGATGTACAAAAACAGCTAAGAAACGTGTCTTCATTATTTTGTCTGTTTAGCAAACACTTTGGTTAGAACGGTCAGAACTGACCGTAGCAAAGTAATGGCGCAGAAAATAACATAAAATTGCATATTTCTTCACTTAAATTTTTATTAAAACAGCTAAAATTAGGCTCTGGAAAAGGATGCGGCATCCAGAAGAGAGAGAGGGTGAATAGTTAGAACCAGTAGTGATTCCCGGGGGACATAGAGAATATAATAAAAATCAAAGAATTATATCATCAGGCCTATAAGAAAATAAGAAATTAATTAAATTAATTAATAATGAATAAAAGAAATTTTAAATTAGAAGCATATAAAATTGTGTGCATTGCAAGCTCAGCTGCTCCTGACTCGTTAAAACTGCAAAATTGAAAAGAAAAACATTTTAAGCGTCCATTTCGACTAAACATGAACGGCCCGATGACTGTGTGATGTTTGGTGTTTTATTTAACATGTTCTAATGATGCGTTTCTGTAGATGGCCGTCCTCTTTGTCTGTGTGCTGGCTGTTTGCATATAACAGCATATAAGATTTAATGTCCCTTATGCACGTTTCTTTTTTTAATTTCCAAAGTAACATTTGACGGTTTTACTTTCAAAGATAAAAATATTGGAACGAAATAGTTGCATCTTTAATCTTCATGTCGTCATATAAATGTGATCCTTCTGGTAATAATCCACAGATAAACTGGAATGTTGAATCACTCACCACAACCACGTGTTTGAGGTTTCTGGTTGCTTTACAACACGCGGGTGCTTGTTGAACAAAAAGTAATCTAATCATTGTGGTTTGACAGTGGGCTAAATCCCTCCAGTGAAGGCTGATTGAGCAGCTGATAACGGAGCTGGTACGAATCACTGTTTCGTCCTTATTCCGCCTCATTGATATTGATGCCATAATCGGAATATAGTTAAATAATGATAATTAATGTGGCCAAGTACAAGAGGCTATACATTTTTTTGGTTTTGATAAGTGATTCAACACAGTTATATCCTAGTTTATCTGTGGATTATTCCCAGGAAGATCACGTTTATGCGGCTGTATGAAGATTAAAGAGGCAACTATTTCGTTCTCGGATTTTTATTGTTGAAAGTAAAACATCTAATCTCATCTCATCTATGTACTTTCATGTTATTTGTGACAGTATGGTGTATTTTAACTGCAGGTGGTTATTGTTCAGAGCAGACAGACATCACAGAAAAGTGATGCATCATTAAAACCCCACACAATAACCAGCCCGTTCATGTAACGACTGGCGATTATTTCGACACAACTTTCAGAATTAATTTTGAATGTAGAGCTTTTACTTTTAAGAGTGAAGTGGTTATGAAGGGGTGGAAATATTGGATCTCAACTACTCACATTACTGTAATCTTTTGGGGAAGTTGTTTTTAAGTCTGTAATTTTACTTTTACTGCACTGTACTATGTAAGTAGGCGGGTTGAATTAACATCCAAACCTTTCATCTACATTTTTGTAGCCAATCTGATTTCAAGTGGGCTAATGAAAACCAGAAGATAACAGCCCTGCTGCAGCAGGCAAAGGTATGGAGAGGTGACTGTGACCATTGAGCAGAACAGCAGGGGTTGGCAGTAATGTGAATGATTTGGAGACACAGAAACACCTTTCAACTGAATGCCCGTGATTGCTAATGCATTATACATCTACAGTAAAAAAAAGAAGAAGAATGCACTTGCCATACTTTACTGTCACACTGTACTTTTTTAAAACACCAGTAGTTTTACTTGTATTTGAGTAACATTTCAGTAATATAACAGTACTTACTTGAGTACAGATTTGCAGCACTTTTTCCACCACTGATTCCACATTGTAGTATTTATACTTTTACCAAGGGAAAGGATGATGATAATTTCTCCAGTTGCACGGCTGTGACGTGGGACCTCGTCACTGTTCTAAATTAATACACTAACAGCTGCAGGGCTGCAGTTTCTCCTTCTTATTGGAGTAGTAAAATCATTTATACACCAAACTTGACAAAAGTACACAAATACAAAGCATTTAAAGTACAGACTTACACAGCACTTACTTTGTGTTATTAAGCAGCTTTAGCCATAGGTGAATATGTCGCCCTGTGTCATCTGCCCAGAAGAGACTGATAGAGACTTTATCACAGACAGCAGTGGATCTGGGGAGTTTCCAGCTGTCCTTGTTACTGTGTGTTGTTCTGTATCCGCAGTGGTTGTTATATTGGCAGGAGAATTACTTCTACTCTGCAAACTTAAAACATACACTATGAAACATATAAAACATTATGCATTATTTTAAATGAAGCAGACAGAAATAAGTTACAAATAAGTTATTTGCCCCACCTCAAATGGTAAAATGCAAAAGCATGAACAATCTAATAATGTAGCACTCAAAGGGGCCGTTTTCTGCATAATGACCACTAAAGCATTTCTAGCTGATAAAACTTATGTGCTTTCACTAAATATTTTGAAAGCAGGACTTTAATGGAAGTACAGGATGGAAGAAATACTAACAATTTACACAGTAGTTGAGTAGCTTGAAAACACAGCTCACCACAGTAATGAGACAACATGCTGTTGAACTATTAAAAAGTATAAAGAAAACATTAGCTCACAATTTATGAGCAAAGAACAGACGTGACTATTTTAAAAAAAAAGCAGGAGTTGTCATGCTGTTTGGTAAGTAATCCTAGACTCACATTTTGTCCACTGAGTATTAATTCAGAAAGTTAGTGAAGTGGGGTAATTGTGCAGGGCCAACAATGTGACAGCTGAGCTGCTCTCACACAATAATCTAAACCACATCTGCACTAATCTTCACTCAGTCTGTCACTCAGCCATAGCTGTTTGTAAAATGATAGAAAAAGATTTCCAGACCATTTTTGTGGCGAGAGATGATGGAGGTGAAGCAAAAAAGGGGAACAAACATGACCACCAGAGTCATGTGGCAAGTTAAAACACTGAGGATGTATTGTGTAAGTGTAAAGGCCCCAAAATGGATATGTCACCCAGAGGCAGGTGCTTAATCTCAGTGTTGAAGCCACAAACTAGCAGGGGCCATCACATCAACCACTGGTTGTGTTTATACGTACATCTGGGCAAGAAACAGAAACAAAGGTGTAACAAGAAACACAGTTTCAGAGGAGCAGTAACACCCAAACCATCAACAGAGGTGGTAGAAATAAGGTTAATGGCCTTTGAGTTAGACAAAGCCACACAAAGGCAGCACGTGATCACAGATTTACATTAGGCCAGATGTTGTGGAGGGGGCCTTGTACATTTGTGTTCCAGTTTAAACAGAAACACACCACGTTTAGTTTGTCTGTCTACTTTTATTCTATGTTTTCAATCAGCTGACATGTGATCATACTGAAAAAAAAGTTTATTGCGTCAGCATAAAAGATAAAAGAGTGATTCATACGTACAGCAGATTCACTGTTATATTTTGATGAGCAAGCATCTGACTTTGTAAACCAAAAAGAAATTTCAAATTTGTTGTTTTGACATATGATTCTACACAGTTAAATCCCAGCTTAATTGAGGATTACTTTCAGGTGGCAAAATAAAGAGGCAACAATTTTGTTCTCAGTCAAACATAACTGAAAGGGAAAAAAAATGTCCAAACTAGACCACATAGTAAATTCCACATATATTCATGTTATTTATGGCACAATGTGTTTAATAGCACAGCGAACATTGTTGGTTTTTTCACAAAGGCCAATCAGAAACATGACACATCATTAGAACATGTGGAGTGAAACACCACTTATTAATCAGGTCATTTGTTTATCCTTTAAGAATTAATTACTACAGCCCGGTGTGAGCCTGGAGGGGATTATGCAATCCCGTGCATGCATGAGTAAATGGGTGGGTGGGGGGTTATTATCCCAGCCTCACCTTGCAAACCTTATCTGAGAGTCCTTTTTCATTTTACAGCACAGGAGCACAGGAGTTGATGGACTATGGCTGCTTCATTCTGATTGTTTGTGTGACTTTTGTGAATCCAAACTTGACTTTGACAACTTTAACCCTTTAAAGAAAGAAAGTCACACAACAGTACTTTTTGTTGGTAGCTACAGTATGTTTTGCTGCTGACCCTGTCCACAGCAGTACATTAGCTTAGCCTCCCACATCAGTGCTCCTGCTGCTTCTCCAAACAAGGGGGCCGCCATCCATTGTAGGTAATACACAGACTGTAGATGAGAACCTGATAGAAACCCAGACAACAAGCAGTTACAAAGTAAACATAAGCTCACAATTTATGAACAAACACGGGACACATGACTATTTAAAATCAGTCGCCATGCTGTTTGGTAAATAATCCTAGATTATGGTCATATTTTGTCCACTGAGTATAAAAAAGTAAATGAAATGATGATATTTTTAAACCTGCAGGAACAAAAACATGACAGCTTTACTGCTCTCACAAAATAGTCTAATCACATGCAAACATCAGAACTTATCTGCCCCTTTCCCTTCTTGTTAGATGAGTCACTCAACCACAAGTCTATTCTCAAAGAGAATAAAGCCTGTGTGTAGGGGAGGCGGAGGAGGAGGGGGGGAGGCAGAGCAGGGACGGATTCTCATTAGGGTGGTGAAACAGTAAACACTATTCAGGAGAGCAGTAAGATGCCAATCAGCAACAGAGTGGATACTATTGTTGGGTGTTAGAGAAGAGGTTTTTGAGCTAGAAAAACACAAGATGCCACAAAAACAGCATGTGACCACAGTTTTTACATTAGGCCGGTTTAACATCAAAGCTTCTAGTTAAGGTGGATGGTTGAGTGTGTTTCCAATGTCTTCTCTCTCTTTATTCTTAAAGAAAAATGCCTTAAATTGTGTGCATTTTAGTTTGATCTACTTAATCACAAAGTCTGTGAGCTTCACAGTTATATGAGCACTTTTTTTAATCACATGGCATGAGTTATTTGTCTGTATACAATACATATATCTGATGCAAGATACTAACTAAGATTGATATCAGAATACAGAAGCCCCTCTCCTCATCTGAGTAGATTTTTGTTGTTGGACATCATTTAGTCCATATACTGTAAATGTCTTTATATTTTTTGCACTATTTTAGTCGTACATATTTCCAATACTATTAATAACTATTAATAACACTTCCAATACTAACTATTGTCAATTTGAGAATTAATCAACAGTCAGGTAAAAGGCATTTGAAAGTCTGCAGGCATGCAGTTGCAGCAGTGCCATCAGAGAAAGGAGTCAGAGTTATGTCTACTCACACAGTCGTGTGGGCATAAATTTTATGTTAGTGAATGTCGGTGTTTCACCTCAGCATAAACAGGATGTAGCTATTGTGCAATGGTTACTGTCAATGTTAACCACAGCAGCCCAAATATGACAGATGACCAGTCCTGGAACTGTCGGGGACTTCTAGGCTGGAGTGACACTTGAGATGAGTAGACAATATTAAGAAAGTGTCCAGGACCAACATACGTTCACTCACACACATTTAGTGCACATGACTGAGCTCAAACAGATTTCAACAGAAGTCTTTAACCTCCTCCAATGAAGTCAGTTTTTCCAGTAACACTGCCAAAAGAGGGTTGAGACCCAAAGCAGCAGTGGATATAGTAATGTTGGGTGTTGAAAAATAAGTTAATGGCTTCAAAGCTAGAAAAGAGGCAGCAGATGACCACACTTATATATTAGACTGGATTTTTCGTCCTTTTTGAGCTAAATCTCAGTATGCCCATGATAATATTGCTCATGGCTATAATGTTTTTTTGTTATTATTTTCCAACAAAACATACATCTTAGTGTAAGGCAGGATTTTAGAGGTTTCTAACTATTGCCTTACTTATTACTTAGTTAAACTATCAAGGGGGGAGCACAGGAACGACTTCTTCTGTCTCACTCGATCCACGTTAATGTCCGAAAAAGAGCGTAGGACAACTGAACACACAGCAAAAGTGGCATCTCACATCTTACATATCACTCCGCCAATCTTAACCATAACTCACATTACCTGCATGTAAAGTGCGCCACAATATAGTTCCAGATGAAACTTAAACAGTAAAATACAATATTTATAAATGTATTTCCAATTACTTAAATTATGTGGACTCAGAATAATGAACTATAATGAACAATGAAAAATACTACTGAATATGTCCACACAAAAATAAATCTCATCTTACATTAGCATAATGTTTTCCATGATAGCATGCTAACATTTGCTTGCTAGCACTCAACACAAAGTGCAGCTGAGGATGGTGATGTCATTGCATGTGCTTCTGGGGGCATTTGGCCATAAACCAAATTGGACATACTGAACATTTAACTTGATTCTGGCAGTTTTGAGCCACTGACAGACACAATGTTGACATCACAACATGGCTGATGGCTACTAACAAAGTTAGCATGCTTGTTGAATGATGTGACTGATGAGGGAAGGAACTGCCAATGCATCTGGACAATCCCAACACGTTGTTTCAGTAAATATGTCTGTGTGTGTAAATTAGTGTCTCGTTTTGATGCACCAGTGTTTAAAAGTTTACTGCTATATGTTAGCCACTAGCTTTGGTTAGTTTGCTGTTAGTGTTAGCTGCTAGTTTTGGTTAGCCTGCTCTTAGTGTGGCTGCTATATATTAGCTGCTAGCTTTGGTTAGCCTGCTGCTAGTGTGTTCAGCCACTGTCTTTTTACAGACAGAAAGAATACAGAGAAAGAAAGACAAAAAACACAATGTCATTGCCAGTGTTTTAATAATAATAGCATTGTCTGAGGGATTATGTGATAAGCAATCGTGTTTCCCTATCCCATAAATTTTGTTCTGTTATTCTGGTGTCTTAATTTTTCCTGTTTACATCAGCATGTTCATGCCCGTTATTGATGAATGGTTATGTGATATTGTGTTTTCAGGTGTGTTAGTATGAATGGAGAGTACTCCTGAAATGGTGCCAAAGTGGCTAAAAAGTCTGAATAGATGTGGATATACTCATATACAATAACCATGTGGTGGCACTCGAGCAGGGTTCTTAAAGTTTAGATGACTGAGTTCTAATGTGAGGAGCCAGCATGTGACCGAAGGCTGCCACAGAATATGTTGTAGGATTTATGATTGGTCTCATTACGGTGTTTAATTCACCTGTTTGCGGATAAGATAAGATTTGTCCCCTGAAGTCTTACTGAGTAGCCCAACGGTTGGTCCATTTCGTTTTCTCTTCAACCATATCGCGTTGTCCCCATGTTGACAATAGCTGAACTGACTAATTGATGAGCTGACATTGCAGAGTGTTGGTGATGAAACCCATGCCTGAAATATATGTTGAGTCATCTTTGACTTTCAAGGCGGGAATCATCACACATGAAGAGGGGAATCTGATTACACATTGTCACATGTCAGGTCACCCCAGCCAGCTGCACTAACAAAAACTGCCAGAGCAAAATCTGCCAGTCTTGTGTAGAGAAAAGAGGTCACACACAGGACTGATATCACCCAATAAGCCTCTGGTAGAAAATCACACAAACTTTTTCAGCCATCTGGCCTTCAGTAGTGTGTGTCACCATAAACTGAAATCACTATAAACAGCATCTATTCAGTGCAAGAGTGGAAAACTTGACAGGCACAGCAACAGTAACTAAGGAGGGTGGGGCTTAGCACAGGGTCAGTTGTCAATCTTTGCCTAATGGTAAGTCCCCCCAGAACACACACAGGTATATGGTAGGCTTTATGTAAATTTGGGGACAAAACACAGACTTACATTCATGTCCAGAATGTAATATTTTTCTTCATCATAACATTTCTGTAAATATGCCAGTTTAGCCATTATGACTAATTTAACACTATCCATTGCAACTACATGCAACTCCACAACTTAACCACTGACCCAAAAATCAGCATTTTGTCCAATCGGGGACACACCTTTTGTCGAGACCAGTTAACCTCGCTTGCACCAGCTGGTCTGGAGGTTAACTGGTCTCGAGTCTGAGCTTAAGTCACAAACACACTCACTCTCTCTCTCTCTCTCTCTCTCTCTCTCTCTCTCTCACACACACACACACACACACACACACACACACACACACACACACAAATACACGTGTGTGTGTGGGAGTCTGAATTTCCATTGAGAGCATAATAACATCAAAGCAAGAATGAAGAACTTTGGCTTCCTGTGTTTCTTCCTTCCTCCAGTCGTAGAGATTTCTACCTTCACTCCATTATAATACAATTAAATGGCACTTGGCTTGTGTTGCTCAAAGCACCAAAAAAATACATTTGAAAATTTTGAAACTAGCGTCTCTCTCCAGAAATTTATTTATAGTAGAAAGAAAATGCTTCTTGCTGCTTGATTTAGTGAGAGACAACAGTCTAATACTAATTTATAACCTTGTGACTGAACTCCAGCAGCCTCTCACTCAAGCTAACGTTAGCTGTCCAGGGAGGCTCATACATAATTACAGTGGCAGTGTCAGCAGTTTCCTTATCAGGATGTGGAATCTGTGTCTCATTGGCACAGGATGAAAATTGCTTGTATGATTTTGAAGAAGTCTGGATGTGTGCCTGATGAACAGTGTTTGTTGAAACAAGTTACAGGAAGTGACATATCATCCACGATTTTGGGAACTGCTTTCTCTCTTCCTTCCTTATCCTCTCTGTCTTGATTTCCACCCCCCTGCCTCACTACACCCACTCACGCAGGTGGGTGTAGTGCAACAAAAAAGAAAAAAAGGACCTGCTACACTCTCAAGTTTGTTGCAGGGGAAAGGTCATTTCAGGCTCACGCACCAGCTTCTCCTGTTTGCTTGCAGATGAGACAAATAGCTGCATTCCAACTGTTTTACCCACCTGAACGCTCACGGCTATACCAATGTTAACAGAGTGGGTGTGCCTCAAGTATTAGCTGATCCCCACCTTGCTGTGCTGGCAATCACAAGAGACACTGTGAAGATAAAAAACATTTGTTTCAAGATGACCTCATGACAGTAGTTTGCATACCAAAGGGTGTAATAATTTAAACGCCTGCTAAACATACCTGTGGTGTCATGACCAATAACTTGATAGTGTTCTTGGACTCTTGAGGTAAATGGAAAAGGGGAAAACCCTGTCAGGGTGGGGTCAGTGTGGGAAATATACATGCTGCCTGTCTGTTCTCACACTAGTTGGAAGTTTCTTTTTATGTCTATCTGTATCTCCAGCCATTGAGAGACTTTCTGCCTATAATATTTTTATTCAGCATTGTTTTATTTATGAAGTTTAAAGTTACACGGACAGTGTACATTAACATTTCTTCAAATGTACCAGTTTAGTCATCATGACTAATTTTCAACTGTGGTCCCTGTAATGACGCAGACACATAAAGTACATTAAGACAGTGGAGGACTGCTACAAAAACACATAAAATACACATAAAATACATGAAAACAGTAACAAATATACCACACATGTATCAGCAGAGCACATAAGAACACATGAAGTGTTCCCATGAAGTGCAGAGCACAGAACTCAAGAGTACAAAAGGTGCTTAAAACAAGGACAATAGAACACACTGTAAAACTGAGAGCTCAAATGAATTATTTTATGCATAAAATAATTTAGTTAAAGAGGACATATTTTGCTCATTTTCGGGCCTTTGTACTGAGTCTTGGACTCCTATAGAGCAGCTACATGTGATTACCCGCACACAAAGCGTTGTAGATCTTCAGGACGGTGTGTCTCTCTCTGCCTCTTTTCTCATCCCGGGAAAAACACTCTGTTTTATTAACTCCACCCCCCAGCCCAGCCCAATCCTCATTATGCCGTGCAGGAGCCGAGCTGCCTAGGCTCTGCAGGAGTGAACAGCAAACTTTACTACTCTTTACTCTTTTGAAAATGACAAGTTTTGAAATACAGCCGTATGTGTTGGATCCCGAATCTGATCCAGAGGTACAGACTGGACAGCCTGAAGTTTCTCCAGAACAGAGGTTACTTCATGACGTCTCTGAATGGTAGGAGCAGCTTGTTATTGTCATAACCTGTTTACCTCTGCGGTGTATGTATTTCGTTTTCGGCTAATCCAGCTTCTACTGGCTCATGCC
>JAJHUR010140500.1:50202-61230 GCA_027495735.1 Lutjanus campechanus | reverse complement strand
CAGCTCTCTCTCTCTCTCCCTCCCTCCCTCCCTCCCTCTCTCTCTCTCTCCTCCAGTGGTGGCCGCTCTTCCAGGTGGACAGGGTATTATAAAGACACTGATAGAAACGGTTGGACAGAACATTACCCTGGACACTGGAGTTACAGGGCTACATGATAACTCTCAGATCATCTGGTCGTATGGTTCAGACCATCGTGTCCTACTCAACTTTGATCATGGAAAACTGGAGTCACGTACATCCCAAAGATTCCACCTAGATAAAAACACAGGGTCACTCACCATCCAAAACCTCAGCATAGGTGATGACGGACTGTATCGAGGACAAATCATCAATGGGAACGGGTCAAGACATGACTTCAACCTGACTGTTGTGGGTAAGTACTTGGAGACTTGCATATACAAGAGAGAAGGAAATCCCAAGAATGTGTGTGTGTGTCTGCATGAAGTTACATTTGGAAAAACTTCCCCTGATTCTTCCAACAACACACATACTCTGTGTAAAACCTGTTTATTCCGCACAATTTTTTTTTGTATGTCAGATATTTGAAAGTTTGGTGCCACTGAATTTGGTTCCCCCCAAAATTAGGTTGAGGTGAGGGATAAAGGGGCTTGATTGTGTGGGAATGAATGTGGGCTGGCTAGGTTTGTGGTTTGGCTGGAGCAGTTAGGAATTCTGGGGGCATGTCTTAATGAGCTCTGGCATGTCATCCCTCTGGAGGAAGGGAGAGAGGGCTCAGGTTTAACTTGGGACCTTCTTGCTGTGGTGCCACCCTGCTGACAACTATGCTGCTGTGCTGCCAACTGGGAATGAGGCAGACCAGAGCAGAATCCTGTGGCACTTGAGGTGTTTATTCATCCAAAAGCTGCGGCTCTGCTGCTGTCTGTCAACATGTGGCGGCTCCACTTTACAATCTAGCATTTTCATTTCCGTTTCTCATTTTTTTATTTGGGGGATCTCGTTCTGATGCTTTTAAGAACATTTAATAGCTAAATAGAATAGAGACACTGGCATGTAGCCTCTACAATGTGGTGGCTCTGTAGTATCAAACAGAACAATCAGTAAAAAAAAAATCACACTGACTCCCACTGTAAATTTAGAGAACAAAACAATGTCCATAGGGAACATAAAAATCCTGAATAAAAAATGAAAATGTGACTGGGTTGCTGGAGTAATGTTTAAGTGGAAGTGGCCTGTTGGTAAAATTAATTCATAATACATGGGTATTGTTCAGGGCAGATCTATAATACAAAATATACTAACATTTGACCATCTCTTATGAACAGATTTGTTTTGTTTTACACTCTGTGGGTCTCATGGTTTTGTAAAGGGTTAATGTCCCTTGTGGACATCCTGTTTCTGATCTGGTTAAGTGCCCTGATTAATTCACAAGCGAGTTCAGGCAAACATGCAATAAACCAATGAGAAAGTCAGCTCTCCATTACCCTTAAGAACTAGGTGCACCAAAAAACAAAACAAAAGTGGCAATTGTGCTGGTGCAAGATAGCAAATTCTCCTGCACCACCAGCACATCAGCTCTGCGCCGGGTGTAAGATAGGGCCCTCAGCCTTTATTTCAGTTCGATTGTAAAAGAAAAGTTTCTACAGGTCATCTCTACTCTACTCTTTCTTTTCTTTTCTTTTCTTTCCTTTTCAGGCTGCTGATTTAAGTTGAGGCATACACTAAGCTCACAGGATTTATTAGGGCTTAGAAACATAATCACTGGGATCTTATTTATGTTGTCAGCCCAAACAGAACCAACTATTTTCTCTTGTCTTTACTTCCCAATACATAATGAACAGAGATTTCATTGTCATTTTTGTTGTCAATATTTTTTCATTTACATCATCATAATTCAGTTGTGAAATAAAAGCACATCAGTGAATACTAACTGTCAAAATATTTGTTGACTAAATTAACACTGTGCCATGATCACTATTTTTTTCACTCAATTGTGCATTGTGGAATTTTTCAGGGCTCTATATATACTGAACACATGTATGCACTGAACTAAGATGTTGGTTATATAGAAGTGGTTTTACTACTGCTCACACTATACATCTCCACCTGTGTGTTTGACAGAGCCTGCCCCCACCCAATCACCTGCTGGAGGTTCAAATAACCCTACTGATGAGCAGAAGAAGACACACCTGGCAGTTGGCCTGTCAGTGGGGGGCTTAGTTTCTCTGGTTGTCATTGGGCTGATTGTCTATGCAGTACGTAATAAAAAAGGTCAGTATTAATGGGTAACATAGTTTCCAACCCTTAAAAAATGTTTAGAATTGAGACCAAGAAGAAGAAATGAGTTACCCACTGAGCATTACTGTTTAGTTCTTAACACTGACCCACACCAGTGTCTGCTTGTGTGCTTGTGTCTCACTGTAGCTTGTTCAAAATGTAATCATGTTTTCTCTTTTTCACAGGGAAATCCTGCTCCTCTGTTGTTGGACTTTGATCCCATTCACCTCCAGTTCCGTCACAGCCGACTGTTATATCGGGTCATCCTGCGAGCTCATCAGAAGTCCTGCTCCAGATCACATCCATCCAGATCTTCAGCTGGCTGCAGGCGCCAGTGTCTGGACTTTCTGTACAGCTCATGGCATGACCTATTGTGATAATATTTAATAAATTAATTTTTAAAGAACTGGAATTCTGGGTGGCGTTTTCCTGAAAATGACCTGAAATCTAAGTCTGTTTGAATAGACAGATAATTGTATATTGCAGAATTACTTTCAAGGCGATGTGATAGTAATGTAATCAAACGGATCCTCCTCCATAGGGCCATTATCTCTGTTGGTTTATTGAAAGAGAAGCTAGACACACTCTTATGGTGACCACAGAGCGAGCTCAGCCGTGGCTGCACACATCCAGATTGTGTAATTATGTCACTTCATTCCAGAGGTCTAACTGAAAAATGGCTGCAGACTTTCAGTGATATACCCCCACTCTCACAACCATACTTCATGTAAACAAGATTACTGAACAATATTTATGGCATTAACATAAGTAAAATAGGAGAAGGGTAAGGTATTTCTCTTAGGAACAAGACAGTCAAACTTTCCATTCATGATAAGGCTGTTTTCTGTCTTTCAAGTGAAGCAGAATAAAGCATGATTGTCCTCATTGTTTAACAGCCATATCCTGTTGGTCCCATGTCTCCTTGCTAATGTTTCTTATCCAAATGGCAAGTTTCACCCCCTGGTAAACCAGTGTTTAAGATATTCAGTACAGTACGTCATTACCATCTGCAGCAGTAGTTCCTATCCAAACAGTAATGACTCCAGTGTTTCCTGACATGAAATACTGATTCAAATAAAAACTTTCATTTGTTTTGCCTTGGCACTAATAAAGACTTTGTTAAGAATGACTATGATGAAGACATAGAAGTAACAGATTATAAATTCCTACCCTTTAAGGGTAGATAAAGCTTTCTTTGTCAGTGTTCATCTGTAAAACTGTGAAGCTGGATTGTGTGACAGTGACATATGAAGCATTTTTTTTGTCCTTCTGCCTGTACAATGTGGTCTGATGTCAGAGTTTTAAGAAACCTTTTCTAAAGAAGATTATCTCCTGTACTGAAATGTAACCTTGGTATTATTTATTTTTTTCTTTTAGTTTGTTTAGCTTAAACATATTTAGCTTCTCCCAGGAGCTCTATTGGTCGCTCTGTCGGTTGGTCCACAAAAATACCCACCCTTTGGCAGCCACAGTTTTCATCCTAGAAGGCTTAAATAGGTCATGGAGGTCAAGTGTGTGTGTGTGTGTGTGTGTTCATGCCCACTGGCTAATAGGGGGGCATGGGGATAGAATGGACTATTGTAAAAAGGTGCATAATTAACATATTGATTCACAGGCTCACACAGGAGTTTGTGGACAGGTTGGTCTTGAGCCAAAGAACTGTTCATGGTAACTGGCTAAAACGAGGTGTTGTAGTGGGAGGGGCCTATAACTTCTTAATGTGTCGTCATAATCTGACTAACCGGATTCGCACTGTGGTTATAAGTCTAATAAAATTTGATTTGATTTAAACACAAGCACTTGGCACTAGCATTTAAACAATCTTCTCTGGCAGACACATTATTAAGTCAATTGAAGAAACTACATCTCATGTTACAGCAGCCATCCAGTGTGTACTTGTTGAGCCTTTCTGAGTGACAGGCCTGAAGGCTCGGGGCTATGTGTATGTAGATTATGTGGTGATAGTCCCCGTCCCTTCAAAAATCTTTTGTTTACACATTCTTCATAACTGCATAACAGCGTTGTCACACTGTATGAAAGTTAAAAAAAGTGTTTCTCAGGAAACTGAACACACCTGTGGGCTACTGATGCCAAGTTGGGTTTTGCATGTGTCATAAAAACCAAAATGATGCATTAGGCTGACTACTTTAATACCAGTGTCCTTTTATTCATATGGCTTTACAAGCTGTAACAGAGATTTAACAGATTGTAACAGATTTAATGTGAGTATAAATCCAATTACACCTGCAGCTGACAAAGTTTCTTCTCTGATACCGGAGCTGTGAGAAAACAATCATTTGTATTTAACTGGGTTAACTGTTGTTGATCTGCAGTGACACAGGGGCAAGCACAGAGGTCCTTTCTGTCTCCTGTCACTGTATGTCACAGGAAGGTTGGGCTGGGCTGGGAATCACCTCATCACCTATCACCTCACCATTCACTCACAGAGAGAGAAACATTTTTATCTTGCTGCAAGTTGCCAACACGCACACACACACACACACACACACACACACACACACACACACACACACCAAACAGAGATAACCACCACAGAACTCTGTTTAAGCACCAGTGACCCAAGCACAGTCTTATGATAACACTTCCCCAAGAAGATTGTAAATAATATGGGCTAAGTTAAAACAAGCACTGTGGCAATAAAACTGCCCCCTGCCCTCCTCATTATCACACGGATCAGCTGTGACAGGAATACATCAGAATGTCTGTAGCAGCAAGAGTGAGTCAAACTGCACTGTTCAACCAATCACATTGGGCCTAATGCAAGAACCACTTGTACAAACAGGTTTGTTCTTAAATGGTTCGTACAAGTGATTTAGGAGAACTTGTCACATTCACCTTTTTTTCATATTTTGAATTGTCTTGTGCACTCAGATATGCACAGGTGGATGATTTACACAGTTATCTCAAGTTTGTTGAATCTGATGTGGCACACTTGTATGAGCCCGTAATATGAAGGACAGTAAGAGAAATTTAAGATACAAAAATGTTCTTGCATGAGGTCAGTTTTTTAACTGGGTTAACTGTAGCTGATTTGCATCACACATTTCGAACACAGAGGCAACTCAAGGTGCTTTACTTCCTAATGAAGTCAAGACAAAGACATAGGCTAGAATTACTCAGCTTGGTGGAGTGGTAAGCACCTTTACATCCCCCACCTACTCCACCCACTTACCAGAGGTATGAGAGGGAGGGAGGGAGGGAGAGCGAGAGAGAGAGAGAGAGAGAGAGAGAGAGAGAGAGAGAGAGAGAGAGAGAGAGAGAGATGGCAGTGCTTTGAGTGAAATCAGATCAGCATGCTAACATTCTCACGGTAACAATGCTAACATCAGCATGCTAAGCTAAGCTGTTACAATGTCAAAATAGGATCATGTGTTATGATACTTGAACATGCCAGAGGTGTGACCAGGAGGGACTGGAGAGTGATAGTTTGTGGACATGGAGTGATGGTGCTGAGCAACCAGCTGTTCCTAAAACTGGCTTTGCGAGTCATATTTTGTGGCTGCTATGGCTGTGGATAATCAGCCTCTCTGTACTGCAATGGCTACAGCAGCAGCAAGAGAATTGTTTTTAACAATTACAACTAGACATTAGATGCAGAGTATCACACACACCACTGCTGTGAGCAGTGCTGTGTGCAGGGTGTGTAACTGACAGGACTGACTGGGTGTGTCACTGCCACTATCTTCGAGGTGTGTACTGGTATATCAGTTATTGTCCCAGCTGAGAGTCAGGACTCTGACTGTATAAGAAGACTATTTTTCACCAGAGAGGGATCAAACTGATGCAGTGCAAAGAGTTAAAGGTGTGTCTGTGTTAACTGTGTGAATGAGGAACTATCCTAAGATATTTTTATTTTTTTTATATATCTGTGGATGTGTACCATCTATTCTGGGTTTCTCCATTCTGTTGTCTTAGATGTATATCACTGTTGAATCTCTATAGGGCTTTTCACACTGCATGTTCTTAGCCCAGGGTTATCTTTAGGATCCCAGGGTAGCTTTGGGATACTTTAATCCCCTTTCACACACTGTCTGTTCACCCAGGGTTTCGCTAAGCCCAAACCTTCACCATTCACACTACACTTCTTCTAGCCCAGGGTCCATTGATGCAACAACTTATTTATATGAACATTATAGAAAGTTCCATGACTACTCTTTAATCTTTTCGGCCTGTTTCACACTGCTACCTTTTAGCCCCAGGTTTAGTTGATTTTCAGGGGATAACACAAAGTCTGTGGCATCTAAATAGTCCATGGCTTGGGAGTTAAGTGTTTATTGTGTGAATGAGGAACTTTCCGTCATAAGATATTGAGCCTAATTTACAAACACTGTGTACGCACCGATTTGTACTTAAACCATGCGTACAAGTTTTTTATGCGCTCATCTGGAATTCATCAATATTCTTTTACGTGACTTTGTTTGTACTATGCAAACAAATTTAGAACTGCTTCAGACCAAGCGTATACGTACAAATGATGAAAGCCCAGCTGTCTTAGAAAATGTTGAAACTCACCTTTTTACTAAATGCAGAGTAAATTAAAAACACCTTCATTGGTCCACTTGTTTCCTTACTTTTCTTCAGGTCTGTTGTTATGTCTCTTTTTTCTGCATCAGTTTTAATGTCAACTAATTTCAATCAGGATAGACTAGTAGAATAAGAGAGAAGACAGGTGTGAAGTGAGAACAAATTTATTGTGCACAGAAAATAGTGGCACGATGGTACAGTGGTTAGTGCTGCTGCCGCACAGCAAGAAGGTCCTGGGTTTGAATCCCGAGCTGGCAGGGCCTTTCTGTGTGGAGTTTGCATGTTCTCCTCTTGCCTGCGTGGGTTCTCTCCGGGTACTCCGGCTTCCTCCCACAGTCCAAAGACATGCGGCATAATAGGTTAATTGGTGACTCTAAATTGCCCCTAGGTG
The DNA here is from genome assembly GCA_027495735.1 of Lutjanus campechanus. Classification (NCBI taxonomy): domain Eukaryota; kingdom Metazoa; phylum Chordata; class Actinopteri; order Lutjaniformes; family Lutjanidae; genus Lutjanus; species Lutjanus campechanus. The sequence goes on along the minus strand of JAJHUR010140500.1, from coordinate 54,058 downwards.
TGAATGTGAGAATGAGTGGTTGTTTGTCTCTGTGTCAGCCCTGCGATGAACTGGCGACTTGTCCAGGGTGTACCCCGCCTCTCGCCCGAAGTCAGCTGGGATAGGCTCCAGCCCCCCGCGACCCTCACGGATAAGCGGTTATAGAAAATGGATGGATGGACTCCTACAACTGTGTGTTTGTATCTGTTAATTTGCTTCATAATGCCTCAGTTTCTAAAGGGGAAGGTGCACCAGCAGCTTTATATTTAAACAGCTATCACGGTGGCTTATTTAGTCTTTGTTTTGTAACAGCTGAATAATACGGGTTTTCTCCATGTGCTCCGGATTCCTCCCTTGACCTCCCACAAACACAAGCACAAACACATGCAGCTTAGATTAAGTGACTCTGAGTCATGCTCCCCATTTCTCCTGAGGATCCCTGAGCAGCAAAGGTCAGTCACATACAGAGGGAGAGAGGTCACTTACAGACATACAGTTCAGTCATATGTAACTCCCTCATTGTTTGATCAAAGATGATCTGATAGTTTCAGACAGCTGTACAAAGCCTTTTCCAGGCATCACATTAATTAGGGGCCGGGCAGCCTAAACTGCCAGGACCCTCTTGTAATCCTGCATGTTCTTCTTCTTCTTCTTCTTTCTTCTTCTTCTTCCGAGGAAATCCTACTTCCCATGCACGAAAAATGACCAAATTTTGCACAAAGGTCCAGTCCCATTGTAGAGGCATATTTTTGAAATGTAATGACCTCAGCAGTTGTTGTGATGTGAGGATATCTGTGTAGTGAATAAGTGGAGCTCCCACTAAGGCAGGGTGGCCTGCAGCAGTGCAGGCCTATGTCTCTCACTCTTATCATAGTAGAGGCACCCTGACTGAAAGGAGGAGAGGTTTTGTGGCACCTGATCTGGCCAGTGAAACACCATAGTCAACGGGACCCTGATTTACTTTGCTTTGGAAAAATAGCTGACAAAGCCACACGAACCTAAGCAAAGCAGACATTTGCTGAATACTCAATCAGGACCAAGAAAAAGGGACACTGATATGATATGATATGATATGATGCAAATCCCCCCCATGGATACACTCTTTGAGTCTTAATTGCCCAAGAAATACATCAATAAGACAGGAAGCATGCCATGCCGTGCAAAGGGAAAAGAAGGTAGGCATTAATGGGAAGGAAAAAAAGATGATGGTCAGAGCCTACCTGTCATACTAACCAAAAAGGATAAAAGAGAAATTGATTTATATTAAAGGAGAAGTTGAGCGACTAAAGGCGCCAGACTTAAGGGTGGTAGGAAAACACCAGACGCACTGATGTGAAGAAGTACCCACACTCCAGAAGACAATGCATGAATATGTTTGGATCAACATTGAAATGTTAAAGAAAAAAGGGGGGGCCTTACCCAGGCCCAAAAACAGTATATATTGAAGGGAATTTTGCATTGTACTTCAGTCTAATCCCGGGATTGACTCAGGCTTGTTGAGTTTTCTTTGTCAAGAGAAGTCAATAAACCTTGCATGGTCAAACTTTGCACTCGCTCAGTGATTTTTCCTTTTTGTGTTTGAATTTTTTTCCTTTATGATTTGAACTTTGAAACAAAGGTAAAAACTGAAGAATTTTGATAAAGATAACGAATTGTTGTGGCATTAAGCCCAGACCTTACTGGCCCATCATCTGAGGCTTTTTTGACACGACACCATGCCAGATTGCCTCAGCTGCAAAACACAGGCCAATAGTCCTGATGGTGGCGCTACAGCAAGCCTCTAAAATTCAAAATTTTGAAAATTCATAACAAATCAACCATATGTGCTACAGATTTGCAACTTTCACCAACATGTAGCCCCGATACTGAAGAAACTTTTGTATATTTAAACCTGTTGCAAATTATGAAGTCCATCACTCTGTTTTTTTCAAAAACTGTAAAACTTATTAAACCTATCTCCTCCCACAATTTTTGCTCAATTGACACCAAACTTGCTACAGAGCATCTTCAGACTGTCCTACACAAACCATCCACACAGATTTTTGATTTATGGAAAATTGAGCCTACAGTGCATCAAAATGTTTGACTGTAAATGATATTGTAAACATATACTTGCAAATTCTTGCTAAATACATTTTCAATGTTCATGAAAAAAATGACAAAATTTTGGAGTCATGGTAGATGAAGTTTGGAAAATATCAGAATTTTATCTCAAAAACTGAATTTTTTACAGCATTTTGAATTTCGCTCTCTTGAAAACAATTGGAGTCAATGAAAAAATGTCATTTTTAAACATCAGTTTTTCACTTATGGAGCCAATAAATCATTGTGAAAAACATATGACCAACATCTCCATGCTGTCTAGATGCAATTTGTGTATTTTGGGATTTTTGTCTCAATAACTGAATTTTTGACAGCTGTTTGAAATCTGCCTTTACACACTAACAGCTGCTGTCTTGCACAGCAGACTTAGTCAATTTGTGAAGCTACAAGTGTTGTTTCCATTTGCCTTTTAGCTCCGTGAGATAGAGGATGGTTCTTGGTGTTGAGGGTTCTTGGTGTTGAGGGTCGTGGGTTCGAGCCTCAGCTCGTGCAACATTTCCATATGAGAAATCTACCCAAACTTTCCACAAAGGTCCAGTCCCATGCCAAATGTCCTCAACTGGAAACATGAGACAATAGTCCTGATGGTGGCGCTACAGCAAGCCTCTAAATTTCAAAACTTGGAAAACTCACAACAAATCAACCATATGTGCTACAGCTTTGAAACTTTCACTTTGAAATGTGCTTTTCCATGTCATGGATGACTGCTGCCTGGCACCCTGATCCTTGTCTTAGTCAATATGTGAAGCCACACATGAACTGTCACTTGCCAATTAGCTCAGTGAGATAAACAATGGATCTGAGTCTCAGAAGTCGTGAGTTCAAGTCTCAGCTAAGGCAGACTGGACTTTCTAATGTGAAAATCTTATGTTCAGGCATCATGCTGTGTGGATTAGAGACTACTGAGGTTAAAATAATTATGATCCAGGCACTTTTGCGGAGAGACAAACACTCTTTATCAACACTTTCCCCTGTTATCCCTTGTCTCATTTGTTTCCCTGTTTATTTGACTTAGTTATCAGTCAATATGCAGTCTCTTGTGCCAGAAATTGTGAGTTCAAGCCTCAACTTTTTTCATCTTCCTACACTCTGCTTGTTGCTCAGAATTTCCTAATTTTGCCTAAAATTGCCCGGCCCCAACCATTGCTGCTATAATTTGATCTATTATTACAAACAAACTCACTAAATGACTCACAATCTGTCTCTTATACACATCTAGATGTGTATAAGAGACAGGTCGAAACCCTGAATAGCCTGCCCCCGTCGGAGAAATGCATCCCCGCCCAGGATTCACTCCGAAAATAAAAAAGGCAAAATAACAAAGAGTGCCCGATGGAGAAGCTAAAGGCAGCTTAGCTGGACACTCACCTGACTTACTGGGGAAGCTGAAGACACTGAACACATTAAGGCTAGACAATAGATGCACATCAAGGTGCTAACACTTACCATGACCAAAACACAGACAACCACAACACAAAGAAAAACTTGCTTACACAATTTACCAGTCTCCAATCTCCTTTTTCAGATCCCGGACAAGCCCCCAAATCATGTTATGCCCCAGCCTAGGGGGAACCCTGGCACAACATGAGTAGTTGCTCTCCCCGTCTTCCCACCACAAGAAAGGCCAGCGACATTAGATTTCAAGTTCACAAGGAGCAGTTTTTATTTTACTTCGGAGGGAGAAAATGCCAACATAACAAACAAAACAGCCTCTAAATTAACCCTAAACTTCCCTCACAAAAATAAAAGGGTAAATAAATGACAAATCAATAAC
>JAJHUR010140500.1:22907-49446 GCA_027495735.1 Lutjanus campechanus | reverse complement strand
GGGGGGGGGGGGGGGGGGGGGGCTGAACAGAAGCAAGAGAGTGAAAGAGAGAGTAAGAGAGACATGATGAGGGAGGTTGGAGAGGAGTTTGGTGAATCAGACATTATTATGTCAGAGTTACCTTTGACCTTTTGGATATAAAATATCATCACCTACTTTTGTCCTATTACACATTTGTGTGAAATTTTGTTGTAGTTATCGTATGAATTCTTGAGCGGCCAAAAAAGTGTTTTGTGAGATCACAGTGACCTTGACCTTTGATCCCCAAATTCAAATCAGTTCATCCTTGAGTCCAAGTGGTGTTACGTGCCACTATGTGTTTGTGTGCTTGCTCTCCTCTGCCCAGGTACTGCACCTTCCCCCCCTCTGTGTGGATGCAGTGATTGGCAGCAGCTGCAGCCACTCTGCAATCAGGGCCTGGGTGATATAAGCTGGGAGAGTGCAGCAGTTCGGAGCCAGTGGGCCATTCGGCAGCCGTAAGTCTGCATTTCAGGGCCTGTGGGCCATTCGGCAGATTGCGGTCTGCATTTCGGCAGTCTAGTCCTGCAGGGGCAGGCTAGACTGCTAGTATTGGTGTGTTTTGCCCCTAGTTTGTGTCATGTGTCTTGCTAGCTCCCCAGTTAGCAAGATACTCGTTTGGGCGCCCCATGTGCTTTGTAAGCCTCGCCAGCTTACAAAGTACTCGTTGTCTGTGTCTTCTGTGTCTGTGTTTTGCTAGCCACTCCAGCTAGCAAGGCACTTGTTGCCTTTTCTTAGTTAATTTGATGTTAACTTAATTTTACACATTATTTGTTAAATAAAAGAACCTTTGTTTACACCTTTGCCTCAGTTCTCCTTCCTTCCTTTTTCACCCGGGTGAAGAGACAGGGAGAAGGCGGCGCGGTGTTCAAATAGTCAGGGGTTCCGCCCCCTGACCAATCGCGTGGCAGTAATCACGACGACGCGGCCAATCGTTGACCATCACCTGCTTCCAATTCATTCATGCCTGCGAGAGAAGAAAAAAAAAACACCAAAGAGGAGACACTGCTGCAAGAATAATGCACAAACGTCACAAATGATCTGCAGGGTCATAACATTACCGTGCAATACAACTTTCTTTGCACATATATACACACACTTGCACACACAGACATACACATGCAGACAAGAGGAGCCTTTTATGCCTCATCTAAACACGCTTACAAACACTCAACCGGAGGCCTCACCATGCCACACTAATCATGAACCGCACCTGCTATCTCTTTCTTGTGTCACTACCATCAAAATGCAAACACACACACACACACACACACACACACACACACACACACACACACAGCAGACTACCCACATGGCATGAATGTGTACTTTATTACCTCTCAGGAAAACATTAGAATGTGTGCACAAAGATAGCGGCTCCAAGGGGACTTTTCGTTCATGTCAGGATAAACAGAAGTTCACTTGTCTGGTAGAGTGCCTAGATAAAAATGGGAGGTGTACATACACACACACACACACACACACACACACACACACACACACGTCCGTTGCACAAAGAAGTGGAGAGGAGAGAAGAGGCACAGTCAAAGAGAGGGAATTGGCAGGGTGTGTATGTGTGCGTATGTTTCTGACTGCCTATTGTCAGGGCCACATTTCAGACTAAAGAGCAGTTAAGGATCAATGTCATTTCTCCAGTTGGAGAAGGCTGATTTTTTGGTTCCTGGTTAAAGGTTAGAGTAAGGAAATTAATGTAAGTCTATATAATGCCCCCATAAATGATCTAGGTCAATGTTTGTGTTTGTATGTGTGTGCATGTATGTGTCAGGGGCAGGTTGTGGCCCCAGTGGGGCACTGACTTATGCAGGAATGACATCAAGTATGTACTTGCACACTCATGTAGGCGCACACGCATACAAGCACACAAGCACACAAGCATGTATTAATTTACCATTTGTCTTATCTATAGACAGTTTTGGGATGGAGTAAGCCCAAATCAGATGGGCTGTTCCAACATCAAGGTGGCCACCGCAATGTGCAGTCTGTGAGGCAAGTGAGATCCGGCCATTCAGATATCACATGTTTTTCTATAAAATGTGATTGTCTACTCTGTCACCGGCTCGACAACCTGGTGACCCTTTCTACTTTACAGACTGTGTAATAAATATTCATCAGAGATAATTCTGACAGATGACTGAGATCAAATTTATTAGTGCCAGTGTTAATTTTGACAGCAAGTTTTGATGTGGTTTAAGTCATAGGTTTCACAGACATGGCTTAAAATTAGTCCCAAACTAAAATACCTGTTTAGCAAACACTTATTGTATTTTAAGATGCAAAATGATGCCAGGATCCCAAGTTCCCTTAATTGACTGACTTCCTGTGTAAAGTATCACTCTACCTGTCTGCTGACTTTGACATATAATTAATAATTATGGACTCTACATATGAAAGCTTTTTTAGATGATTGGCCATTTGCCTTTCTTGGATCTGACAGGCAAAGATAGACTGCAATGGTGAGAGAGAGAAGATGACATGCTGCGAAGGGTTGTGGACTGGAATAAAACCTGGGCCACTGCAATAAGGACTATGGCCTTAATATATGGAGCGCACGGTCTACCAAGTGAGCTACCAGAATGCCCCACAAAGGGTCTTTTTTCCTTGAAATCAAATGTGAAATGTATCCATATGTCTTTTCTTTTCTTTCACCCAAACATTGGGTGAAATAAACATTTCTGTTTATGTAACACACAATAAGTAGACACTAGTTAATTTCTCAGGACTATCCAGTTGTGTCAAATCATTTCACCGCTGGTCCCTCCCAAACAGTCATCTGACAAAAGTGTCAATAGACCTCTTTCCACAGCACTAAGCACTGGAGAAAGGTCCGGCTCCAAGCTTACACATTCTGCCATGGAGGAGTATCTAGAGTTAAGGCAGCAGTAATATTTCATATTTTCTCTTTTTCACAGAAAGTGGTGTAGTGGTCTGACATCAGGGTGTGACCTGCTCCACAAGTGTAATGAACCTTTGCCCCAAAACACAAGCTAAAATGAACTGTTGCAGAGGAAACTCACAAATAATAGACCCTAAAATAAAACACCTTCTGGTATTTTGGTATAAAGGAAATGATTCAGTGTAAGTAGGATATCCTTTAGTGCGATAGCACTCAGGTCTTTGCTTTCATTTGTTCCCTTTTCTTTCCGTTCCTTTCCTCTTTCTGAAAGATAAACTGATACAAAGCTTTTACAGAGCGGAAATTGTTACCACAATGACTCTCTCATCTACATTTGACTGTTGATGTGGGCGATAAGGAGGCTTACAGTAAATACCACCTGTCACAATGCACGATTACTTCAATCAAAACAAAAGATTTTGCTATTTGGCTAAAATGTGGGGTCACCTTGTTATGATATTTGTGGTCATGAGAACTTCTTTTGAGTTCCCTGAGAACATTTTATTGTTGTTTGTAGCTCAGACGCTCAGATATGACTGATATGATGGCCTGCTGTGTTCTCCTTTGTCTAAATAGAAGGAGCCACTGCCCCCAGTACACAGAACCGCTAACAGAGACCAAGCATCACATTCAGTTAGAAAAGATTCTGCACTCAATTAAGGGACAGATTTTGAAATAAACTACTAGTAGCTTATCTGTGTCAAAAAATATGGAAGCAGATAAATTGGGGGCTTATTCAGCAATTTAACTTAGAAGGTCAAATTAGGTCCAGTCTGATGAATTCCCAAGTGATCTGATGACCTTTAAAGTCAAGTAGTGTGACAAAGACATAAGTCACTAACACCATTTTTTATTCAATATTGTGCTGCAGTGTTTTATAAAAACAGACTAACTTTTAATCCATATTTTGAAGGCTCTCATTTCATAAGGATTCAAACAGCAACAATTTGACAACAGCAAATTGAAACAGTCCAATGACACCAGAGACGACAACTCTGTGCTATACAGACACATGTAAAATACAACCATTTCCAGCGCTGATGATCTGACAGAGGTGTGGACTTGAGTCACATGACCTGGACATGTCAAACTCGAGCCACAGTGTTAACATTTTCTAACTAGGAGGGCTTAATTACTACTTTATATGTTATTTAATCACTGCTTAAGCACTATTGGTTAGATGCAATCTGCATTTCGCTGCTCCTGCAATGACAATGAAGTTGAATCTAATCTAATCTATATTTTCACAACAGGCACTAGAATTGTAGGATTTATTCACCGACAGATACACTGCACTTCACTGCTACGTTAACTCTATGTCTCTCGTCTCAACTGCACACGCATGCCAACATTAGCAGGAGGGAATGCTGGAAAAAGACAGCAGCATGCAGAGGAAAAGTAGAATCTGAGTCAACTTTTGTAGAAATGTGGCCCAATCTCTCCCAGGTGTGTCGCTTGTTTTATTCTGTGTACCCAGCTTTGACGTCTGCATATGGCCTCAGTTTATGCTGTGAATTAGCAAAACTAAGTTTTTCATTTGTGTCGATGTCTTTAAGAGGGAGAAGAGAACAGGGAGAGTGTGCAGGGTACAGACTGATGGACAAAGCGACAGCAGAAATAGAGAAATAAAACATTATTTTCTTATTGTTTCACAGCGGTTATGTCACACATCCCCACCCCCACTGGCACAATAACTGGCTTATGAAGGAGTACACGAACGAGTGCCGTAGCCAACATGTGGGGCGTCACATCTTGAGATTTGCAGATGACTCAGTAATCGTGTCCTTGCTGAGTAGTGACAACCCTTACTATGGCCCTGTAGTGAAGGAATTCACAGACTGGTGTTCCTCATCTTTTATGTGCATGTGTCAAAGACTAAAGAAATGTTGATAGACTTTCGCAAACATCTGTCAGTCATCCCTCCTCTTGTCATTGAGGATCATGCTGTCGAGCTGGTCCATAATTATAAATATCTTGGCACTAACATTGATGACAAACTGTCTTTTGATTTCCATGTTGATGCTGTTTGCAAGAAGGCACATCAACGCATGTATTTTTTTTTAGGAAACTACGGAGTTTTATGAAAATGTTTTATTCTTGTTTTATTGAGTCTGTTCTGACCTTTTCTTTTATTTGCTGGTATGGCTTACTTTCCCTCAAAAACAAAAACAGATTGCAGGGTATAGTGAAAGTGTGCAGCAAAATTGCAGGCATTAACCTTAATGATCTTTCTGACGTGTACAAGCTCAGAACCCTAAGCAAGGCCCGCTCGTTCCTCACTGACCAGAGCCACCCCTTGGTTGGTGAGTTTGTATTGCTCCCGTCAGGCTGCAGGTACATCCTGCCAAGATTCAGGACAAATAGATTAAAGTATTCTTTTGTCCCTGCTGCCACAGGCCTTCTTAATGAGTGACTGTTTATCTAGTTGTCCTATTTATTGTTGTCTTCTGTGCTATATGTTGTTGTTACTCTGTGATTGTTGACTGTTTTGTTACGGCTGTAGAGCGATTTGCTCCACGGGGACAATAAAGACTCCTTGAACCTTGATGAATGAAATGTAATGGGTGAGTCACTTCCTTGTGAAGACATACAATAGAGTTGTGATGACCCATGAAACATTTAGAGAATGTTAAGACTGTAAAATAAACTAAAACAATTGAGAAACACTGTGATCTTTCATATAATCATATACAGAAAATTTGCGACAAAATGACACTCATATAATTCCTAGTTCTTTACTATCACCTCTCAGGTCAATTTAGCAGACATTACAAACACTAAATATTTATGGTTTATTCATGTCTGTCTGTAATTAAAAGGATCATTTTGTATGTGATGGCTCAAACGATGAAAGAATGTTCAGAAGTTGAGAACAGTTTGACAATTTCACTGAGAATCAGTTCATCAGTTTTTGATCAGTGAGCCATGTGCAAATGATTATTGTCCAAACTGTAGACCATTTATTTACTCTTGTGCACACATGTGCCAAAACACTTGCAATTTGCTTGAATGAATGAGAAATTCAAATTGGTTGTGAACAGCAAACTAATTGTTCAGCAGTTTAAACTTAATGTTTTTAAAAAAGTAATCCTTGTTCAACAATTGAGCCTAAGAGAATGAGAAAATCTGTAATATACAATCTACGGCTCAAATCTCCTGTTTTGACTACTGTACTCATTTTTGCATGTGCAGTTACTACATAGCGCTCCTTCTGATACATCAGACAAATGAGTCACACGCACACACACACACACACACACTGAGCTTGAAAATGTTTGAGCATCAATCTGAGCAAAGACCCGCCAGCTCTCCTGATCAGGGAGGGATGAACTTGAGTAACCTCACTGACGGACAACGCCGCCACTCAGCTCGGTCTGTTAGTTATGGCTTTCTTCTTTGCACGTTTTGCAATGCTCTCGGCTTCCTGAAATTGCAGCCCCGTCCATCTCTGAGGGAGAGGGGGAGGGAGGAGGGTAATCGGAAAGAGGGCGGTGCGGTGTGGAGTGTGTGTTTAAATAGAGCCGGGCCTCTGGCCAGCTGGAAAAAGCTCAGAGCGCTCATCTACAGCAGACACCAGCATCAGCATGTGGGTTACAACTTTCATACGTGAGTATCTTACTGAATTTCGACTGTACTGGTGAAACTGATCCTTTCTCATTCGGTTATGATTGTCTGTTTTAGTTCTTATGAAGTTATTCCGTTAGATTTTTGTTACTTAATAACAGAAATGATTTATCACACATGATCAGACGTTCATTCATTCCTTCAACGTTTTCATAAAAGATAATCCTGAGCCGACAGATGAAGAGAGCGATATTGAACGTAGAAATTACTCGAGAGAAATTTTGATTTGTTTTGGAAACAGCTGAAATGACTGGACTCTTGTTCTACGGCATTCAGTAGGACAACGATAGAGTTTAGATCAGGTGCGAACAAGTGTTGAACTACAAGGTTAACTTGTTGCTATTATTACAAGATAATGTATGAGTAATCGGAGGTTATTATGACTGATAGTAAAAGACGCACGCCGCTTGATCGGTGTTGCTGAGAGATTTTTTTTTTTACAGTGGTTACTGTATAAACGATGTTGTGGTTGTTAGTGTAGTTTAACTGTTTTCGGCGGATGTTTGGCTGTGGACGAGCCGTGTTTCTTGGCGGAGATGGCGACCCAAGATGTCATCACTCTCGCTGCGGTTTCAGCAGGACGAGACCGCTGTTCTCATGGACATGCGGCTGAGTTAATGCCGAGCCGCTCTTAAAACCGCTCGCCATGCCCGGGACCCTGTCACCGTCTCCGCTGTTGTCCCGTTCAGTCCAAACGAAGCGAGCTCCACCGCGGTGATGCGCGCGAGCTGCTCCTGGACTGTGGGTCCGGGCTGAGCGATAACCTTAGCCAGGAGACAGGTGCTCTTAACCGTGACAGACGCTGGAGGTTTTAATGGGGACTGAAAAGTGATGAAGGACATGACATGCTTTAATTGTAGAGGTGCGGGGCTTGGAGTAATCCGCTTGTGCCCCAGCAGGAGCAGGGAAAAAAATTCGTGGAGAGAGGAAGCAGCGGGTGCTTCCTATTTTCCTCTTAATGTTTACTTTGTTACACCTCAACAACCATCAGTGTGTCGGAGGGGAATGTGAGTGCAGCCAGAGAAGGTCTATTAGGTCATACAGCTGACCATTACTTTGTCACTTTAGGGGCCAACTGCATAAACCTAGATTAAGTCTTGAAGATTTGTATATCTTACAAACACTAATTTCAGCTCATACTAGCACTTTAATGTTAAGCTGCCTCAGTGATTTCTGTCAGAAATATGAGACGTTCTGGGGAATTTGGTGAGAAGTCAGTGGTTTGAAGTGAACAAGGCATATAGACGTTTCTGTGAACATTTGTTGTTTGCAGGGTGTGCTGTGTACAGTCAGAAAACTCTCTGGGTCTAACTTTTTTCTTTAGTATTTCTGTTTTGTGTCTTTTGCGTGAATTTGTCTTCTAAGTTTTTGGTAAAAGCAGAACTTGTATGAATGGAATTATACAATTTAAAAAAATTTAAATTCAATATACTCTCTGTCTGTCTGTGTCTCTCAGTGGCAGTCATGCTGGCAGATGTGCTGGGTGCTCCTATATATAAAAATCTGAAGGCGAGGGCTGGAGGTGTAATCACTCTGAAGACTGGACTGACTGGACTACAAGGAGACTATCTTGTATGGTGGTATTTGGGCACAAGCAAAGAGACCCTCGTGTACTGTGATAAGGGAGAAATCGACAATAAACCCCCAAAGAGATTTGAGGGAAGACTCCACCTGGACAAAACTGGAGCCCTCACAATTCAGGATCTCAGCATTGAAGATAACGGTGTTTATGAGGCAGAGGTCATCGATGGAAACAACGAGAAGACAGAGTACAAGTACACTGTAGCTGTTTCAGGTGAGTAGTTTGAGATGTCAAATAATGTGTGTGTGTATGTGTGTGTGTGGACTATATACATGGAGCCCAAACACCAGGAGCCACTATACTTGTGAGGTCCAACAGCTTTGTGGGGACCAAAATGTTGGACCCTATAAGTTTAAAGGACCGTTTGCGGATTAAGACTTGGTTTTAGGGTTAGGCACTTATTGTGATGGAATGCATGATGTCTATGATGAGTCCCCACAAATATAGTAAAACAAGGACGTGTATATCATTTTGATCTCATACAAGTGAAGGTAAATGTTAGAGCGGTTATGGAGCTAAGCTACATTGCTGCACACAAACACAAGTTCTGTGTCCAGTTGCATAAACCAATTTAAGTTGGTCCCTTAAGCAAAATATTTCCCTAAGCTGAAGAGAGTGTCACCTTGCCCAAGTGTTGAGACTAAGGTTAGTTGCTGTCATAATGTGGTGACACTTCACTCACATCATTCTTTAATGTTACTGGACAGCATTACTGTCACTTGTTAGCTAGCTTAACTAACACACTTAATTAGCCTGTGTTGGCTATCTCCTCCAAAAAGGACAACAAAGAGAAACAAGAGGAAAAAGAAAAAGAGAATGTTGTTCTCCTTTAAGAATATGTAAAGCACAAGCAAGGTGGTTTAAAGTTGTTTTATGTTCATTTCCACAGCTGCTAAAGAAGCTTGTTGTCTCCTGTTTCACAGAGGCTGCTGGATCTTCACCCAACACTGCTGCTGCTCAGAAGAATCACTTGGCTGTTGTTTTCACGCTTCTTCTGTCTGTTGCTGTTTGCATTGAGCTGTTTGCCTGAGCAGAAAAACTGAAGGTCCGTATTAAAGAGTTTGTTTCCACATCCAACATCTTAAACACATGGTCCATAGTTTCACCAGCAGTGATATATTATGTTTTCTCTTTTTCCAGGAAATTGTTGCCCATATGCCTGCCATCTACTTAACACTGTGGTCTGATGTTGATGTATGAGATTATCTCCTCCTCCTCCTCGTCCTCCTGCTCTGACTAAAGTGCTGCTGAGAATAGACATACATTTTTACAGCGAGGGACCATGTCTATTATGACTCTTATTTGTCTTTAGTCTTCTCAGTGATAAATCTCACTTTGATGACTTCACACACTGACACCGCATTTGCACTACTTGAGAAGATTTCTCAGGGAGATCGTCTATTTCAATGGTGCCTTCAAAGTCATTCCACTGTATTTCTTCTGGCCTTAATTACCATGTTGTAACAGTATGTCTTAAAATGTGTTCATATTTATACTGTTACTGTTGCTGTCCAACATGCACTCCAACAGCACCAGCAAAATAAATTATAAAAATATTTAGAATTATTTATTTGTAAGCACTTCTGTGTAGAGCAGTGGGGTAAAACAAATTATGATTGATGTGAGGAAATAAACAAGAGTTTAATGCAGTCAGACTAAAACTCAACTTGGATCCTTTTTTATCAGTTGCTTTTGCAAATATTGTTGATAATAATTACGGGGTGGCGGGGGTCATGAACCTTTGAAAGGGGGCACGCCAGAAAAAGTTAGGGAACCACAGGTGTATTGTATGAGGGGTCTCAGCTTTAAGTGACTTAATGAATTAAATAACTGATTTTGAATTTGAGACTCCTGTTTTAACATACACTGTATATTTGAATACAATGATGCAGGACAGACTGATGTGTAAATGAATGGGTCTTCATGATGAATTGCTCAAATAGTTTTTCCCTTCATGCTTTTCTGCAAATAAAGTGCTTCCTGTATTTTCTTTAAGCCTCAGTGCCTGTGTCTTCCCTTTTCACATAAACACTTTTCACTGCTGTTGATGACAATAAATCAAAATCAACCAAACAAACAAGTCTAAAACATCCATAGTAGCAATAGTGATATAGAAACTTTGTATAAAGTGTCTCTAATCCAGAATATACCTACATTATTATAGGCAAACGATGCTTTGATGATAAACAGAATCCTCAATTTATAATTACACAATTATAGGTTAAGATTATAAGTTGAAACTTGACTATAATATTGCATTCAAAAGACTTTACATGGTTCAAGATTAGACATTTTAGAAATTAACAAAATGCTCTGAGCTGTACAAATTTATCCCTACACTAAAAGTTATGACCTAAATATCAGTTAATCCATACAGCAGGTTTAAATCAGATACAGCAGTTCATGTGACATCCACTATACACAGCAGCGGGGTTCAGACTGAACCACAGGTGATGTTTAACCTGCAGCTTTTGAGGAGACAGCAATGGGATTTAAACACACATAAACCTGTAATAAACTGTTTAAACATAAACTGTTTTCACAGTGCATTTCAAGAGAAAACAAAAAAGTAAAACATTTGCTGAAAAAAGTGTCACTAAAAAATTGCTCCTTGTAAAATAATTGCGCCAATGTCCTGATTTCCTCTGAAAATATAGTATATAGTATAAATAGTGACGGTTATGTGATAATTATGCTAATACAAAGGAAATACCTGCATTTAGAGAAAAAAGAAAAGAGAAGTGCAGCAACATGCTGGTCCAAACATGGAAGATGGAGAGTTTCTAGATCTTTTATTTAAGTAAGCTTGTTGTATTCCAAGATACTGTAAAGAGACTCAATTGCAAGTAAATTCCCTGTGTTCAAAACTTTATGTAAATCAGCTGCTACAGTATTTAAGCATAATCAGAAAAATATACTTTGAGGGTACGGCAATGATCGTTTATATTTTGTTGATTTTAGAGGCCCCTTTGGACAAAACTGGTGGCATTTACACTGTAATATCCAGAAAATATGTCGTCTGTGACCGATTATGTTTAGGTGAACTGAGAAGTCTATGAATGATGAACAATGTCTTCATTCATGAAGAACCAGCCAGCTCAGCAGAATTAGGAGGTTAACTTATTCTTGTCTTTTTCCTCTATTATAACCATCATAATCTCTATATGTTCATGAAGACTTTAAAAAAAGCAGTATTACTTTGAAACAGAACATTCTCAACTAAACAGGGGGCTTTTGAATTCCCTCAAGAGTTAATCAGAAGATGATTTTTGATAGTTCTGTCTATCAAAGGCTAACATGTGCCAGTGTTTAACATACTTTGTAATATCACATATCCAGTGGGAGCCTGCCCCGGTGCCTGCACTCCCTGACTTCAAATACTCTCATACAAAGAAAGCAAACCAAAACTGAGAACATATTGTTGCTGACCATCCTGGGCATCATCTCACCCCAAACCCGACCAGAGCGCAGCAGAGGGCTCTTTGTGCTCAGACCAGTTCAGAGGAATGTGTCTGTGAGATTTCCACATGGACGTTCATTCATTCAGTCTCACCAAAGGAGAGAGAGCACCATATATCCTTTTAAGGCATATTCAGTCAATAATGTCACACACACACACACACACACACACACACACACACACACACGTTCCTCATATGACCAAGTCAGTGAGGACAAGAGTAAAACAGCTTTTACAAGTGACACATTACTCAACTCGTTTTGATGTGATAAAATGGATTAATGAAAGGGGAGCTGGGGGATTATAAAACAGCCAAGTGTTATGTTGTTTAAATTAGCGGTTTAATGACCTTGTTTGCAGCAATAATGTGTGGCTGTAAGATCACAGCCAGGCTGATAAGGTAAGTATGGCGGAGGAAGGGCATTCAAACATCCATTGTGTCATCACTGTGTTACCTCAGTCCAAAGTCTAAAAAGTCCTGGTACTAATACAACCATATTTATCTCTGTATTATGCAGCACAAACTGATGTCTGACTCTCAAGGCGCCAGAAGTTAGTCATCTTCTTCTTTCGTGTGGTTCATTGTTTACAATCTGATCTTTCCCTTTAGCACCAAGCACTCATTCAAGCAGGTAGATTGTGGTGGGTCAGTACCTTTCTGGCTGGGAAAACCCAGCTAGAGGTAGGCAATAGCTGACAAGTGGGACTGAGATGTTCTCTCCCACTGCCGAGGCAGCCCATAGTGTCCAAGTTTACACCAGTTGTGTTGTTTCTGACTCATGGGCCCTGGAGCGACCACTCCAGAATCAAACCTCAGCAAAAGATAAGCAGACCCTGGGACTCCAAGTTGCCAGGAATCCCATCTTCCTGAGGCAGTTCAAAGGAATGGAGAGCAATATGTGTGGCATCAGCTTTGCTGCAGGAACTGCTGGCAGGAGGTCAATGAGGGCATCCAGCTGCCTTCGGGGCTCTACTCCTGAGCCTGCGAGGTGGCGGAGGACAGTCTGACATTCCATTCATGAAAGGGCTGTTCTCTGGTTTACACATAAAGCAGAATGAAGCATGATTGTCTTTACCGAGTCAGTAATGACTCATTATTTCCTGGCATAAATTTAAGGGCATCAAAGAATGTGGTGACAGAGACGTGCTTGTTTTTCTTGATAGGTCCACTATGTTTTAAAAGTTGTTCTTGTTGTTTTAGTCCAGTACATTCCCTTGTGTTAGCCAACAACATGCTAGCCCTCAGCCCACACCCTGGCCCGTTAGCCACTCATGTGCCATCTTGGAAACTCCCAGCGTTGCAGGTGTCCCTTTCCCATGCTTCCTTGAGATATGCAGAGGAGATGTTCACCTTGAACAGAGTGACAAACTGTGATATTTTTGTGTATTTTTGCATTATGTTTGGAGGTGGGAGCTAGCGACATGTATTCATAGGAGACATGCTGTCTAGGTAAAATGTTGGCATGGGCCAAACACTGTCTGATAAAATTTCTCTCCTGTAAGTAACGGAGAACGTCACTATGAGGGAGCTGGTTGAATGAAGAGAGATGCTAATCGGTGTACAAATCCTTGATTGTTGACAGGCCCTTTTCTGCCCAACTCTGAAAAACAGATATACTTGTATGGATCACGGATATTGTAATCCATACAGGTCTTAAAGGGCAGGGTGTAAAGATAAATTGAGCTTAAGTCACCTTAAGGGGCATCAAAAGACTTTTGGACCAGTTAACAGTGAAACCTGATAGTTTTCCAAAGTTTTGTTATCAGATGTAAGAGAGGGGGAAGAGAATTCTGGAGAGACTTAAAATCACGTTATTCACATACAGACCAATAAGGGATTCAATAGCACCTAGCCTAATTCTTGTAATTAGAGGATTCATCCTGATAGAAATATCCAAAGGCTCAAGTGCTAGATTAAAAAGCATGGTGAGAGACAGCACACCTGTTGGGTCCACCAATGTAATTGAAACTGAATGGATTTATCACTACTAGTTAAGACAGCCGATCTTAGACACTCATAAAGCATTTTCAAGAGCGCCATGAATTTCTCACCACTTCCAGTTGTTCAAAAGCTTGCTGAGCATCCAAAGAAATAACAGTAGAATTTGCAGATTTGACAGAGTACATTATATTTAACAAGCATCAAACATTAGAAAAGAAATATCTGCAGGAACAAACCCCATCTTGTCAGGGCGTATGAGCGAACCAATATGTTTTTTCAGCTGATTAGCTAGGACCATGGCAACTATCTTTTTGTCATTGTTCAACAAACTTAAAGCGATATCGTTATGGAGCTTTGCAATGATGATACACGGCTGCTCGCCCGCAGCAGGCTCGGGTCTCATGTTATGGTGGGCTCTGTCAATTTTAACAGGCTTGTCAAAATTTTCCTTATCAAGCAGCTCCGGAATCAAACTCGATACATATTCTGTCATTCCGTCGGGTGGATGCTCTCTTCCCCTTCTCTGACACCAATAATTCTTATATTTAGCCAGTGTGAGTGGCCCTCTTAAGTTGTTCAACTTTGTCTTTAGCAACTTGTTAGCCACCTGTAGATCCTTGCACGAAGCCTCCAGGGTGGTTATTCAAGCATCCACAACAGTGACAGCCTCGTCTAACATGTCCATACGATGCTCAGCCTCACGGTGCTCGTTCTGTAGGGTGGTCTTCCCTCCGTAGATTTTTTCCTGTCATCCAAAATAACAAGTGTGCACCGATAAATATTAACATGATGTTCAAAGAGAAAAAATGGAACTGGTGCAGTAGTTTAACTTGTGTTTTAGGGAAGAAGCAACAGAGCACAGGAAACACTCATCTACTCCATTACAAGTGTCCTAAAACTTAACATGTTTTTAAGTGTTTAATTATGTTTGCCGGGTTCTTGCTACCTCCTGTAACAAACTGAGCAGTTGTTCATTAGTTTGAACATTTTTTGTCTTTGATTTTGCCAAGGTTTTGTTTTGTTGTTTCTCCTTGTGCAGAGCTTAGTAATCCTGCAGTGAGGAGACTCCTGTTGGTTTCTGTAGGCTGCCCTTTGTTTTAATGATTGTACATAAGCACTGTGGTGTGCTATTTCTCCTCAGGTTTGTTTACTAACAGGTGTCTGTTAGTAAGCTTCATTTGCTCTAGAAATATCTTTGAGGTTATGATCTCTCTTGTCTTTTGAGTGGAACCAGACTCCATAGGACAACCGGTTCTCATCCAAACTCGTCGCATACCAGCAATATGTTGCCACCCCTGCTTTGACCACATCCACTGTCTTTTTTCTCCCTCTTACACACACTCCGCCCACACATCTAACCACACATGTACACCACACACACCCAGCACAGCAGTGCTTATGCATTGTGTTGATGTAGAGGCCCAGCAACAACTTCTCTGTGGACCCGCACAGTTCAAAAGAGTCCACTGTTCAAAAATGCACCTCAAATCAGACTAAAAGCAAACAAAGTGATTAAAAAATGAAGGCATCATTATAATCACAGCACACCAGGCTCAAAGGGAAAATAGAGCATACAAGGTACTCAGATAAAAACATGGAAATGAATATAATTTCTGACCCTGTCACATGTGTTTCAGAAACACACACAAAAGATGTAAAATTCAAGGATATCATTCACACAGAGAGAAGCATTTTTGTCATGCCACAAACTGCCAACACACACACGCACACACACACACACACATACACCCTAGTACACACCCTCGCACACACGCAACTCAGCTTAGTGCAAGCACCACTGAGCACTGTTGAGACACCACTGATCCAAGTACAAAGGCTGTTGACTTTGCCAGGACTTAACTGCCTCAGGGGTTGGTGGCTGATCGCTTCACCCTTTTCCTCTTTTAATGTGGGGAAGAAATGGGTGAAGAGAATAGACTTCAGTCATCCCCTCCTAAAACATTTTTATGCAGCAATTACGCTATAATTCATGCAGCATGTCATTTGGTTATAAATGGAGCTAAAACCTACTGACCAAATCCTGGTCAAGCAGGGAAGCAACAGTGCTGTGCTCACTGTAACTGAACACTGTTAACACGGCAGCCAAGAGGGTGAGTGAAGAGGCCTTTGTGTCATTTCAGGCTGAATGGTGCTGCAGACGGCCTGATTATCACCTTTGACTGCAGCTCTTTCTTAGACAATGGAAACATTTAAGGAAACTAACAGTTTAAACACAAGTGCTCAGAGTGGCACTTGAACAAGCTTCTCTGTCAGAGACAAAGACATAGTAAATTATATGAGCACATTTCCTGCTACAACAGCCATCCAGTGTGTATAACTGTTTATCCTCTTCCGAGTGATTGGTCTCAAGGCTATGTGTACATGGATTATGTGGTGGTAATTCCACTCCCTCTTTTTTTCTCCTCATTATTCATAACTGCAGCAGATCACACATGGATCAGCTCTGAATGCATCAGACTACACAGAGCAGCAAGACTGAGTCTAATTGCACTGAGCAACCAATGACATTGTTTGTTTTCACTCATGGTTAAAAAGGAAACACTTGACACAGAAAAATAAGCTTTTGTGATTTACTGTGTCCTAGCCTAAAGATCCTGCCGGTCCTTCCTGGTATTTCTCAAGCAGACTGGCACCTCCACACATCCCTCCCACTCATACTGCAGACCAGGGCCCTAGTAAGTGTATGGTGCACATGCAACTCCATTTTTCTATTTAAACAGTACATGGGCACAAAGTAAGGCGCAAGGCACATAGAGGTTTTATTTAGTCTCTTGATCACATGTGTGTTCTGAATGTAATCTGAATGGGCCAAATAAGAGTGTGATATCCCATTTGCTTTACTATTTAAATAACGGACTAAGCAAGTTGATTAAATAAACAGAGCGGCTCAATGATG
This sequence comes from Lutjanus campechanus, assembly GCA_027495735.1. Classification (NCBI taxonomy): domain Eukaryota; kingdom Metazoa; phylum Chordata; class Actinopteri; order Lutjaniformes; family Lutjanidae; genus Lutjanus; species Lutjanus campechanus. The sequence goes on along the minus strand of JAJHUR010140500.1, from coordinate 32,989 downwards.
GATCAACTGGTAGTGGGTTGGGTCGTAAAATATAACATTGTGATTAACCCTTGTGTGGGTCTGTGGGACCTGTAGTCAATGTTTAATACGAGAATAATTATGTGTTTAACTATTATTTCAACCTGAGACACTTAAACCTCAGCTCATTTTCAATGAGTGCACACTATCCACCTCCCTACATGTTTATATTACATATGTGATGTTCAGGTCCACTGGACCCGAGGGTGATAAAAGCCACAGGACTAGCCCATCAGCAATCAGCCCCAGAACATATATGCCAGTCAGACAACTCATGTTTTAAAAAGATATTTTATTGCAGCAGCAGGACATAGTTAGTTTGGCATCTAGGCTCTGACCTCATCGCTCCTCGCAGATTATGTGTACATGGAGATATTGAGGAGTGATGAACAAATATCTTGACTGACTGGCTTGGGAGTTCAGGTATTAAAGGTTTAATACCTGAACTCCCAAGCCAGTCAGTCAGAACTGAAGAAGCCTCTTGGATGAGAGGCGAAACGTCTTCAAGAACTCTATGAAGTCCAGTTGCCTACAACAAACCTTGCTAAGAATATCATGACCTGGATGACTGAGAACCTTCACAGACATCATCTCAGAGCCCCATGCACACTCCTTCAACAAATAGATAACTGCAAAGCTTGACAGGCCTGCAGTGTCCTAGTTACTAATCTGTGATGGGAGCGTACCTATGTTCCCCGGGTCCTATGTTCCCCGCTTTGTATGTGACCGGGGAACATAGGACCCTTTCTTTAGAAAAAGGGTCCTATGTTCCCCGCTTTCTATGTGACAGGGGAACATAGGACCCTTTTTTAGAAAAAGGGTCCTATGTTCCCCGATCGGGGAACATAGGACCCAGGGAACATAGGACCCGGGGAACATAGGGATGACCCCATCTGTGATTAGACAGTTGCTGTTTGGAGGCAGGGCTTTGTTAAGGGTCAGTTGTACCATTGTCTTTAAATTAATTGTGTGACTAACAGTGTGATGGGTCAATAAGCTCCCTGGCACCTGTGAAACTAATGAGCTTGAGAGAGAGAAGCAAACTGCCAACACACACACACACACAGCAGACTACTCTAACATGGTATGTCATTAGTCCGGAAAATTGTGTAATCTTATAGTCTTATCCATCTTAAGTTTGGGGGGACATAGTTAAATAAAAGCTGATTAGTCATCATTTCCTGTGAACCAGGGGATGCACTAGGGAGAAGAGAGCAGAGGAGAGGCGAGCATGTTGGCAGGCACAAAGAGGGAAAGGGAGAGAGGGAAAAGGCAGGGGAGCTGGTGAGTCACTCTTCTCAGTGGCTGGGCTGGCTGGGCTGCCTGGGCCCCTTTTTGAAAGATAACACAGAGCTTTTACAGTAAAGGAAACTGGGGTCATGAGCACTTTGTCATCTGGACTTGATTTTTCACAATAAGGAGATTTAGAATAAACACCAGCTGTCACAATGCATGTTTAATTCGCCAATATAGGGGAAAAGCTTTTGAAAATTTCTTTTGAGTTCCCTGAGAACATTTCATTTGTGTTTGTGTTTGCAGAAGCTCCAATATGACTGATATGATGGCCTGCTGTTCTCTCTTTTGTGTAGATGGAAGGAGCCACTGCCACCAGTACACAGAACAGATTAAAGAGACCATGCATTACATTCAGTTAGAAAAGATCATGTGCTGCTTGAAGGGACACATTTTGAAGTTGACTATTTAGAAAATATGGAAGCAGATGAACTGGGGCTGTAGTCAGTGTGCTAGTCATCCGTCTCTCTTATTTTATCCAATGCTTTATTTGTCTCTAACTATGAACTGTTCTTTTTCTTGTGGGTGAGAAAATCACCTTGATCAAAAAGACTGGCTGTCAGAAGAGGCCATCCACTCAGGCATCCTATGACTGCATACTACAAAGGAACATTTATGAGCTGACAATGTCTTTTTTACAAACTGACGTGTTTTGTTCCATTCATTCATTATCTATAGACACCTATCCTTTGCAGGGTTGCAGGGACCCTGGAGCTGCCCCCTGGGCCGGGCACAGAGCCACTGCAAGGGGGGAACGAAAGACCAGGGGAGAAAAAAAAGAGTGAAACAAAGCTGAATGAATATGAACTATGTAAAGGAAATTAACAAATAGGTTTGCTGTTTCTATCCAGTTGACCTTTATTTTGCTAAAATTTAACTTCTGAATTCTTTTTTTTAATCAGTTCCATCCCTAATTATTGTTAATTGATTGAAAATTTTGTGGTGGGGCGCTTGAACTTTTGTTGGCTTCCGATAGGGGGGCATACTGGAAAAAGTTTGGGAATCACTGCCCTAGAGAATGATGGACTGCTGGTCAGAAAGCAGGAGTTTAACTTCCAATGTGTGACAATTGTGAATGTTTATTACTTCCAATATTTATCATGTCAGATGACCAAAACCTTAAATCATACTTGTTTTAATGAGGATTATGTTTGCAGATAAATGTAATTTGTTTGTGTAATTAATATCCTGTGGAAACCCTAAAATGTCTGGTGTACATCACTGACAGTGTAAACAGGCTTCTGTGTTGTGACAAAGGGCTGCAGGCCTGTTAAGAGCACGACCTTCTTACTTTACTAATGGTCAGATTAAACCCTGAATGCAGTCAGAGGCCCTCAGGTCAGGTTATTCTTTCATTCTATTGCATGAAAACCCGTTGTTTTGTGTGAGTGGATGTCAAATTGTGAAGTGACTCATTGTTGCATAAGTGAAGAGGAAACTGATGCCATGTCAATGCTGATAGAGAGTCTTTGAAGGTGGTAATGTGTTTCATTTATGTCAGCGGCACAAATAACAGACTGAAACATTAAATCAATCAAATTTCAATCAAATTTTATTTGTATAGCCCTTTACAATAACCAGTACCAGTACCCAAAGTGCTTTACATCAAAGCCATAAAACAAAACATAAAACAACACATAAAAACACAGGTTTTTGCCTGCAGAAGGTGCCACAGTGCTGCAGGTTATTAAAAGCCTTTCAGTAGTACATGAAATGTAGATGTAAATGTAGAACTGAAACTCAAACGGCATCCTCAAACACTCAAACATCCTGTCACTTCCAGCAGCTGACCGTGTTTTCACCTTACTCATCTCTTCACCATAAACTTTTTCACTAATCTCTTCTAAATTTATCTTCTTGTAATTATAGATGATAAGTATTAAGATGTGACATATCTCCCCTGCCTGGAGTTTCTACTATTTAGCTGCAACATCTGTCTTTGCACTGTGATATACTTCAAGGAAATTTAATTTTTGTCAACAGCTGAGTGTAATTATTTACTTATTGTGATCTAATGGATCCTCATCCATCATGGCATTATCTGTGTTGGTGCAAAACCCTTAAATGGGCATGCACATATAAATATTTGGGAAAATTAATTAATTGTTATTTTCTAAAGTAACAAGGCATTTCAAGATTCAAGATATTTATTGTCACACCAGTTATACAAGTACAAACATGTGAGTAAGTTAGGTGGCGAAATAGAACAACAACAACAACAACAATAATAATAAGAAGAAGATATGTTCAGTATAGAATAAAATAAAATAAGTAAATGTAAAATGCGTATTTACAACATTTTATACATAACAAGAAACAAATAGATATAGCAGCAATGAAGGTTGCATATTGTACAGTATTGTATGGACATTGAATTACACTTTTATGTCTGAGTCTGGGTGCATGAATGAGGTGTGTGTTTGTGTGTGTAGTGAATGTTGTATACAGTATGTTGAAATATTGAACACGTGTGTGAGAGAGAGTATGTTGAGAGTTATTTATTTAATAATCTTATGGCCTGGGACAAAAAACTGTTCCTCAGTCTACTGGTGCAGGTCCTGACAGTTCTGTATCTCCTACCAGAGGGCAGGAAGGAGAACTAGTACTACTATTAGTTTTGCTATTATCTCAGGTCTTTATTACATTTTATTGTGCTGGACTGCATTATTGCACTGAATTGTTTTTCATATTTTTTTCTTATTTACTTTTGTTCCTTTCCTTTCATATCTCTGCTGCTATGGGACCGGAATTCCCCCACAGGGATAAATAAAGAGCTACTTACCTAAAGCAATCAGTAGGCTTGTGCAACTTACTCAATTTTATTATTTTTGTGGCTTTTTGCCATTTTTGTTACATAGCTCAGTCGACAATAGACAGGAAAAGGAAGAATGAGACCAAGAGGATGATATGAAGGTCAGAGGTTGTAATTAAACCTGTGCTGCCTCAGTACACAAGACAGTTGTTTTACCAAGTGAGCTAAATTGGTGGGGCGAGGAATGCCAGAATCATGTTATCAAAGCATCTAGTTTGTTTCCCTCATTTTGCTAATTGCAGCAATATTGGCCATGTTTTGTGATTGGCCCTTTATATTCTTCATAAAATAGTTCAATCAGCAGGGTTTGTTTCACTGTTGAGAAGAAAACCACACTCCCTTTCTCTTCCTTTTGTTTCTCTTTTTGACAATCAACTGTTCTGGGCAGCATTTGTTCTCTGTTCACACTCACAATTAGTGTTGCTTTTGTCAACGAAAATTATGATGAAATATCGTCGTCAACAAACCTTTATCACGTGATGAAAACGAGACAAGACAAAACGTAAATGGTGGTTATGTGATGATAACTATAATAAAATATATAATGCAATATTGTTGGCGAATAAAAACGAGACGAAATGTGGTTTACAAAATAAAAACTCTGCTAAAATGTCTCTTTATTTTCGTTGACCAAAACTAGACGAGATGAAATAACGTTTTAATGTTTGGTCGTGTTTATTATTTTGCAGTATTTCTGTTTCCTGTTTTATTGTTTTATTTATTTTATTTAAATTTATGTGTGTGTACCTACATGTTTGGTTGGTAAAATAAATATGTTGACCAGAGCATCTTCCATGTCTGGAATGGGTGTATTCTTGAGTTTATAGAGTAACAATAATATAATAATAAGATAACCATGTTTGATTTGTGAAATGGGTTTGACTAAAAGAAAAAAGTGGTTTTGTCTACTATGAAATTATACTATATTGATTGGGTTAAATAGAATTACATTACTAAAAAGAGAGTACAGTTTTCATTGACTAAAAATAGACTAAAATGTCATCAGTTTTCGTCGACTAAAACTAGACGAAAATAGTCATGGGTTATTCTGACTAAAATAAGACTAAAATGCTCAGACTTTTAGTCGACTAATTCTTGACTAGACAAAAAAAAGATTATGAATGTGACTAAAACTAATAAAAACTAAAATGACAGTTTGACACAAAGACTAGACTAAAACTAAAATCAAAACAGGCCGCCAGAACAATGCAAGCTTGTTTAAGCCTGGCTTGTGTTAGCATTTACTGTAAGAGGCTAAATTGTGTTAGTTGAGCCTTACACGTTAAGCCTTGAGTAGACGTTGTTAATTCAGTTAAGCTAAGATTTCATTATCAGCTTTGATGGACTACCCCTCTGTGACACTTTTCAGAGTCTGCGGCTCTGCTAATTCCTAGGTGGTGTTGTCGGCTTTTAACAATATCTAAATTTAACATTAATTTGAAAGTATGGCCTTACTTTGGCTGCTGGGCCTGACCACAATACAATTTAGAAAATTTGATCAGCCTTTGGTTAGTAGAACAAGGTTTGTTGAGGCAGATTTAAACTAATGTTCTCTTAAACCCATAGTCTATCATTCTGGCCTCAGATTTATTACTGGTGATAACTGACACTACTGTGTGCCGTGAGATGTGTTGTGTTGGTGTTCTCTGGCATAGAGGCATAGTAAGCATTGATATTTCTTTATCTATAAGGCCCTTGTTGGAAAGTTACCACTTTACATTTCAGTAGAGCTAAATCTAGACTTTGGGGAATATCAAACATGCTCAAATAACTGGCTAACCCCCAAACGTGGTCTTAATTTGGAAAGACAGCCCTTTCTTTTAGTGCTTCAAATTCTTGGAATGACCTTCAGCACATGCTAGAAGTCAGGATTCTGCTAACCAATGGACATTTTAAAACCATGATCAAAAACCTCCTTGCTATGTGTAACAGTTTTTTATTCTTGTGTGTCTTTTGTCCTATTTATTTATAACTTGTCTGTAACTTGACACCACTGTAAATAAATCCAACCCAGTGATTCTTCCTGGTTAAATAAAGGTCAGAAATTAAATGTGTGTTAAACTATGAGTGGCATCAAGCACAGACGTCTGTCCTGTGCAAGCAAGCCCTAAAGGCTCTAAGTAGGTGCCATATCAGCGGCAACACCCACACCCACACACACACACAGTTCCACTGACGGATGAGAGGCCAGGACCATGCTTGACTTCTCCCTCCCCTCCCCTCCCCTCCCCGCCCCACTCCTCTCCTATAAAAGCCCAGCAGGGCTGAGTTCTTGCTAATTCTCAGAGCTCACCGAGACCTTCAGCAATGAACATCAGCATCAACATGTGGCTGGCACCTTTCATACGTGAGTAAGTACTTTGATGAAGTGATCGTATAATATTACGCCGATAATAACGTGCGTAACCACAGCTGATATCGATAGGACACGGCACGCGCCGCTGGATCAGCATAACGGCGAGTTTATAAGATTTTAAACTTGTTTTTATTACTGTGCTTATTGTCTGAACGATGTTGTGGTTGTTAGTGCAGTTTAAGTGTTTTTGGCGGATGCCGTGTTTCTTAGCGGAGATGGCGACCTGAGATGTCATCGCCGGGTTCAACGTGAGGCGAGCCGGCTGTTTTTATGAAAGAGCTGTGGGGCAGCCACCCCTGCGGGGGAACGGGAGTCGCCGGACTGAGCCCGAGGGAGGAGAGGGACACAACGGGCAGACAGACAGTCAGGCCGGGGAACAATGAGTTGTTTCATGTAGAGAGACAGTCACTAATTAGAGCTCCGCTGTCCTGTTTGATAGCATATAAAGGATAAAGCAGAAAGGAGAAAATAAAGGAGTTGCAACATGACAGCAGTAGCAGAGTCACTGGAAAGAGGCAGCAGTGGGTGCATCTATTACCCTCTTACTGTTTTCTTTGTTTGCAGGAGGAAAACTCTCAGGGTCTAACTTTTTTCATTAGTATTTCTGTTTTGTGTCTTTTGCGTGAATTTGTCTGGTAAGTTTTTGGTAAAAGCAGAACTTGTGTAAATGGAATTAACTAGAAAAATAAAGATTCACTCTCTGTCTGTCTGTGTCTCCCTCTCAGTGGTAGTCACCCTGAAAGATGTGCTGGGTGCACCTGTATATGAGAATCTGAAGGCAAGGGCTGGAGATGAAATCACTCTGAAGACTGGACTGACTGGACTACAAGGAGACTATCTTGTGTTGTGGTATTTGAACACAAGCACCCTCGTGCACTGTGATAAGGGAGAAATCAACATTAAACCCCCGAAGAGGTTTCACCTGGACACAACAACCGGAGCTCTCACAATTCGGGATCTCAGCATTGAAGATAACGGTGTTTACTGGGGACAGGTCATTGACGGAAACAGCAAGAAGACAGAGTACAAGTACACTGTAACTGTGTCGGGTGAGTAGTTTAAGATGTCAAATAATGTGGTGTGTGTTTGTGTGTGTATGTATGTGTGGACTTCATATATATGTACTATACTTGTGAGGTCCAACAGCTTTGTGGGGACCAAAATGTTGGACCCTATAAGTTGAAAGGATCGTTTGAGGATTAAGACGTGGTTTTAGGGTTAGGCATTTAGTTGTGATGAAATGCATGATGTCTATGATGAGTCCCCACAAATATAGTAAAAGGATATGTATATCATTTTGTTCTCATAAAAGTGAAGGTAAATGTTAAAACGGTTATGAAGCTACACTACATGCACACAAACACAAGTTCTGTGTCCAGTTGCATAAACCACCTTAAGTTTCAAACTTAAGTTTGCCCCTTAAGCAAAATATTTCCCCAAGTTGAGGAGTTTACTTAGCCTTACTAAAGCCTGTCTTGGCTAGCTCCTCCAAAACGGACAACAAAGAGAAACAAGAAAAAGAAAATAAGAATGTTGTTCTCCTTTGAGAATATGTGAAGCACAAGGATGGTTGTTTAAAGTTGTTTTTGTCTCCTGTTGTTTCACAGAGGCTGCTGGATCTTCATCCAACACTGCTGCTGCTCAGAAGAATCACTTGGCTGTTGTTTTCACAGTTCTTCTGTCTGTTGCTGTTTGCATTGAGCTGTTTGCCTAAACAGTACAACTGGAGGTCCGTATTAAAGAGTTTGTTTCCACATCCAACATCTTAAACACATGGTTCATAGTTTCACCAGCAGTGATATATTATGTTTTGTCTTTTTCCAGGAAATTGTTGTCCATATGCCTGCCATCTACTTAACTGGTCTGTTAGAATTTGATCTCCTGCAAACCTTCAATATAAGATTACCTCCTTCTCCTCCACCTCCTCCTCCTACCAAAGTGCTGCTGAGACTGACATCACTGAAGATGAAGCAAAGACGAGCCATGTTTTACAGTGAGGGACCATATCTGTAATGATATGAGACAATGAGTCTTCTTTGTAAAAATCTGATTTTATGACCTCACACATTGACACCATATTTGCACTACTTGAGGAGATTTCTCACTCAGGGAGCTTGTCTATTCCAATGTTGCCTTCAAAGTCATTCCGCTCTATTACTACTGGCTTTAATTAACATGTTGTGCATATTTATACTGTTACTGACCAACATGCACCCCAGCAGCACCAAAAGAATAAATTATAAAAATATTTATAATTATTTATTTGTAAGCACTTTTGTGTAGAGCAGTGGTTCTCAAACTGGGGGCCATAGAACCATTGCAGGGAGCATAGACCACCAGGGGAGAAATATAGAGAGAAAGTAAATTGAATGTATGTGATTTATGTGTTTAATTCTATTTGACTGCAGTGTTGCCAACTTGGTGACTTTCTCGCTAAATCTGGCGACTTTCCATATCCTCTTGGCGACTTTGTTTGTCAAAAGCGACTAGTGACAAATCTAGCGATTTTTTCTGGTGTTTTGGAGACTGACGTGAAAGCATATATTCTGCAGTTACTGTCCTCAACAAGCAGTGGGTGCTGCCGTGAGCCCCTCCACAGTAGCCTTGCGCACACAGTCCCAGCTGCAGAGAGGAGACCCACACCACTCTGCTTCCAGACTGCTCATGAATCGCGCATGCGCAATGCCGCCGCTGATTTAGTTTAGTTTTCTTAAGTTTGGTTTAGTTTCTAACCTTATGCTCCACTTAGGAGCCTACAGCAAGTCACAGTAAAACATGAACATTTTTTGCCATAACTATAACATTTTTAACAATTTTTTTGTATAGACGGTTTCATGAAATGAGATATTAACCCTCCGTTGTGTATCAAATAACTTATTCCTCTCTCCTACAGCGTCCATTACAATTACATGCAAATGGTCAAATATGCTAATTAGGCGATGACATCATTTAGCGACTTCTAGCGACTTTTAGGACAGCCAATAGTTACTTTCCTTACTGAGGAGTTGGCAACACTGTTGGACTGACATTTATTTCACTAAAATTCAGCTCAGGTGCTTTTTTTAGTCAGTTGCTTCTGCAGATATTGTCCATGACTGATAATAATTATGGGGCGGGGGTGTGGGGTCATGAAGCTTTTTCGGCTTTTGAAGGGGGGCATGCCAGAAAAAGTTTGGAACCACTGGTGTGTTGTATGAGGGATCTCAGCTTTAACTGGCTTAATGAATTAAAGAATAATTGATTTTGAATGTGTGGGCCTAAACATGATACATATTTTTTCTCCACATTTTTTTGCAAATAAATTGCTGCTTATATTTTCTTTAAAGAGCAGATTGCAGGTTATACTTTTTTACACATGTATATGTAATCTTGTCCAAAAATTACCATTTGAAAAGTTAAGCAATGATTTACAATGATTTTCAGCCCACAAGGGCGCAAATTTAACTGAAAAAGTGACTGTTTTGAGCAAAGCATTTATAACTGCTCTTTTTTTCAAGATCGCGTCATATTACGTAACGAGAGGGAGTTATAAGCTAGCCGCTGCAATAGTTTAGTGTGGCTAGTATCAGTCAGAGCGGTCGTGTTATAGAGAGTCAGTGTGTT
>JAJHUR010140500.1:5994-20796 GCA_027495735.1 Lutjanus campechanus | reverse complement strand
GTGTGTTCCTATTATTTCGCCCTTATCATATGATAGTGAACTAAATATGAAGAACACCTTTCAACATACTGTACCCTTACACACCACCACCATCCACTACAATCTCAGTAATAAACATACAGTAGGAATAAGTGAAAAAACGGAATAATAAATAATAAATCATTTCCCACACAAGTATTTATCAAACAAAAGGTTTATCAGGGAAATGCACGCTCTCTCTCTCGCTCACTCTCTCCCTGTAATGGTAACGCGATATAGCACGTAATGTGGACAAATGACGATAATGAGACACGAGCTTAGTAGTTTATGTTAAGTATCAATACTGCTGCTGGTATTAGTTGATCAATACTATTTTATTGCCGGATTCATTATAGTATTCTGGACGATACTGTGACGTGAGCACAGTATTACTGTCCTCAGCTAACGTGTATAAGCTAGCACCGGTCTCACACCATGACACCGGCCCTACTCTCCACTGATTCTCCTGACACCACAGCTCAATCTCCCTCCTTTGGCCAGTCATTCTCCCCCTGGTCTCGTCCTGCTCTCTGGGGCGCATAAAGGCTCATAATTGTAGGGCTGTGGCCCGTCATATGAGTTATTAAGAACGTTAAAAGTCTCCTCCGTGTCGGAATTTTGATAGCGATCCATTGATTTTCTCTTGTTCAAGTAGACTGGTCTCCCTCTCGTTACGTCACTTCCGGTCAAGCGTTTTCAGACGCGGAAGTAAAAATTTGTCACAAAACGACCCCCAAACCTTAAAAATGCATGTATAAGTATATTTTTTAATATAAAACGAACTCCTACATTATTTTTCTAAAGTTTGGTTAGAAGTGGGCTCTAACCTGCAATATGCTCTTTAAGCCTCAATGCCTGTCTTCCCTTTTTACTGTGATAAATTTGAAATGTGATAAATCTGCAGTTTATGACAATAAACCAAAATCAACTAACAAACCTGTGAGTGTAAGACATCTTTAGTGGCAATACTGATACATAGAAACTTTGTATAAAGTATGTCTAATCCAGAAAATACCTACATTATTATAGGCAAATAATGCTTTGATGGTAAATAGAATCCTCACTCCAACGGTATGAAATTTATAATTACACAGTTATAGGTTAAGATTATAGGTTGACACTTGACTACAGTGTTGCATCCAAAAGACTGTGTATGGTTCAAGATTAGACCTTTTGGAATTTAAAATGCTTTGAGCTGTACAAATTTATCCCCACACTAAAAGTTATGACCTAAATATCAGTTAATCTCTACAGCAGGTTTAACATCAGATACAGCAGTTCATGTGATATCCACTCTACGCAGCAGTGGGGTTCAGACTAAAACACAGGTGATGTTTTGGGGACACAGCAATGGGATTTAAAGGATAACTTCGGTATTTTTCAACCTGGGCCCTATTTTCCCATGTGTATGTGTGTGTATGATTGATAGGTGCATCTCGTTTTAAAATTGGTGCGGTATTGAGGGACGCGGATGCAGCCGGCAGCCGCAAAACGAGTTATAACGGTAGATATCGGGGAAAATTGGTCCGTAAAAGTTTGTACATTAAACGTGCTTTTTTTCGCCACAGTCTAGCTCACATCACCAGTGTAATCTCTGTCAACAACATGTAAAGTGCCTCTCTTACCGTTCACTCTGTGATGACATCTCACAGGACCTTTGCTTTGTGAGACAGTGTATCATATATCCTTTTAAGGCATATTCAGTTAATAATGTCTGAAGTCTGTAAGCAAAGGCACACACGTTCCTCATCTTTCCAAGTCAATGAGGTCAAGAGTAAGACAGCTTTTATATGTGAGACGTGACGTGTGAGAAGTGACATGTTACTCAACTTGTTTCAATGTGATGAAATGGATTAATGAAAGGGAAGCTGGGGGCTGTAAAACGGCAAAGTTTTCACATTATGTTGGTTTAATTAGCGGTTTAATGACCTTGTTTGTGGCAGTAATGTGTGGCTGTAAGATCATCTTCTGATAGGATAAGTATGGTGGACGAAGTGAGTGTTTATTGTGAGCTGCTCTCTAATGGTGATTTGGAAAACAAACCCATCATCTGCTTCCTTTGCCTGGTGTGTTGTTTATAGTCTCCTCTTTGACTTTTCCCTTTAACTCCAAACCCTCATTACATTACAAAACCACTAGAAACACCACACGCTACCGCAGCCACCTCGTGAGTGTACTTGTTGTACCACTTCTGAGTGACAGGCATTAAGGCTCAAATCCAGGGGCGGATCTAGGATTCTAGGAGATCAGGGGCTTAGCCCTGAGGGTGCAGATGCCGATTTATTTTTTCTGTCTTTTTTTGCTGCCTCGCACACAAAACTACAGATTCAAATAAGGGACACTTCCCTGCAATTGGCCGCCCGGGTGCGAGTGCGTTCGTCGGAGGGGTGGGGGGTGGGGGGGCGCGTGATCGCCGATCGTCTGCATGGGCAGGCGGGCAGCCAGACACACAATGCGTGGCGCACAAAGACAAATGCATCTTCCCTTTACCCGTGCGGCCAGGACAAACAACGTCCCGTCCGGGACGCGCCTCTTTTGGCTCAAATACGGGACGTCCCGGCTAATACTGATAGCCAGCTAGCAAAATCAGTCAAAGCTTCACAAACCTGGAACATCAGTCTGTTTAGCAGCAGCTGTTGCTGCTACTGCTGGTGGTGGTGGTGGTGGTCAGTGTTGGGCACGTTACCTTTAAAATTAGTTAATTAATTAGTTATAGTTACTAGTTACTTCTCCCAAAACGTAACTGAGTTAGTAACTTAATTACTCCACTATAAAAGTAACTAGTTCCCAAGGAAAGTAACTATTGCGTTACTCTTTTTTTTAGTTTAAAAATGTCAAAGAATTTGGATTTGTTTCAAAGCAGGGTTGATAAGCCAGTTGCATAGAGTAGAATTGCATAGACGGGTACTTACACAGAACTTTTAATATTTTGTAGTGACTCTTTTGTTAATGGTTATAATTCACCAAATACCTTTGGGACATTAATAATAAGCTAAACAGTGAATGTTATCATTAGTTAGCAGTTACTGGTCTGCCCCTGGGTGAAGCTTGTGTGGTAGCTATGACAACAGTTACCGAGGAGCCTGATATAGATCAGACAGTTTGTCATGTAGTGTCAGTTGATTGTGAATAAAATAATAAACGGCATGGCGTTGCGTTGTCAGAGAGAGAAGAGTGTTTCAGCGTGTTTCAGTGTTGAAAGCTTACTCTACCTTAGCCAGTTATCATCACTTATGCGGTTGTCCCGTCCCTCTGTCGTCCCTCACCAAAGAAAAAATAACAGCTGTGCAGGTCCTGTACGTGGCTGAGAGCCGAGCCGGATGACAAGGGCTTCAATGAATAGCTTTAGTTTATAACGCACCACATTTAATTGTCGGTAACGGTAACGGCGTTGCAACGATGGGAAAAGTAATTAATTAGATTACTCGTTACTGAAAAAAATAACGCCGTTAGTAACGCAGTTATACTCTAACGCCGTTATTACCAACACTGTAGGTGGTGCAGCTGTCCGCTTTTTGAAAAAGCTTCTGATATCCATTGATATCCGTGTATAGCCTATCCGTTTAAAATTTGCCGCGGGGGCGCTCGACTCCTAGAAGCTGGCAGCGACGAGAGGGAACACTTCTTCTTCTGGACAGGCAGGCTACAGGCTGCTTTCCTGCGCATGCTGCCACTCTCTGGTGAATTCCAGTACTGCACATTATATTCAGACCAGAGCAGAAGCGAGATCCGGGGCTCTTGAGAAAACATCCGGGGCTTGAGCCCCAGTAGCCACCCCCTAGATCCGCCACTGCTCAAATCTACATGTTAGCAGCTAGTTATGTTGTGGCAGACAAAGTTTACTTCTCTCCTGCCTGAGCTGTGAGAAAACAATCAATCATACTTAACTGGGGTAACTGTAAATGATTTACATCACACATTTTTAAACACAAAGGCAACTCAAGCTGTTGTACATCCTAATAAAGTTCAGACAGAGGCACATGTAAGAGGAATAAAAGAGCATAAAATCCAAAGTCTGACTTCTCTGATATGTTTCAAGCAGGCTAAGCTGTGTCTCCCTCCCACAACACATACTGGAGCAGTGATGTCCAAAGTGTGGACTGTGGCCCACTGGTGGTGGTGAAGGCCCTGCAGGTGGGCCTTGAGAGGTCATGAAAAATAAGTAAATAGAACATTTTCAAGTTACAATTTTATGAGTTTGAAATAATCATAAAATACAGTATTCATGATTATTTTTTAAAAAGTAATCAGAACTAATAAAACAAAGTCATGGGATATAAATTACATGATTTCTTCGTTCATCTGATTATCTATCTGATTTATAGTTTAACAGGTGTTACACTGTATTTGCTGACCTGTCACATTAACACTGGAACGTTTCTTATGTCTCATCATTGGTATTATTTGTCTCATGTATTGATCATTCAGAATGCCTCAGCAAAACTCCCAGTCACCAGGAACCCTGTCTTGGTCTTCCTGAGGTAGTTCAAAGGAATGGAGAGCGATATGTGTAGCATGGGCTGTGCTGCAAGAGCTGCTGGCAGGAGGTCAATGAGGGCATCCAGCTTCCTTCAGGGCTCTACTCCTGAGCCTGTGAGGTGGCGGAGGACAGTCTGACTGACTAATGAGTCTCATTCATGAAAGGGCTGTTCTCTGGTTTACACATAAAGCAGAATAAAGAATGATTGTCTTTACTGAGTCAGTATTGACTCTATTTCCTGACATGAAATACTGATTTAAACAGAAACTAAGAATTTGATCAACATGACGTGCATTTGTTTTGCTTTGGCACTAATTAAGAATGTGCTAAAATTGACCACTGAGTAGTTATAAGAGTAACACAGATTACAAATTCAGCCTTTGAGGGTAGACAAAGCTTTCTTGCATGGTTGTCAGTATTCATCGTTAAAAATATGAAGTCACAGTTTCCCAGCTTTCAGCCCAAGTCTCTCAGCTCCCAGCCAGTGAGCTTCACTTAGCCCTCACTTCCCTTGTGTTAGCCCTCAGTCAGTGAACTTCCTTTGTGTTAACTACCCACATTCTAGCCCTCAGCCGTCGCCCCGGCCTGTTGGCCACCCACATGCCACTTTGGAGACTCCTGACATGAAATACTGATTCAGACAGACTCTCAGGACCAATATGAGTTGATCAACATGACGTGCATTTGTTTAGTTGTTTTTGGCACTAATTAAGAATATGTTAAGAATGACTATTACGTAGACATAAAAGTAATACAGATTTTAAATTCAGTCTGTTAAAGGGTACGCAAAGCTTTCTTGCATGATTGCCAAGTGTTCATCTTTAAAACTGTGAATCTGGACCGTGTGATGGTCACATGTCATGGATCTCAGAGTAGAACTGCTCCTCCGTCACAGAATGAAGTTTCATTTCCAGGTTACTTTTGTTGCTCCTCTGCCTGCAGAAGCAAAGTGTGTTCTGCTGTGAGTTGTCTGATGTCAGAGTTTCTTGAAATATTTTCTGGAAAAGATTATGTCCTATTGCACTAAATTCCAAATTTGGCTTTTAGTTTCTTTTAGCTTGTTTTTTTTTTTTTAGCTCAACCATTTTTATTGACGGGTTATGCGATGTCTTCTCTCTTTGTCCTTTATCCTGAAATTTATCATGCAGTGTTTAATTATGTTTGCAGGTGTTCTTGCTACCTCCTGTGACAAACTGAGCACCCGTCCATTAGCTTGAACATTTTTTGTCTTTGATTTTGTCTTTGGGTTTTGTTTTATTGTTTCTCCTAATGCAGAGCTTAGTAATCCTGCAGTGAGGAGAATCCTGTTGGTTTCTGCAGGCTGCTCTTTGTTTTAATTTATGTACATCTGGACATCAGCACTTTGGTTTGGTGATTCTCTTCGGGTTTGTTTACTAACAGGTGTCTGTTAGTAAGCTTCATTTGCTCTAGAAATATCTTTGTGGTTATGATCTCTCTTGTCTTTGGTGTGGAACCAGACTCCATAGGACAACCAGTTCTCATCCAAACTCGTCACATACCAGCAATATGTCACCACCCCTCGCCGTCTCATAATGAAACACAGGTACCCTTTATGTATCACACGCAACCAGAAAGCATTTTTAACATGTGCTTCGAGCTGTAAGACACACTTGTATTTTGGGCAGGTTTAGGCACAAAAAATACTTAGTTAGGTTTAGAATAAGACCCAAGTCTCTTGGGTGAAAGTCCTGTTTTTGTTTGATTATCCATCAAACCCACTTTGTTCCATATGAGGACTTTCTTCCCCTGTATGCTACATTAACAGCCCATCGTGCCTCGTACAGCTGCAGCTGGCTTTACATTGAAGACACATGAAAAGTGTGTGCTAATGGGTGATGTGTGTGTCTGTATGATTTACTGAGGGGCAGTGACAAATCATCTGTATGTGACAAGTTGGGAATGAGACTGGCTGCACAGGGCAGGAAATGACAACTCAACTTTGACCTATAACCCCACCCCCTGTCTCGACCACAAGAAGTTTGGATGCTTTTTACACTGGCATTTCTCACAAAGCAGAAAAGCTTTCTTTTTTTTGTCAGTGCAGCTGCACCAGCTCTGTGCGTCTTGCACCCCAACTGTGTCTGACGGGCATAAACATGAGCTGATGCATTTTTTTAAACTTCAAGTGAATTTCTTTCAACAATACACACACATAAAGGCAAGGCTGGTGGCCAGTAGAAAGGCACTGAAAGCATTTTATCCATATTTTGTAACCAGACATGGGAACTTCTTGGAGGTTTTTTTGCAGTGTTTTCATGGGCAAACTGTTCATTTACTAGATAACTTCATTGCTAAACTCTGCTGTGATTGCCAACATCTGTCTGCTCTGACAGCATCCACCTCTCTTTTCTCCTTCCTACACACACCTCAGACACACACACCTAACCAAACATGCACACCACACACATCCCCCACACACACACCCGACACAGCAGTGCTTATTAATTGTGTTGATGGAGAGGCCCAGCAACTTCACTAGGGCTGTACTTAAAAATTAATTTGTTGAATTTAATCATTTTAAGAGCTGCCACCTCAGAATTAACAGAAACCAGGCCTCTGAAAAGGCACACATGTTCAAAAGACAATTAGGGGAACAGTTAAAAACCAAACAGGAAAGTAAAACTCAATTTAACATTTTTTCCAATTTTTAAAAAAATTAACAAAGGACGGTACCACCCAAATGTACTGTGTTGAATTATTTAATTAACGCTACTAATAAAATGCAACCCCCAGGCCTGTTAAAAATACTAAAATGATGGCAGCTTAGCAGCCAAGTTAAAATTACATTAAATGTCCCATTCCGATACAGCTGTTCATCATGTGTCCATGTCCTCTCTCTCTCACTCCAGTACCACTCTTGCATGCCTCTCATGCTGACCCCGAGGTGCTCCAAGCTGTCAGATCTGTGAGAAAATAGAAACACAGGGCAAGCAGTGTGTATACTACTACAATAGCTCCAGTGTCTCCTCCTGGCCTGCCTTGCCTCCTCGATATGTCAGAGGTGCTTACAGTCTGCGTTAAACAGCACTGGCGGTCGTGGACACTGGCTGCTGCACGTCTCCTCACCGCAACATCTTGTGGCTTGGCTGTGGCTGATGTCTCTTGGGAGGACCGCTTCTTCTAGCAGCTGCTCAAAAACGCACCTCAAATCAGACTAAAAGCAAACAAAGTGATTACAAATAAAGGGATCATTATAACCACAGTACACCAGGCTCGAAGAGAAAGTAGAGTAAAACAAGGTGAAATAAAAACACAGACTTCTGTCATCACTTCCTGAAACATTTGTATACAGTGGTTCAGCTGTAATGTCTTGTGACGCTAATATAGTCTTTTAAAACCCACTGACCAAATCCTGCTCAAGCAGGGCAGCAGCAGTGATGTGCTTATTGTAAATGTACACTATTACGAGGGTGAGTAAGAAGGCCTTTGTGTTAATTCAGGCTGAATGGAGCTACAGATGGCCTGATTATCATCTTTGACTGCAGCTCATTCTTAGACTTTAGTGGAAACATTTAAGGAGACACTGACAGTTTAAAGTGCTCAGAGTGGCACTTGAACAAGCGTCTCTGGCAGAGACATTACAAAACCACTATAAACACCACACGATACCGCAGCCACCTCGTGTGTGTACTTGTACCACTTCTGAGTGACAGGTCTAAAGGCTCGACTACATGAACATGTAAGCAGCTGATTATGTTGTGGCAGACAAAGTTTCTTTCTCTCATGCCTGAGCTGTGAGAAAACAATCAAATCATACTTAACCAGGTTACCTGTAATTGATTTACATCACACATTTTTAAACACAAAGGCAACTCAAGCTGTTTTACACCCTAATGACCTTCAGACAGAGGCACATGTAAGAGGAATAAAAGAGCATAAAATCCAAAGTCTGACTTCTCTGATATGTTTCAAGCAGGCTAAGCTGTGTCTCCCTCCCACAACACATACTGGAGCAGTGATGTCCAAAGTGTGGACTGTGGCCCACTGGTGGTGGTGAAGGCCCTGCAGGTGGGCCTTGAGAGGTCATGAAAAATAAGTAAATAGAACATTTTCAAGTTACAATTTTGTGAGTTTTAAATGATCATAAAATACAATAATTATGATTTCTTAAAAAAAAAAAAGTAATCAGAACTAATAAAACAAAGTCATGGGATATAAATTACATGATTTCTTCATTTATCTGACCTAGTTTAACAAGTATTTGCTGACCTGTCACATTAACACTGGATCGTTTCTTATGTCTCATCATTGGTATTATTTGTCTCATGTGTTGATCACAGTTGTGATTACAGTTGTTTACACGCAATTTTGGAAACAGGGCTCCTTCTTTCAAAATATTCACACAATTATCCAAACACCACACTCAATTTGCACAACTCCTAGATTGTTTGCAAAATGACACACTTCAGTCAAAACATACACATATTTTAAAAATGCTGTTTTGTTTTCATCTCACTAACACAGTCTTCAAATGATCAGACACTATTGCAGTCAGTTACACACTACTGTGATAAATACAAAACACATTTGTAAAAACCCCTATTTTAGGAAATAGCATGTGCTAGACTTTTTTGCCAGACATTTATTTATGTAAGGGATCATTTAGATGACAAAAAGATATTGACAAACCCACAACATTCTTCACAATTACTTTGAGGTATACAGGAAAAGTACACAAATACTATAAACTTACCAAGCACTGCACAACACTGATGCTGCAGACTGAAAATATTTATTTCTTACCAGACTCAGTTACAGTAACAGATCAATCAACAATGAAAATCAGAGCAAAATAATAGTTTTTCTTACTACTGTAAAGTGTAGACAAATAAAAATCTGTAGACAAATAATTACTGCATGAAGTACATCATCCCTCTCTTCCTCTTCCTCTACCTAGGCCTCTTCCTCTACCTCCTTCTTCTCCTCTTCCTCTACCTCCCTCTTCTCGTCTGGACAGGTGTTTTGCTTCTTGATGCAAAGAGCCGTTAATTATGTGGAAATTTAAATTTTAGTGTGTAAAAAATTGTTTTAAAAAAACTGTAATGGTTTGGCTAAAGGATGCAGAAAATTTTAATATTTCGAATTGGGCTGTGGCATTCTTAAGTTTGGGAATGGTCATATGAGAGACTAGCAGACACATCAGATCTGTTCTATTCAATCTCTCACCTTGCTTACTACCCTACATTTACTCAGTTCAACTCAGACCAGACATCTTCCATTCACACCTAAACCTCAACCATCGCCAGCCAGAGTCCTTTCTCACCTTTCATTCTCTCATCCTCACCTGTTGCATTGGTCATCTGCCCACTAACTCTGTGTTCTGCATTTGGGTTCACTTGTTCAGCATAAGGCCTGCAGCCTTGTTGCATATTTTCTGATTCACCATTTGTGTGTGTGTGTGTGTGTGTGTGTGTGTGTGTGTGTGTGTGTGTGTGTGTGTGTGTGTGTGTGTGTGCGTGCGTGTGCGTGTTGCTTTTTGGATATGTGTGCATGTGGCTGGTAACACCTGAAGCATAAACAAAGAATTCCTCCCATGTCTGGTCCAACAAAAGGTGCCACGCCCTGAAGACTTCAACACCAGGCGGGGTATCTCCTGTGGCTGCGTTTCTGTTAACTTGCTTCATAATGTCTCAGGTCCTAGAACCTATGAAGGGATAATATTTGAGTCATTTTCTTTGTTGGTCTGAGAGCCTCATAGATGGAAAAGTGGGTTTTTCCTCCCAGTGTCCAAACACAGGCAGCTTCGGTTAAGTGACTCTTTGAATGGTCCGTGTTTCTCCTGGAAATCCCTGAGCAGCAAAGGTCAGTCAGTGATGAAGAGAATCAGACAAAAAAGGTCAGATTAGCGTAGAGCACCAAGTTACAGTGATATCATGAAGAGGATTTACAGGTTTTTTAAAGGTTTGTTAAAGTAACAGAACAGCCTTGATCCATAATTTGTTTAAGATGAAGGGGCCAGTATTAGGCTGTGTAGACAGATATTTCAGGTTATCCTAGTACATTAATTTAGCTGTCTGAGTCTTTATTATTCAGTCTTAGTCTTTATTATTCATTTTTAGTCAAAAACCACAATAATAAAAGACTCACGAGATAAATACATTCTCAACATGTTTACATTAAACAAGGGGCTTTTGAGTTCCCTCAAGAGTTAATGAGAGGATCATTTTTGATAGTTCTGTCAAAGGTTAACATGTGCCAGTATTCAACATACTTTGCAATATCACATACAGTGGGAGCCTGCCCCTGTGCCTGCACTTCCTGACTCCCGGGCATCGCCTCAAACCCGACCAGAGCGCAGCAGAGGGCCCTTTGTGCTCAGATCAGTTCTGAGGAGTCCTGGGTGTGTCTGTGAGTTTTCCACATGGACGTTCATTCATTAATTACCACACAGACAGTGTATCATATATCCTTTTAAGGCATATTCAGTTAATAAAGTCTGTAAGCAAACACACACACACACGCACACACACATTCCTCATCTGTAAAACAGCTTTTATATGTGAGCAAGTGGCACTATGCTCAACTTGTTTCAATGCCATGAAATGGATTAATAAAAGAGAAGCTGGGGGCAAAGCAGCAGCAAAGCAAAGTGTTCACATTATGTTGGTTTAATTAGTGGTTTAATGACCTTGTTTTCAGCAGTAATGTGTGGCTGTAAGATCATCTGATAAGATAAGTATGGTGGAGGGGGTGAGTGTTTACTGTGAGCTGCTCTCTGATGGTAATCCAAAAAACAAAAGAATTAGTCATCTGCTTCCTTCGCCCGGTGTGACGTTTACAGTTTGCTCTTTGACCTTTCCCTTTAGCTCCAAGCACACACTGAAGCAGGCAGACTGTGGCATGTCAGCCCCTTACCGGCTGGGGTAAACCCAGCTTGAGGCAGCCAGTTGCTGACAAGTGGGACTGACATATTCTCTCCCACTGTCGAGGCAGCCTGTAGTGTTCAAGTTCAAGACCAGTCGCTCTGGACTTGTTGTTTCTTATTCAGGGGCCCTGGCGTGACCAGAGTTCAAGCCTGGGCAAAAGATAAACAGATCCTGGGATCCTGGGTGATGCAGCTCAGCCACCCTGTAGTGCACTACTGGTTTAACCTGTCCATCTGTCATAAAGCCTCGCTGCTTATCCTCACTACTCAGTAAGGTGTGTGTGTTGCTGCTGTATGTAAATTCACAACATGCTCTAAAGGCAGTGATATAGCTATGTGACTTTCGGCTTGTTTCTGTGCTACATCAAAGTCGTCTCCATATTGAGCAGAACAAGACTGACATGAACAAATACATTTTAATGGAGGAGCTGTAGTTTTAGATAAAAAGCTTTAGAAAATGTAATCGACCAATTTCAGTGAATAATTTATGTGGAGTAGTATTTTTTTTATTTATTTACTCTAAGCAGATCATGAACCCCTGAGTATAACACAATTCATTGAAATTGGTTGAAAAATGTAGTGCTTTTTATTCAGAAAAAAAACCCACAGATCCTCTGTTTAAATGGATTTGGTCACAGGTCAGTCTTGTCCAGTATGACAGCAATGTTGAAGTACGAACCAAAGGCCAGTGCGGCGTGCGTATGTGTCTATGGGTGTCATTCCTCATGTCAAACATTGACATGAAGACAACACAGCAGCATCAAATCTCAGTATCCACAGGAAGACCACTGTGAAATGACATATTTCTATTTCACTGGCTGTGAAAAAAAAGTGCTTTATTTTTAAGAAGAGTGTGGTCAATTTTAAATTTAGTTTAGGAGTCCTGTGGTATTACAGAAATATATAATGTTCTTTCACAAAGATTTTTATGTATTTTTACTGTTTAAACAGGTGATATGAAAAAATTAGGATGGTCACAAAAAACTTCTTCATTTAACATCCTGACTGTGACAATGTGAGAGTTTTGCTAGTTGTGATCCTTTACTTAAGGTAGTAAATAATGACTGTAAGCAACACAAGACATTTGTGTTTCACAGTCAGACTTTATTACAATGTTGACAGATCACAATACAAGTTCTACAATATTCTCTAAAAATGTTTTATCACACAGATAAAGCAGACAGATAATCAGCAATATTAAATATTTTATAAAGCAAATATGACAAATATTGAATAGTAAGAACTAAAACTACTCTGAAACATGCCACGATTCAATGCTCACAGTAGTTGTAGATACATACTTTTATTAATGAGCAGCTTTTCAACTACATAAGCAAGTTACTTTAAAACATCCATGATTCTTTCAGTTATGCTGACATGGTAAAGTCTGTTCCAGGTTTCTGTCGCATTATGGTGTCACTGGTCTTATGACACTGATGAGGAAATACGATAACACAGTGAAAGAGGCTACAGCATTTACTATACTGCTTACTTTCGTAGATTTACTGTCTTGGTCTCTTAGTTGTCTGTTTACCAGAAAAAATTGCTTGACTAATGTCTCACATCATTTGTCTTTTTACATCATTTGTTGTTTATCATCGTA
This sequence comes from Lutjanus campechanus, assembly GCA_027495735.1. NCBI lineage: Eukaryota > Metazoa > Chordata > Actinopteri > Lutjaniformes > Lutjanidae > Lutjanus > Lutjanus campechanus. The sequence continues at coordinate 7,809 of JAJHUR010140500.1, read as the reverse complement.
CTGTCCACCCCCATTTTCTGATAATTGATGGCAGCCACATCCTCTTGGCCCCATCTACCTTTGCTTTTTCAGATGTCAAGCAACCCAGCTTGGAGTCCATCATTGCCAGCTGCAGCAGCAGTTCCAGTCCAAACAGTAGTGACTCATTATGTCCTGACATGTGATACCGATTCAAGCAAACACTCTGGACCATTATGAGTTGATCAACATGATGTGTGCATTTGTTTAGTCTTGGCACCAATTAAAAATGTGTTAAGAATTACTGTGATGTAGTCATAAAAGTAACAAAGTTTATAAAGATTATAAATTCAGTCTGTTTAAGGGTAGACAAGGGTTTCTTGTCTGTTTGTCAGTGTTCAACACTGGACTGTGTGATGGTCACATGTCAAGGATCTCAGAACAGAGCTCCATCACAGACTGAAGTTTAATTTTTAGGAAAGTGTTGTTGCTCTTCTTCCTGCAGAGGCAAAGCTGGGTTGAAGGTGTGGTCAGAGTTTTCTGGAAACCTTTGTTTGTTTAGCCTAAACATTTTTTTCCATTAACAACTCATGTTTGAGCTTCCTCATTGTCCTTTGTACTGAAATTTAACATGCTATGTATAATTATGTTGGATGCTGTTCTTGCCGGCTCCTGTGACATACTGGGTGAGTTTGTTGACTTATTATTTTGGAAGTTTAGAGGGGATATCATTCACAGGTTTGCTTGTCTTTTTTTTTTTCTCCTCATGCAGAGCTTGGTTATCCTGCAGCGAGTAGACTCTTGTAGGTTTCTGCAGGCTGCTTTTTGTTTTATTTAATGTACACCTGGGTATCAGCACTTTGTTTGCTGTTTCTCCTCGGGTGTGTTCAATACAACAGATGTCTGTTAGTAACATTCATTTGTACATTCAATAGGTGCGGAGAAGCATTTTTTGTGCCACAAACTACCAGGACACACAGACACTCACCCTGCTCAAACAAGTACTGTACAAGCACCACAGAGCATTGTTTAAACACTAATCATCTCTGCCTAAAACATTTGTATACAGGGATTTAAATATAATTCGTGCAGCATGTCTTGTGGCTCTCAAGGAATCTTTTAAAACCCAGTGACAAATAAAGCTCAAGCAGGGAGGCAGTAGTGCTGCTGAGACAAGCTGTGGTGGATGAGCAGGAAGCATTGACAAATTTCAAATACACAATGTTGGAACTTTGTAACAGGTAAACTGTTGCATGTTATGTGGAGACATAACAGTGTAGTTTACAAACCACTGCACACAGCCTCGACCTCAGAAAACTGATGATAAAATTATGTTAAATGATGATACTGAAATTTTATGAATACCCAAACAAGCTCAGTATCATATTTAAAAATGTGGCTTCATAAAGGACACTGTTTTGATGGCATCTCTGCTGAGAATATTGCAAAACAAAAAGAAAATTTACTGTCAGTAATCATCAAAATATGTCAGTAACTGGGACACGTAACACCTACACAGGTAAGCGTACTAATGTGTCTCACCGGAGACATGACGGTTAACTACATGCACAAATTACAATGTCACTTATTCACCTAAATTTCCCTCAATAATACTAAGCCGAGTGAGTTACGTTAGCATTAGCTACCGAGCTACATTTTAGCGCCGTATCAACACACACATCGACTAATTGTAACGTACCAAAACACACGAAATTGTTTACTTACCATCAGAAATGTCCTGCAGCATCCACAGAGTTTGAATGTCTGCAGGAGCCTCTGTCTGGGTCATATTCTGGATCAAAATCGGATGCTTGAATTTCAGCGCGTCTGAGACACAGCCACATCCGCGTCCAGCGG
>JAJHUR010140499.1:299572-315822 GCA_027495735.1 Lutjanus campechanus | reverse complement strand
GGCATAACCAGCATGGGATGCTGGTCACCAGCATCATTAGCAACACTATGCTGGTCCACCAGCATCATTAGCAACACTATGCTGGTGTACCAGCATAACTTTGTTGACTCACCAGCTAAACTACCATCTAACCAGCATCAATCCAGCATAGACCAGCATCAGTCCAGCATAGACCAGCATGGAAATGATGCTGGTCTATGCTGGTTTTTCTAGCAGGGATATACCCGACAACTGAATGCCAGCATTCTACGTCAATTTGACGATAGCATTTGACGTTGACCAGACGATGGATGTTGGTTACTTGGCAACACAACTTAAAACCAACTAAATGAGAGCGTCGGATTGACGTTGGAATTTAACATTGTTTGGATGTTGTCAATATAACGTTTAGAAGATGTTGGGCTTTAGTTGTATACCCGACAACTGAATGTCGGTATTCTACGTCAATTTGACGTTAGCATTTGACGTTGACCAGACGTTGGATGTTGGTTACTTGCCAACACAACTTAAAACCAACTAAATAACAATGTCAGATTGACGTTGGAATTTAACATTGTTTGGATGTTGTCAATATAACGTTTAGAAGACGTTGGGCTTTGGTTGTAAACCCGACAACTGAATGTCGGTATTCTACGTCAATTTGACGTTAGCATTTGACGTTGACCAGACGTTGGATGTTGGTTACTTGCCAACACAGCTTAAAACCAACTAAATTCCAACGTCGGGTTGACGTTGGAATTTAACATTGTTTGGATGTTGTCAAATATAACGTTTAAAAGACGTTGGGCTTTGGTTATATACCCGACAACTGAATGTCGGTATTCTACGTCAATTTGAAGTTAGCATTTGATGTTGACTAGACGTTGGATGTTGGTTACTTGCCAACAAAACTTAAAACCAACTAAATGAGAATGTCGGGTTGACGTTGGAATTTAACATTGTTTGGATGTTGTCAATATAACGTTTAGAAGACGTTGGGCTTTGGTTGTAAACCCGACAACTGAATGTCCGTATTCTACGTCAATTTGACGTTAGCATTTGACGTTGACCAGACGTTGGATGTTGGTTACTTGCCAATACAACTTAAAACCAACTAAATTCCAACGTCGGGTTGACGTTGGAATTTAACATTGTTTGGATGTTGTCAATATAACGTTTAAAAGACGGGCTTTGGTTGTAAACCCGACAACTGAATGTCTTACTTGCCAACACAACTTAAAACCAACTAAATTCCAACGTCGGGTTGACGTTGGAATTTAACATTGTTTGGATGTTGTCAATATAACGTTTAAAAGACGGGCTTTGGTTGTAAACCCGACAACTGAATGTCTTACTTGCCAACACAACTTAAAACCAACTAAATTCCAACGTCGGGTTGACGTTGGAATTTAACATTGTTTGGATGTTGTCAATATAACATTTAGAAGACGTTGGGCTTAGGTTATATACCCGACGTCAATTGAACGTTAGCACTCAACGTTGAGCAAACGTTGGATATTGGTTACTAGCCAACACAACTTGAAACCAACTAAATGACAACGTCAGATTGACGTTAAAATTTTTACGTTTAACTGACGTTAGCTTTAGACGTTGTGTCAACGTTGGCTTTTGGTTGTCCAACATTGCAACCCATATCCAACCAAGAACCAACGTTAATACAACGTAGTGTGTCTGCTGGGTAATAAACTAAGGGTTTTTAAACAATTATAGTTTAGTTCTTTATTCATGCATATAATAAAACAAAAGAAATTAAATATACAAGAATATACAATAACAATATATGCACAGGAAAATGAAACCCAACTAAAAAGAAAGCTACACTGCCACAATTTTGCAAACACACCATTTTCTGCTGTTTCCGTTAGACTCTGGAACAGCAATATAGTCATTTTTAAATTAATAAAATAATTTGTAATCAATAAAATCATTTTTAAATTCATATTTTGTGTGTGTGTTTTAAATAGGCAGCCATGTAATAAGCGGGATAATGAACCGTGAGCAAGTCATTAATGAAACGGCATTTAGCATTTACCTGTTCAAATAATGATAATCTCTTATTTTCGGTGATACTTTATCTTTGGACCCCGGCAGCTTCTCATTTCTGTAAATGTTTTGACTTTGAATGGGTTAAAACAGTGCAAATTTGTGTTTTACTTCAAGGTCCAGCCTGGTAACATTAGGTTCCGGTTCTGTCCGCTGATTGGCTGACTACGAACATAATTGTCGGACACCTGTGGTGACCGCAGTGCAGCTGTTTCAATCCACTAATTAATCCGCCAGCAGCGACTACGCCTGCAACTGATCAAGAGCTATAGTGGTATGTGGAGAATTATTGATATATTAATAGTAGTACACATGAAAGTTACAGTTACGTTTTGTATTCTACAGGTACGTTATCCCACAATTTATTGAACGAAGTAACAAGGGGGCGCCGGCCACCAAATCCAATATCAAAGGTACTGTACTCTCATTCGACTACACTACAAATATGTTAAAGGATTAGTAACCTACGAATTTCCCTAAATATTTTCCTCAATAGTCCTGCGTATCTGAATATTATGGATAAGATGCACGTGGGGCAGACTTTGCTAAACTTTACTAAAAATACTACACAGTCTGCATGTACAGTATAATGTGTACGGGACAGCAGAGCCTGATGAAGTGGTGGTGATGCGGTGGTGTACACCGACACCTGGTGGCGATGCTCAGGTATTACACTTGGTGTGAGTTACAGTCACAAACAAACTATATGTGACACATTTCATTGAACGGTGAGAAACAAAGCAACGGTTCAAGTTAAAACTGAAATTTAAAAAATCAAAAGTGGTCTTTGATCAGTATTTTTTTATTCCCTTGTGGACACAACTAAACCTAAATATTGACACATAAAGGCTGAGTGTGTAATGCAGTATCCACAGTGACAATACAGAAGAAACATTCATCACATTGCAAACATTGAGAGCTCGGAAGGAGAGGTAAAAATTTGTTGAAGTCAGTACAAACATCAGTACAAGCCAACTGAAAAGAAAAAAAACATGCTGATCAAATTTAATTTTCTCTATTTCAATAAAATATAGCATGAATAGGCTCTGTTGTGTTACTTGTGCCAGCCAAGAAACACAACTGTGATCAGTAAAGCTCTGCTTTTTGACAAAATGATATAGAGACAATATAACCCTTGTACACTAGATATTAACCCCCCATTGCAGATAAAAGAAAGTTCAGGATTGTGCATATCACCAACTGAACATTTAGAGAGAAATGCAGACAAGAAAGGAACAAATAGTGTTATTTGAGGAATAATGCACTTTTTAAATTTGGTGGTTTAAATTTAAACCACCTGTGTTTTGGCTTGTTTCTGGGTGTGATCTGGTGTCATACACAGTATAGATGTGTCATCTCTCTGCATTGGCTGTATAATGTCATGATGTAGCTGTTTGCACACTGCAGGAGGAGACTAGATATCATCATAAATCCAGATCTAGAAGAGGAAATTTAGTCTTACACACTTAAGGGTGAACATGAACACACTGAGCACCAAGAGTATAAACACGGGGTAGGAGCCTGGGTTTGTGGAGTGGCTGTTAAATTACTGTATTGCATACTGATCACCATGAAATGTATTGTGTTATAAAGTGGCAGACTTGATGTTTTCATGCCAAGAGCCAAACTCTCCCTGAATCCAGGATTTTTTGACAGGGGACAGCGGCAGAGTGTCCTTTTTGACTGGGGCCTGGTGTGGGCCAGTGATAGGCTGATGGTAGCATTAAGACAGGGCCCTATAATTTCTGTAATAACATCATGACTGGAATCAAGGAATTGAGAAAAAGCTGTAACAGATTTCATAGGACCCGACATGGGGCTGGGTATCCAACTTCGATACTTTTATGGCACCAGCCAAATTTTTTCAACACTATCGGGTATTGAAAAATGCCTTGTTAGTCAATACCAAATTACCTAAGAATTAAATCTCATCAGCATCACTAAGCAATTAAATTCTTTCTAGTAGAAAATAAAGTAGTTCTGGTAGATTCTACTAAAAACAGAAAGGAGTTCCTACATGAAACTGCTCACAAAAGGGTGTTTTGTGTTTTTCAAATGTATGTTTTGGTGCTTTAAGCAACACAGGCTGAGTGTGATTCAGTCCCATTATATAGTGAGAAGATGGACATCTCTATGGCTGAAACTCTTTAATGAGCTCTAACAATGCAGGTGATTGGCTGTCAAAGTTTATAAGTTGTAGAGGCTTGCAGACAAAACACTGCATCTTTAAACAGCTTTCTTAATGTATAATGTAATTTTCTTTTTGTTAAAATTTTGGATTTGGCATTTAAAAACATATAATTCCGGAACTGGTATCCAAGCCGAGGTATTGGTGATCATACAGGTATCGAAAATTTTTCTGAACAATGCCCAGTCCTAGCCCCACACTGAGTCGTCACTCGAAGCTGACTAGAGATTTGAAACATAATATTTTGTTATAAATAAGTCATTTATTCAACACACATTTTTTAAAAATCAACAACCATAGTTTTACAAAGAATCTGGTAATGTACAGTCTTGGAATGCTGAGTTTTGTTTATTTGTTTGTCATAAACAGGACCGTTGACTACCATACATATTTTTTTCTGAAATAAGGTCCCATGGAGGTTAACTGAAGGGGAGGGACTTCACCCCTCCATAGTGCATTCACGTTTTAACCAACAGATGTTGCTAGTGAGCTTTCCAACCACCATACAGTATCTGTTTCTAACTGCTGTTTAACATCTTAAAAATACATCCCTTGAAAATAAGAGTCCTCGATCCATCGGCCCACTGAGGGGGGTCAAATTATACGGGGGAGACCCTGTTAAATCTAAACGTACAGCATCATCCATGCTGACTGTTTTATGATGCTGTGCTTTGTTTTTATCGGGGTACTTTGTACATTTACCAGTATCACGTACAGTACAGTGCTTCTCTTTGAACTGGTCATATTTCGATAATAAGAGGAATGTCAAGAGTAACTACTCGTACTGAGGTCAACACAAGGATCACGTTGTAGTAAAAGCTGTAAAAGCTCATGTCAGGGTTTTTCAAAATGTAAAGGTAAATCTTTGTTTCCGTTCTGATACAGGTGTACAGCCCTACGTTTAACAGAGAAGGGTCGACAGAACAAAAGATAATGGTAACATGAGTTTAACAAGGGGAAAATATCATTTGGCCCATTAATCATAAAAAAACAACACATACACTTATAATCCTAATGATTCTAATAAAAAATCAAATGGCCAGAACAAGAAAGCTTCTGTAACAAAAACAAATGTGTACACCACTATGACTGCTACAAATGTGAGAGAAACAGATAAATTACTATTTCTGTTAAAATATAAATAGTGTTGAGAGTTTCGAGCCCTCATGTGGGGTATCTGCAAGGTTCAGTTTAAGATGAAATATCCTCACAAACAATACAGAGGACCACAAATGTCCTGGCATTTCATTAATTTAAAAATAAAATAAGCATTAATGAATGTGTTTACAAATGTATTTATTAATCTATAAATAAATAGACTTAATTATGAAGTAATGAGCAATAAAAAGAATTAGAAAATTATTGTTGTTATACATAATGGAATTTAAAAATCTATCTGCAATAATATATAATATAGTAATAATAATAAATAACTAGATTCACAAATTGAATTAAGAATACAGATTTTAATCAGGCTTTTAAATGCACAATATTTAATTCTCCTGATTTTCCCAGGAAGCTCCTGGTTTTATTGCCCTTTCCTGGTTATCCCCTAAGGTCACAATTCTACCATATTTTCTATTTATGACAAATTATCACACTCAACCAAGTTTCAAACACCCCGGGCATGTTTCTGACTAACATATCCTTAGGAAACCATGTGTAAAATGTCATTTTCTGTGTTACTGAGATCAAATTTAAAATAGGACTAGGTAAGGCTCCCACTGTGTTTTCCAGCTCAGGTCTCAGTTATATGTCATCTACAGTACAGCCATCTATTTGCAAAAAAATGGTATGGTTATGTTTAGTCTCGTTGTCGTTCCTCACTCTTTGTCATATCTTACGTAACACACCGATACCTTTAATAAATCATGGATGTCTCTGTGTGTGAACATTGTAGGAAACATTTGGTATAATTTAAGTACACAACTCAAAAAAAATCTAATACAGTATATAAAATATGACATGTCTAGTGTTTTTAGACATTTTAAGGGGGAAATGTTGCATTTTATAGCTTTAAAATATCAAATAATGAATTACTTAGTAATTTAGTCTATTTATTTTTCGATTAATAAATTAATTTGTAAGTGACTTTATTAATGCTTCTTTTTATTGTACAGTTAGTTATTAATGAGTGAAATGCTTCATTACTATTTCTATGACACTTGTGGTCCTCCATTAAACAGTAGTAAACAAGAGTTTTTAAACTCTGATCCTGGGACATGCACGCTTGTGTTTGTTGTTGTTTTGAGCACCCATTGCTTGTATATAAATCTTGGACTGGTAGCTCAGGTTCATAAGTCTTAGTGAGCCAAATGGCTCAAGCTCCAGTCACTGTAGAAGAAAACAAAGCTTTAAACACTCTGGATGGCAGCGTCAGATTAATGCCTGTAGGTCCTACGCCCGTCACGTTGACTCCAGACTGCAGGTTGGAGTCGTGCTCGGGAACTCTGTCGTCCTCCCTCTGCGTGTTTAATTAACACTGTCCGTTACAGTACAGACGTCTAAGTCCGCAGGGGCAGCCAGTGTCCGAGCCCTTCAAAGAACCTCCGTACGTTTGTGACGTAGAAGTCGACGTTGTGAGTGAAGTCGGTGCAAATGTTGGAGTAAGTGCCCACCAGGGTGCAGTAGAGGGCGGTCCCGCCTATGCTGATCACCACGGTAACGAGACACAGCAGCAGCAGGATCAGGCAGGAGTCTCCACCTACCTCATCTACAAGTAAGAAATAGACAAACAGAATATATTTCTTTATGGTGTCAAAATACTGACAGTTTGTCTGTAGCACACAGATTTCACTTCAGTCAGTCCTTGAACATGCATTTTTAAGGTATCGTCCTCATTTTATACAAGTGTTTACACTGATAAGTTAAAGGAGCAATATGTAGCAATTGCACTTCTAAAAGTTATTCTAAATAACATTGTATACTGAATCCCTGTTCAATACACAATCTATGATTGAAGCAAGTAGTCCCCCGACCCCCTCCCATTCAAATACGCAGAAACTCAGGACTTGCAAAACAAGCACAACATTGTAAACTGACAATAACAAGCAAGGATGAGTCCTACACTGTAAGTTCATCAGCTGTTTATAACTGCAATTTGTCTGTCAATGTAAAGTTAAGCCCATTATCCTGAAAACAAAAACCCACTGCTCTGAAAATATTCTGGAGTTGTAGTTCAGTAACAGACTCTTACTCCTCTGGCGATCATTCTGCATTAATTTGACCTTAATTTGACAGTTATTCAGGTTTGCAAGAGAAATTTCGAAGGAGGAGACCGTGGCTGTAGACTTGTTGTCAGACATGCAAGTATTTCAACTTGACATGTTTCGTTGACATATCACGGTCATCTTATGATAAACTGTACCTTGCTCAATGCCGTCCTCTGGCTCACTGAAGCGAACTTTGCGTTTGGAGTTCTTAATAATGTTGTTGCTTGGAGGAGGCAGTCCATCCAGAGATGCTCTCCTCCTCTTCAGAATGGAGACCAGGCCATCAGGAGAGGAACCCTGAAGAAGACACAGAAACAAGAGAAATGACTACTAATATTTCCCTCTTTCTTTAGGGACCAAGATATTTGGGGTCACTTTACCCAGAATCAGATCAGTGGGCATTAAATGAAATCATCCTAATGTCAGTGTAGAACAACTCTATCTTTTCGTTTATTTGTGTTAAGTGTGACCTTTGTGTTAAAGGGTTAGTTCACATTCATCAAAGTCACACAAACAGACGCAAACTAAATAGATTGAGGCAGTGACAGACCAGCAACGCCCATGTTGTGCATGGTAAAATGACTGATTTCACCTATGGAGTTTGGTTGAGCAAAAGAGAGATATTTGGTTATATAACAGCAATTCCACATCGGAAAAGGCAGTCTGACCACAAGGTACAGTGGCGAAATATTATTAAATATAGTGGACCTTTTTTTAAGTGGCTAAAATATGTTTTGCTGCTGATCCTGTCCATAGCAGTCCATTGCCTAGCTTCCATTCTGGTCCTCCTCTCTGTTCCTTTCTGACCAGCATTTACTGTAACTAATACACTGACTATCTATAAGTATCTCATACAACCCTACTTCAAAGTCCAAACAATCTCTTTAACTTTAGTTTCAACATACTTACTTAACTTAAATCCTTCTGTAAGAATATGAGCACAAACCAAGCATTGTGGTGGCTGAGTGGTTTTTAGGCTCATAACATGAAACTGCGGCATTTGATTCACAATAAAACCTTTGTCACAACTAACAGCTCAGTTGAACACTTTGTTTTAAATAAGGAGACTAAAACCACAGAACATAATGAAAAAAAATGCGTCACAGAACAGGCTCCATCGGCAGGCTAATGTGAAACCTACTGTATGTTTGGTATTAGTCAACAGACGACCAGCAGTATTTTAGATGATTTATACTGGAGCCAAGCCACAGAAGCTTGGCTGAGGCAAGTAAACACAGAGCTGCAGAAGCACAGGTGCAGCAACACAGAAGAACAAATTAGTCTCTGTTGAAGAGACACAGCAAGCCTGAATAACATGTTTCAGTTGTAAATTATAATTGGGCAAAATCAATATGCCGAAAAACCAAAGTTACAGCGATATATTTATGACATTGTCAACACTGCATTAAGAATTTCTGTTTAAACTGTATTTAGTCTGTACAGTCAGTAATAAGTAATTCCTTCCCACCCTGATGGAAACCTTCTGACCTGATTATAATCTCTAAACAACCCACAGAGCAGAAACACTAACAGCGCAGTCATATGCTAACTGCTGAAGTGGAGTCATTTCTCAAGCTGTCAGCCTCATCTGCCGCCATAATTTATAGGTCAATTATTTACTGAGGTCAGCGGGTCAACAGCATGCCGACTATTGCAGGGGTCGTCACATTCAGACAAATCTGTACACAGGCACGTCAGTATATCTTGTTTGACTTTTTAAGAGCTCGTTCTGGAGCTCAAGTCAAGCCCTGCTCAAATCAGGATTTTCTGTGTCGCCGCTGTGGAAAATTGTGATGCTAAAGAGAGATACAGCATGGTTTGAGAAAACTGTCAGGACAAAGTGATGTCGTGTGTTAGCAGAAACAACTTTCACCTAGAGTCCAGATCTGGAGCTCCTCCGTGGAGAACCGATTAGATAAAGGCTGTAAAGGTGAGAGAGGAGAGCACCCAAGGCAGATTAAATGGTCGAGGTTAAAATAATTTTGAATAAAAACATTGTGTAGGTCCTAAAAATTTCAAATTAAATGGTGCAGCTCTGGCTTTTAAATAAAACAACATAAGGTGTAATGGGATTTCAGGCTTTAGGATAAAGTACAGTAGATCAGTTCCACATTATCTCTTGAACTGGCTCAAAATATATCAGTAACATTCAAGAGTTATTTATTTATGAAGAAAGTAGTTTTTTTTTTAATTTTAGACCCCAGCATTCAAATATGAGTACTGCAGTAAAAATAGTGAATTTAATCCATAAGCAGTATATTAAATAGGTCCTGTTTAATATACGATCTATGATGTAAGTGAGTTGTCCCCCTCACTGGAGTTGGAGTTCAGTAACTGACTCCATTAACATATTGCTCGATTTAACCGTTATAAACATCTACTCGTTGTGAAAGATTGTTAATGATTCCTTATGACTCACACACAGCCACTTTCTCATTCATCATCAACTCCAATAAATGTGAAACAGGCAAAAAAAATCCAAAGGAGAATGTGCTAGCTGTAGCGCTGTTGTTAGAGAAACCAGTACTTCAACTTGGCATGATACCCTTTAGTACAGTAAATGTATTACATATTGATTTGGTGCTGTTCCTGTTGAACTTTTGGAAATTGCTTGAAAGTGAAAGAAATTTCACAGTTATATTTAAGTAGAGTGGAAGAAAATCATGTCAAAAAAGATAGCATCTCTTCAGGTGTTAGCATGCTAGCATTTGTTAGCACCGTTTATACTTGCAACAGTGTTTTCAGCTAAATGGTCACATATGCTATCATCATATGCTAACATGCTTAAAATGATAATGCAACTGTATTGATGCAGGTATGTTTATTTATATCCACCATCTAAGTGTAGTGGGTTAGCGTGCTAGTATCTGCTATTTAAGATTTAACACAAAGTATAGCAGAGGACGATGGTCATTAGCTTCACGCGTATTTGATCATAAAGTAACCAAAGTGCTGGAAAAATTTTTAAAAAATTGACTTGATGATGGTGCTAGTAGAAAAGTCAGGGGGTCACCAAAGTTTGAAGGATTCATGAATGTCTATTCACAGTTTTATTATGTGGATGTTGGTATATTTCACAGGTTAAACACACTAGAGGAGAAGTCAGTAGGATTCATCCTCTGGGGATCTTGAATGTTCAAAAAAATCTAATCTAATATCATGCCACATTTACAGGGAGCTGGAAAACACACAAGAAATTTCGTTAAATAACTTTGGCACAAGTATGAGTAAGATGTATGATCATTAGCAGAGGCTCTCAGTAACTGTAACTGATGATCTCCAGGCCAGCTGGTGCCGTGCCAGAAACAGAATTGGACTAACAGAAACATTCAAAGCCACAAACCATCATGAAAAATGACTCATCCGCAACAGACGAGTATGTCTTTCAAATATTTCTAGTGTTTTATTGTGCTCTAAGACTTCATTCCACAGTGTTTGAAAGGACACAGAATGGCCCTTTCACATATCACGTTGTCAACAAAGTGATCTATTATACAGCACATAAAGTAATGCTGCTCAGTTTGGTTCAGCCGGCCAAAACAGTGACCTGCTGAGGACTGGATGAGCAGCGAGATACTAGACTAAGTGTCTCGTGTTTGAGAAAGAGAGATACTGTGGCTTCACATGTTTCTGTTTGCTAGTGCCTCATTTTGTCAGGAAAGTAACCAGCTGGCCAAGGGACCTCAAGGTACAGGACACGCAGGACTAACAGCTTTGAGCACCACAAGCTGAGTGCCATCTAGTTCCATTATATTCAAGAGAAGGCAGACACCTCTATGCCCAATATCCCAAACTAGACAGATAAGTAGCAGAACATGTAAGACAAAAAAAAATGTCTAAAGCAAGAGACTTTTTTTTTTAATCCCATTTGAATTGTGCCATGAATTACACATATGATGTTTGTCAATTTAAAAGAGAATTTTACAAGTCAAGAAAGTCACCGTTTGCCATCGAACTGTGAAGATTCATAATCAGGAAGACTACACACCCAACGGCCGTGTAAGTGACATCATGATTTTCTACTTCCAAAAGCTAACATTAGCCACTCAAGCTACGATGCTTGTGTAGTTTTGTTCTGGGATAAAGTCACAAGAGCAACGGTTCTTACTTGTTCTTTCTTTTCCTGGCTGATAAAAGGACCAGGAGTCGCTGGATAAAATGCTTCAGGTAAGATAGCGTTATAAGAGACAGTGATGTTGATGTTGGTGATGTATATTGTGCAACAATGAGTGGTTTCACACAGAACTAAGCTACGAAAAACCTACCATCAACTGCAGCTTTCTTGTCATGTCAAATTATGTTTTATCTCTATGGCATAACTGTGTCGAATTTGCTACAAACGTATATTTGGCATTCTGCTTTGCAATTTCTTTTTACTCACCCACTAAAATATAGACTGATAACTAGGGCTGCACAATTAATCGCAATAAAATCACAATATGGTCAAGTGCAACATTCAAACCACAGAACCAGAACCAAATAGCAATATTTTGGGAAAAGGAAAAATGTGTGAGAAAACAGGATTATAATGAGGAACTGTAGTGCTGCATAGATGCTCTGCCCTAAAAATCCTGTTCTCCAGATGAAAGGAAACGTGTTTGTTTGGTACAGACCTCAACAAATATCACACATCGCAATTTTTATGTTTTGTTTTTTTTTTAGTGAACATGAAAATTGAATGTCAAACTGATAATTTCCACGAATCCTATTCCATATCGCAATTTCAGTCAAAATAATGGCAATATGACTTTTTTTTTAACAAATTGTGCAGCCCTGCTTACAACAATATACAGTATATCTGCAATATACCAATTCTTTGGTCAGGCTCATACTAATTGCCTCAGTTGATGTCCATTTATCAAAAGCACTACAAGCCAGCAACTCCTACAAAATTTTGTCAAAAAAATTAAGTTATGCTTGTCATGAGAGATTTGTCATAAAATTATAGTGTCTCTTTCTTCTTCTGGCCAGCTGGCGTCAATGTATTCCTGCACTGGGCACTGATGTTACATATTTTCTGAATTAGAATTGTTTTCTTACAAAGTGATTGAAAAAGAGAAAAAGGAAACAATCTTCAAACCCCTCATGAAATGTGACTCAACTGTTTTCCTTGCCAGAAAAGTGAGAGTCCCACCCATGCCCCACCCATTTAAACCTCTGGATTACATAACAGCCATGATCCTGACCCAATCAATTCAAGGCCGTCAGCCTGAACTGCTTGTTTGGAATAGCTCTGATTTCATCTCCACCTCTAGGAAGAACCAGGCCCCTTCAGCTCAGGGTCTGAGCCAGGACATGATGTCTTGGCTCAGGCCCCGGCTCAGTAATCAAGCCCATTTGGCAGGGTCGACATCCCGAGTGTCAGGCCACACCAGTGAACATGGGCGGAGGTTTTTTTGGTGATGATCTCACCAAGGGACCACGGAGATCATTGATGGGAGTGTCCCAGCAAAGACAAAGAGCTGTGAGAAGACAATAGAACTTAAACAAATACAGTCTTTCAGCCTCTCTGCAGGCGGAAAATTTAATAGACAGTGAAAACAGAAGAGGTCAGGGAGAGGAAGGAAGGAAGGAAGGATAGATGCATGCAAGAGATGATATACAAATGGTGAGGAGAAAGGAAAGAAGGCAGGAAGGAAAGCAGAGAAAGATCAAGAGAGAAATGAATGGCGGGATAAAATATTTATACCTCTCCTTACACAACCCCGTTTCCAAAAAAGTTGTAATGTGTAAAACATAAATACAAACATAATGTAGACTTGCAAATCCTTTTTGAGTTGTATTCATTTGAATACACTACAAGGATAAGATATTTACTGTTCAAAATGATAAATATACACTCATTCTGAATTTGATTCCTGCAAAAAGTCAGTTCAGAGAAGTTGGAACAGGGGCAACAAAAGACTGGTAAAGTTGTGGAATGCTCCATAAACACCAGTTTGGAACATTCAAAGGGTAAACAGGTTAACTGTTAACAGGTGACAGTATCATGATTGGGTATTAAAGGGGCAACTCGAAAGGCTCAGTTGTTCTCAAGCAGGCGTAGTGTGAGGTTCACCACTGAGGTTCACAACTAAGCAGTTGCTCAACACAAAACTGCAGAGATTTCACCATCTATGATCCATAACATCATGAAAAGATTCAGAATCCAGAGAAATTTCTGCACATAAGCAGAAAGGCTCGAAACCAACATCAAATGCCTGTGACCTTTGACCCCTCCAGCAAAGTGGCATTGCATTAAAAACCTGTATAATTGTAAGAAAGATACTGCGTGCGATTTGGGACACTTTTATCACTTTGTCGCTGCACCTACAAATGCAAGTTAAAGACTTTCCCATGCAAAGAGAAAGACATACATCAACAAACATCCAGAAACATTGTCGACTTCTCTGGGCCCGAGCTCATCTCAGATGGACTGATGAAAAGTGGAAAAGTGTGCTGTGGTCTGACGAGTCCACATTTCAGATTGTTTTCAGAAAATCATGGACGTCCCTAAAGAGGAAAAGGACCATCCAGAGTGTTACTAGCGCTAACTTCAAAAGGCAGCATCCGTGAAGGCCCCATTGATGCCGAAAGGTACACGCAGGTTTTAGAGCAACATATGCTGCCATCCAGACATGTTGTCGACAACTTTTTCAGAGACGTCCCTGCTTATTTACGCAAGACAATGCCAAGACACATTCAGCACCTGTCTCCCATTCGAAAATGTGTGGTACATTATGAAGCACAAGATACGACAACAGGGACCCCGGACTGTTGAGCACCTGAAGTCGTATATCAAGCGAGAATGAGAAAAAATGTTACTTTTAAAACATCAACAATTAGTGTCTTCAGTTCCCAAACGCTTACTGAGTGTGTTTAAAGGAAAAGGTGATGTAACACACTGGTAAACATGCCCATCCCAAATTTTTTGGAATGGGTTGCAGGCATCAAATTTAGATTTAAAACGTTTTCAAACATCTTTTCATTGTACTGTATTCAGTTGAATACAGGTCAAAAAAGTTTTTGCAAATCATTGTATTCTGTTTTTATTCACATTTTACACAACGTCGCAACATTTTTGGAATTGGGATTGTACATTTATTTCGTACCCAAATCATGTTCTGTTTTTACCAACATGCTTATTAGTTATTACATCACCTTCTCTAGTAATAATAATTAAAGAGGACCTATTATACTCATTTTTGGGCCTTTGTATTGAGTCTTGGACTCCTATAGAGCAGCTACACACGATTACCTGCACACAAAGCTTTGTAGATCTTCAGGACGCTGTACCTCTCTCTGCATCTCCTCCTTGTATTTCCTGCATCCCGCGAAAATGGTCTGTGTAATTTACTCCACCCCCCAGCCCTCCTCCATGTACGCCTCCCGCCGAGCCCACTCTGCTGTGATTGGTCACACTCCCGAGGACTTCCGTAGAGCTGCCGAGCGCTGCCGAGCCGCACCTCCTCATTTAGCCGGTGCAGGAGTAAACAGCGAACTTTACTAAGAATTTCTCTTTTGAAAATGACAAGTTTTGAAACACAGCCGTATGTGTTGGATCCTGAATCCGATCCGGAGGTACAGACTGGACAGCCTGAAGTTTCTCCAGAACAGAGGTTACTTCATGACGTCTCTGAATGTTAGGCGTAGCTTGTTATTGTCATTAGGGATGTCCCGATCCAGCTTTTTGCACTCCCGATCCGATACCGATATTGCAGCTTTTAGTATCGGCCGATACCGATATCGGCCGATTTTTTTTTTTTTTACTATACACTACTATTTTATATTTTTTAGAAAAATCTATTTATGCTGTTTACCAACAGCACTTGCCTTACTTATTGTTTTATGTAAATATTTTTTGGTATTATGTTTGCACCAACGTGCCATAACAAATTCCTGGTAGGCGATAGCCTAAAACTGTTTCTGATTTCTGATTTCTGATTTCTGATTCTGATATTTACTTATTTTGTTGTCAGACTCTTGTTGAAAAAGGTTTTACTCTTAAGAACAACTAGCCAACTTCATTAGGTTAGGTTGAATAATCCACAATGGTTGGTATAAGAAACTGACACGCTTATTCTTAACAGGGTTAAATAAACACACTTTAAACTTGAACTTCAAGAACAATAAATAAGAAAAATGCTGGTTTGCTTTGGCTGCTTTGGCCCTTAAAAATAAATCCACACAGGTACAATGCCATCAGTGCTCTGCTTTTGAACAGTAAGAGTGTAAACCAGGGTTTATTTCACAAATTGTACCCAAAAGCCATCAGTGCAAACAGTACTGTGAACTATATAAAAACAAAACACACACAAAACCTGAGTAGAAAATAAATAGCGCTGGAAAACGCGGATGGGATTTTTTTAAAAACTGGAATGGACTACCTGAATCGCGGTGCGCTGGAAAACGCGGAACGGATTTTTGAAAAAAAAAAAAACTGGATCGGGAGTCTGGATCGGCATTTTTCCATGCAGGCCGATCCGATGCCGATATGCATTTTTTGCTAATATCGGCGGCCGATCCGATCCGAATATCGGATCGGGACATCCCTAGTCTTAGCGTCAAATATTTTCCCTCTCACTCTGACTTTGCCCAGTATTTTGATAGTTTGCATTGCATCCTCAATGACTGAAATGTCTTCTTCTTCTGCGACTCCATACAACATAAGAGCATGTTTTACAGATATTCCCTCTCCTCTACACCAGTTACTTAACTCAAGTTGGGCGGATTGACTCATGTTTGTAGCGGTTTAAGTTTAATGCACTGTGCACTACTTGAAAAAACTCTACAAATTAAAACAGTTCAGGGATTTTCTTTTTTTTTTT
>JAJHUR010140499.1:243649-299552 GCA_027495735.1 Lutjanus campechanus | reverse complement strand
AAAAAAACTGGATCGGGAGTCTGGATCGGCATTTTTCCATGCAGGCCGATCCGATGCCGATATGCATTTTTTGCTAATATCGGCGGCCGATCCGATCCGAATATCGGATCGGGACATCCCTAATTGTCATTACCTGTTTACCTGTGCTGCGTAAGGATGGATTTCATTTTCGGCTAATCCAGCTTCGTACTGACCCATGTTGACAAAACAGTCCTGTGTGAAGTGCCGTAGACAGACAAACGTGGAGGTATTTTTATTTTGCTGGCCAGGAAAAAGCAGCTCTATCCACTTCTGCCTGGCGCTTGCCTCTTTAGGAAAGCTAAACAAAGTTAACTTTCCCTCACACCAGAACAAACATTTTCTGGGAGCCATTGCTCAACGTGCTAACACGTGAAATCGTTGTAGACAGCAGAGCAGTGCACAGCGATACAACTTCCGAAGCAGAGTGGGGGAGAGTGCAGGCCTAGAGCATAATACCGGGGCATTCCCATATAAGTAAGTCTGGCACGCATTAACGTCAATGCGACCTCGCTGTTTAAAAAAAGACTGTAAAACACAGCGTTCAGAGCCATCCAAAACAGCTGCAGGGCTCACTTCCAAATGCACGAAACTCATTATTTGACGCATTGGCATCGTTTAACACGAGTATCCAACATTGTAACAACATTTATAGGTCAGAAAAGAGCACATAGCATAATAGTTCCCCTTTAAGTATAAAAGCAGACAAGCAATATTCCTACCCCCTCTGTGTGGGACAGCTTGGCCAGGTCCTTGTCTGAAGCCTGGGGGACTCCTGTCGGCCACTCCACCTTCACCTCCTCCTCCTCTGGTGTCTCTTCGCAAGGCTCCTCCTCTTCTACTTCCTGTCCTTCCTCATACGTCTCTTCTTCTCCTCCCTCCTCCTCCTCCTCCTCACCTCCCTCCTGATGGCCTGTCTGTGGCGAGGGAAGCTCTGATTCTGAGCTCTTCATGCTTTGCTCTTGTTCTTCAGCCTGGTGTGTTGTTCCAGGTTTGTGAACTGGAATGTAAGAGAAACAGGACATTGGTTATTGATTATGGATTATTACTTAAGCCTTACTGTATGTGAACTTGTATTGTTACAGAGGCTGTGGGTAGCTTAATGGTTCATGTGTGGATTAAAAGGTCATGGCACTGATTCAACCAAGGTTAAAGGAGGTCATTTGGAGGTCGCTCTCCAGTTTAATGCATTTTTTTTTAGTTTCCCATTCTCCTTTTGTTTGTCAGTCCTGCTCACAAACAACAACAGTAAGTTGGAATATTTGATGTTTTGAAGTTTTCAGTTCAAATTTTGACACCCCAGCAAACACTGAGACATCACATGACCGCTCCAATGAAGACGTTCATTTATGGTTAAAAAATAGTCCCAGAATGAAAGTTGTGCTGATGTCCGGGACATTATATATTTTTTGTTTGTTTTGTTTTGGTTTGGGTGAGTTTTATTTTGTTGCTGCCTTTGAAGTTTAAATGAAGTGTGTTTAACTGAGTTAACAAGGCAAATAAAGCTTGTCTTAGTTCGGTAAAAGAGAGAAACTTGAATTCAGAAGGTGGTCACTTGTATGTTCCTGTTCAATAAGGAAATTGTGTCTGAGAATATTCTCTTTCTTGACATTTTGAGTCCAATTTCACTTGCTTAACCATAGTTGTCTTCATTTTTTGACTGGCAGTGGCAGTTGGGATGCGATATAAAAGCATTACTGGCACCAACAACACAGCAAAATGACATTTTCTCTGGGTTATGTGGTTTACTACTCTGAGGTGATTGATGTTTGCCTTCAGTTTTTCCTTTGTTTTGCTTCCATCTAACAGCATAACGTAACTATGACGTCGGCACAAAAAGTATTTATATATGTTCCTGTTTTAAATAAACCAATAATAAAGTCAATTTTTTTTTTATCTGTCCGATGCTTCATAATAATCTGTCCCATCAGCCTGATTAACAAATGTTAGCATGCTAACATGCTAAAGTAAGGTGGTGATCGTTGTACATATTGTATCTGTTTAACATCTATATGTTAGCATTGTCACTGTGGGCAATTAGCATTAGCATGCAATTAGCACTGAATTCAAAGCAGCAGCTTTTGACGCTATAGACTGTAATACATGTTTACCTTTATCCTGACAGGACTGCAGTGTCTCATCCTGGCTCCGAATGTCTTTGATTGTTGTGTTCAGGGTGTTCTGTTGAACCAAACATTGCTGATTACAATTTATCATGCAAGATAAATACATTTTTGCATAAAAGTGAGCAAAGATCAATATAGAAAGGGAATGTTTACATGTCTTACCTGTTCCAGGCTGGCGCATGGTCTAAATGAAGCCAAAAAGAGGAACACAGAGACAAAGGACATCAAGACAGAAGAAGGCCAGACAGACGGAAGGACAAACAGAAAAGAGGGATACAAAGAGAAGTGGAGAAAGGTCAGACAATGTTAATGTGTGTCGTTCATCTAAAAAAAAAAAAAACCTATCTCCATCTTTAATTATTTTCCTTTTATTAATCAGTCAAGCTGGTGTTGATGTATTCATTTTAAAAATGTTTTTTTTTCCTGTTTTTGCTAATGAGCTATTCAGATATTCTTCAGTCCCTTCCAGCATCTGTTCTCATAAATCAAATCCACCTGCACTGTATGACTTTGGGCTACAATAACATACCAAGAGAGTCGCACAAGATGGGTGGGACACAACAGCGTCTGGCATGCAGACCTGAACTATTTGTCTGCGTCTGGTGGAAATCACAATCCTGCGGAAATCTTTCCTGCCGTGTCAGAAATATTGATTTTCCCGATGAGTCCCATGTGTGTCTGTATCCTAAGAGTGTCTTCACATATTACGGGACTCCTCTGCGATACGAGAGACGGCGATAGAGGTCGATTACAGTAAAGCAAAATGGGCGCTAAAAGGGTTCTGTCTGGCAGTGATGAAGGTAATGGGAGGAAATGGCATGAGAGGAATCTAGTTGTGAAACTGAGATGTTTATAGTAGAAGTTTCTGCCGTCTGATACTGAGGTGTGGAAAACATCAGACATGACTTCACTGAATGCATGTTTAATAACAAATTGTGAAAGCTCTGAGTATTGTTGCTGATCACAAGATAAAAAGGCTGTTTATGAATTCCAGAGGAAGTAACTAAGTACAAATGTTACTGTACTTAAGTGGAGTTTTCAGGTATCTATACTTGAGTATTTCTTTTTCTGACAACTTGATTGATTTGTTGGTGTATCTATCAGAGCAGATCACACACAACAGACTTAAAACAATAACAACGCAAAAGACGTGACGCAATGAAAATGAAGTGCAAGACATAACACAAAAACTTCATAACAAGACATAATATGATGAAAATGATGTAACAAGAAGATACGTAAAAGACATAACAAGACAAAAACAGAATAGGAAGACGTAACACAACGACGATGTAAAAGACTTAACAAGACAAAAATGATGTAAAAGATGTAACAAGGCCTAAACTATGCAAAATACGTTTTTTATTTTGCATCATTGCGCTTCCAAAAATCAAAACCGATTTCAGCCTAAATGGATGAGACAGTAACAGACAGAAAAGATGATTCAGCAGATGTAACAAGACAAAAACATCATAACAAGACATAATATCATGAAAACAACGTAACAAAATGAAAACAATCCAAGCATACAAAAGATGAAAAAGACATAACAGGATAAAACATAAAAGACATAAGATGAAAAAAACATAACACGACAGAACAAAACAAAAAGGACGTAAAAGACGTATCAAGATGAAAATTATGTAAAACACATAACAAGATGAAACTGACACAGAAGGAGACTCAGCCAAAAGGTGAGGTTCAGTTAGCTTTGACCAAACACAGCCAGTACATTTCATTTTTCACTTTTACTTGAGTAAAGAAGTTGAATCAGTACTGTAATTCTACTTGAGTAAAGAATATATGTACTTTTGCCACCTCTCATGAATTCAGGTTTCCAACCATGTATCTGTCTGCTTCAGCAGTGTAGGACAGGTACATCGGACAGAAGAGTGCCCACATTTCGTCCGATAAATGCTGTGTTGATGTGTTGCGTTGTACCTGAGGTGTGTCCTGCAGATCTGGCTCAGAGTCTCCATGTGTTTCTGACTGATGCCGTCTGTCTCAGCGGGCGAACTGCTCTCAGCATTCTTCTCTCTCCACTGGCTCTCTGGGGACACATGTGGAGTACAGACAGGCACGCACAAAATCAATGCACACACCCACTTTTTCTGACAATATTGCAGAATTGCACTGAGGTTTTTGATCACTGATGGGAATGCACAGGGGGAAGGAACAAGGGATTTTCACACTGCATCCTTAGCCCTGGACTAAGAGTTGATCCTGGAATCTTTTCACAAAGTTATTGTCAACCCATGGTTACCCTGAGCCCCAGGGCTGTACAATTTACACCGTGCTTTTACTAGCCCTGGGTGACACGTCCATGAGAACATGGATGCCGCATCAATCTGCCAGGCCATGTGGAGGTTGTTTGGTCTACTCCAGAGTTTGAATCCAGCGTTCACACTAACCCAAACGAACCATACCAGAGTTCAGTTCAACTGGACTAAACAAGACTGGAGTGAACCCGCCCCAAGAATGCTTTTAGCCCTGGACAAAGTGCAGTGTGAACAGCCCTACAGATGCATGCAGTACCCCAGGTCTCCTGCAGGGCACCGAGGTTGGACAGCAGACGTTCATGGTAGAGCTTCTCCAGCTGCAGAAACTGTATGGCCCACTGGTCTGGTAGCATCGCTAGTTAAAGACACAAGCTGACTTTCCATCGAAACATCTCTGGTTGACTGCAGTTATAGTTATTCTTTTTATATATTTTTACAGTCAGCTACTGATATTAATTTTATTATACAAAGCTTGTTTTCTGTGCTTTCATGTACCAGCAATTGTATAATGGCAAAACAGGGACTGAACAAAAAATGTACAATGTACATATACTGTACAATAAAATGTACATGTTACATTCAAGTGGCTACAAGGAACATTCACAATGTGTTGATTTTTGAGGCCCCTGTGGAAAAAAAAAAGTGGAAGATTTTCCACCGTAACAACCACTAAATGTAACATGAAAAATAAAATTCTGCTTCCTTTCAATTGGTTAATGCACTACTCACTGTTACTGTTACCTGGGATCATGTAAACACAGGCTCTTTTGGTCTGCATGCTGTAAATCGTTTCATCTGATTTCAAAGATAATTTGACAGGCATTAAGAATAACTATACAGAAAAAGCCGCTCTTCTCCTGGATAGTCTTTGCTTATGTAGGTCATATAGAGGCATCAGTATTAAGATGTGTGCTGCAGGGGCCTGCACCTGTTTTTGTCATGACACCAAAACCAACTGTGACTTGGATTCAGGTGGCTGGTGACTCACTATGGTGCACCTTTTAATAAATACCAGACTAAAATCAATACAAAACAGAAATCAATGAAACGGCCTCAGGTGACCTAGAGGTTGGAAAGATTGTCTCATTATCAACGTGTCAAAAACATTCCAGGCTGTGTGAATAGCCTCAGTCTGGAGTAGGATGTTACTGTGTCCTCCCACTGAAAATGTCACCCCCCCTTCCTCCTCTCCCCTTCACCAACGCTCTGCAGTGTATCTGCGACTGGAAATCGTTCTCGTTCTATCTGACGAATCCTCCCTCGCCGTGCATCAAGCAAGTCTTCTCGCTTTCTCTCTCCCCCCCCGCACATAAACACATAAACACCACACGCCGACCTCCTTGCGGCAAGACAGGCCAACAGCAGCTGTTGCCAGGCCAACAGCAGAAACAGAGCCAGAGGAAACTACCGCTGCAAGCCATCAGGGCTCTCAGCCAAAGTATGGGGAACACCCAGTCACTGAGAGACGAACGATCCGATAGAAAACAACAGCGAGGCAGAGAAAGGCGAGGCTGATAGAAGCATAGACATCCAAGCAAACATTTAAAAAAAGATGAATAACAGAAGCTATTTGCCCTCATCTTTTGTTTTTCACATTTCTATTGCATATTGTCATTTGGAAATAGCTGAATATTATTCCTTTTGGTCCTATTCTCTACTTGCACCATGTAGTGTGGTGCACAGTATGTCTGTTTTACAAACCAAACATCTGTTTACTTCCCACAAACTCCACAGTAGTGTTGCCTTCACCTCCAACCTTAGTGATTTTTCATTCTCAAATTATTTAGTTATTTAAGTTATTTCACTTTTCACGGTTAGCTTTGTCCATATTGTTCATTTTTGTATATAGTGTCTTAGACTGGACTACACCAACAAAGATTAATTTAATCTAAGATTATTGCTAATCAGAGTTTAGCAAAGCAGAGTTTAGTGGACGGCACCCAAAAGAATTAGCAGCCTGTTTACGCAACACTTAATTCTGGACCAGTTTCAAGTTGTCAAATGTTGTTGTCTCCATTAGTCACTTCAACAGAGAGACGTGGGAAAATTGGGTCCAGGTTGAACAATGCTGGTGAATGTTTAAGTTATGTTACCTGGACACATATGATTTAAACTCATCATCCAGCAATGAGGCAGGATTTTTATTGATCTATTGACAGCGCTTCAAGGCACAGAGTGTGAAAAAGAGCTATAGTGACCTAACGTTTGCTAGGCTGTGTAAATAAGACTAACATTGGTGCTACACTAAGTAACTAGCTAATGTTGCTAACTGTTAGCTAACTCCTTGATTGCCCTGGACACATAGCGTCTTTGCTGCAGTTTTGATCTGTCCTAGACATGGCTGCATGCTCCACTAGCAGTGTTTTACCTGCCCGATGATGTTGAACGTTGGCGTGTCACACATTGTACAGATTGTAGAGAGCCCTGCGAAACTGTGATTTGTGATTTTGGCCTTTACTGAAAGACCCTAAGTCAAAGATGATAAATCACTAAGGTCGGAGGTAAAGGTAATGTCATTGTAGAGCTGACAGGAAGTTAACAAATGTTCGGCTCTTAAAATGGATAAACGTCGCACTACATTCTGTAAGTGCATTGTGTTGTGTCTGTCATCAGACAGACAGACAGACAGACAGACACAGGCTTCTGATGCAAGAACTTGGAACGCTCGAAATCTCTTCTTTTTTTTTTAAATCATCACATGTGCCATTTTGGCTCGGTCACGACTCAGCTGGAAAATACGAGTGATTTGCAAATGTCAAAATTCATAAAAACAGAAAAGATGAGGTCACTTGAAAGGATACAGTCCTCTTTGAGTGAGTAGGCTTCTGCGATCTGGGGGAAAAAAAAGATAATTGAATAAACATGAGGAACACTGATTCACACACACATTCATACATACTAGTGCAGTATACAGACTTATACATACATGTTATTCTGTGACTTAAAATAACTGAAACAAGTCATGTGACAGCGTTTCAGTGTGAAACATCTCCATTAACCCGTGCAGCATCAAAGCAGACCTTAAACCATGCTGCTCTTCACTGAAAATGATGTCGGCAAACACTAATTAGCCTGATCAACCACATGTAGGTGTTTTTGTTTGAAATTCAATTCCTTCAAAGATGAAGGTCACATGACAGCTTCACACCAAGTGGTAGAACCATGCAGACACCCTGTCAGACATGAAGTCACATGCAACTGCTCATGGTCCGGATTAACGTGTCTCTGTGGGATTTTTTTTTTTCCCATCAGCTTTTTACCTTCCTCCCCTCAACCATTCGACTATATGATTTAGCGAATGTACAGATGGGGAAGTTACACCCCCTCAGATATTCTTCTGTGATTCTATGATACCAGGTTTTTTTATATTAATATTTTTACATTATTTCTCAGATTGGAATGGATCTTGTTCGGATTACTTGTTTGATCAGTCCCCAAACTCCAACATATTAAATGTACTATCATATATGTCAAGAACCTGGAACCAGAAAATGTTTTGGCTGAAAAATGACTGAACTGATTAATCAAATTACCAAAATAATTGCTGATTAATTTTGTGTCAATTGACTAATCAATCAACTAATCACTTCTGGTTAGTTTTCTTAACCTCTCTGCTCAGAATGATCGGTGACTATAACTTTGTACTGTAGGGGAGAACAGGGTAAGTTGGGCCAGTGGGTAAAATGAGCCACCCCCTGCACGTGGCTAATAGTGTATTGATGTGGTGTTGAAATAATCAGAATGTAGCAAACTCGCCTCCCAGCTGAAACTATGCTACCTCGGCCTGAGCTATACTATCAGAGGATCGCCTCTTGAGGTGCAAAGTGGTATTATGAGCTATCTGGTTCACATGCTAACTTCTGTAGATATCTCTGCAAAACAATACAACAACATACGCATCTTTCATACAGTGTCAGAACTGTTATTTCTTCACATTCAGTTGCTTATTTTTTGAATGTTTTATACTACATTTCTTATATACTACACCTAGAATGAGACATCCCTGCTTTTGACTGTCTGTTGACTTTTCAAAGAGAAATGTGTTGTGTTCAGTGATTCTTACACAGATATTACTTCCCTGCTAATTCAGAGACCTCCATGCGCTCTCTCATTTAATTGATGAGGTTTGCACTTGCAGCTGTATCCTGCATTCATCATAATCATGGTTAATTATACTGGCTCACCAAGAGCCAAGCCTACTATCAGAGGCAGACGTGCAAACTTGCATAAGGGACTACATTTAGTGTTTCACAAATGAATTCAGGCACTGAAATATTTGGTACACCAGAGCAGCAGACGCTGGCAGTTATGACCAAATATGGACCCTCTTGTCTCATACAGAGTGAAAAGACATTGATGTTGTTTCTGCTAGAAGAGGGCCGACTTGCTGAACAAATCAGTGACACCAGATTCTTGTAACTGGAGTGTCTTTATGAAAAATATTTAAACAAATATCTCTGATTCAAAGTAACAAAGTAAATACAAATTCTTTGTTACTGTACTTACAGTAAGTAGAGTTTTCAGGTATCTGTTCTTTACTTGAGTATTTATTTTTCTGACAACTTTTTTACTTTTACTGCCAACATTTTAACACATATGCACCACTGTGTGCCACAAGACCAATTTCAACCTAAATGGATGGGACAATAACACACAGAAAAGACAATTCCTTTGTGTGTCCACCAGTGGAAATCACACAGACAGGTGTAACAAGTTGAAAATGATGTAAAAGACATGACAAGATGGAAACAATGTAAAAGATGCAACATGACAAAAGTGATGTTAAAGAAGTAACAAGACAAAAAGACAAGACAAAAAACAACGAAAATGACGCAACAGATGTAACAAGAGCACCCCCATAGCTCAGTTGGTAGAGCATGCACCCAAACAAAGTAGTAACAAGGCGAAAATGACGTAAAAGATGCGACAAGATGAAAATGACGTAAAAGACGAAACAATATATAAACTATGTATTAGATGTAACGAGACAAAAACAACATAAAAGATGTAACAAGGTGAAAAAAAACATAAAAGACATAAGATGAAAATGACGTAGAAGACGTAACAAGACAAAAACGATGTAAAAGACGTAATAAGACGAAAACAACAAGCAAAGGACACTCGACCGTGGAGTAAAGGTGAGGTTCTATTAGCTTTGCACAAAAACAGCTGGTAGTTGTTCTTCAGACGCTTACTTTTTAATTTAATACCTAGAGTACACTTCAGAGCCTGTACCAATCCGTACTTATTTTTTTTTAGTATCTGTACTTGACTACTTGAGTAAAGAATTTGCGCACCTTTGTTGCCTTTTCTCAGATCACTCCTACAGTAACACGTCATGTAACTGTGCCGTATCGCCTCTCCTTTCCTTTCTTAGCATGTGAAAGAAAAACACATTATCCTTTGTTCCAGGATTACTGCAGCTGGCAGTAAAGCAAAGTAAACTACAAGTAGACAAAAGAGTCATATTGTCTAAGCGTCGTTAGGAAACTGTGGTCTACAAAGTATTGCACCCGCAACATGCAACCACCGCCGTGATCCTTTTTAACTGAACACAGAGACTGAATCAAACCATATTTATCACACCTCTAATTAGCATGTCTGTTTGAATACTGTAATTGTGATCCGAGGCAGCTGGAGACAAAGAGCGGAGGGATGCCGGTTCAAATCCTTGCACCTGCAGAGTAGTTGCGTAAATGTGCTTTTCTGCTTCAGTAACCACCGCTGATGTCTCTTTAAGCAATGCATTTATGAGGAAGGAATGTTTAAGACTTTCAGACCGCTGACCTTTTTGAACGATAACCTAACCTATAACCCAAGTCAGTGCATCTGCACGCTCAAACAACCTATTTTGATCCGTTTGTGAAACACCAGCTCAGGGATTTGTTATATTTGTCTCAGCTAATTGGGAGAACGTAGACTATGGAATCAGGTCACACAGGAGGACTGCCACACACACACACACACACACACACACACACACACACACACACACACATACTGTAGATGTAGGCATACAGAGTCTCACGAACATATGTAGATGCATACACACCCACACATGAAGCCATTCTGTCTGACTAAATAAAGACACACATTCCCTCAGGAACAATGCTCCCGCTTTCTCTCGAACATTCACCTACACACACACACGCACCTGGTGCAGGGAGTGTGGCAGCAGTGTGTAGTCACTGTTTTCTCTGAGGGACTGCAGCGAGGCCAGCAGCTCCGGGCTGGGGCCCAGCGGTCCATCTCCAGAGACGCTTCCTGGAAACATACAGCACAAACAAAACACTAGGGTGAAATAAACCTAATGTTTGAGATGTTTCACATTATAGTAACTTCCAGCGGCCTTGCCTCAAAGAAAGTACTCTATTGGTCCCTTTATCGCTGGCATCTGTACTGGTAATGGTATCGTAATTTTTTAAACAACACCCAGTCCTTTTTGGTAATCAGTAAAATCTTAAAATCAGTTCTAAAACTTTCTAGTAACCAATGTGGAACAAGTAGGACAACACTGTTACAACTGTGTCAACTGTATGTATGTTTGCTTGTATTTACCGGTGTGTGTGTGTGTGTGTGTGTGTGTGTGTGTGTGTGTGATGGCAGCCCCAGAGGACGTGGAAGATGCTAAAGCTAACTGACAAACAGGCTGTTACCTCAGCAGGTTGCCATCGGTGACAGCCTGTCAGCCCCCTCGCCTCCAGCAGTTACTGCGACAATTAGACGCTATTATCTGTATCTGTATAGTGCAACTGTTACGCAACACAGCTCCAGCTGTATACATTACAAACATCCAAGAGTATCCGCCGCGGCTTCCTTGCAGCTTAGTATCATCCTGATCATCTTAAGCTCTGTTTGTTCCGGCGGTTTGTGGAAAACGGTGGTCCGCAGATGGATGATAAGCTCCGAGTTGTTCTGAAAAGCTTTCAATCAGCAGAATAATGTGTGTTTTATCGTTCCACTGCGCCTCCCCGCTGTGCTATAAGATTAATAAAGTCAGTCTAGGGTTGTTTGATGATGATAAACTATCTTTGAGAGGCATTTGAATGAGCTGCAGTGTGTAGTATGTTTTATAGCATCATTACGATCCTCATTAGCTGATACTGCAGAAAAAGCAACACTCCCTGAGGTGCACATATACGACCATGAAGAGCACAAAGCATTCATATATTACATCGGTTCTCAACCTTTTCAAGTCAACAAACTGATTTGATTGATTTCCTTCGTTGTTACAAAATGCAAACATAGAACATAGAACATGGTGGTTTATGTTGCTGATCAGTTGATTTATCAATTAGTCGATCGAAAGAAAATTAGTTGTCAATTATTTTGATAATTGATTAAACGTTTCAGCCATTTTTCAAGCATAAATGTCAAACATTTGTTGGTTCCAACCTCTTAAAAGTAGAATTTTCTGCTTTTCTTCATCACTTCTTCATTCTTCAACATGTCACTTTGGGCTCTGGGATGTGGTGATTTGCCTTTCTCATTTGCCTTTTGTGATATTTTATAACACTAAACAATTACTTGTGAAATTAATGAGCAGAAGTGTCAATAATGACAATAATTGTTTCATGTTACATTTCTTGACATCAGCTGTATAAGAGTCCTGCACGGGACCAGTTGTGCCGACACCCGCAAATCTGAGAACCAGAACATCTGCAATTATCTCTAAGTCAAACCCACACCCGCCCGGAAGTGTTGATATAAATATAGCAATCTGACCTGCACTCGTGATTAAACACACACACACACACAGTCACTGTTGCCATAGTGACAATCAGCCTATTTGGCAGCTATGCAGCTCATACTTTTTGAAAATTTTTTACAGGCAGCAAAGCCACTGACAACGTGATTCTCGCTGGTCTTTGAGCGTACAAAAATTCTCCCAAATATCCGACTTGGCCTTCAGCGATGTATTTGGTCTCCTCCACTGGCTGTTTTTGCTCTCATGTCATATGTCATTTTAGCCAGCAGCTAACCTACATCACTGTCAGATCAGATAGCGACGTCCCGCTGTTTTACAGGATGTGGGGTCAAAGGTTGCGTTGTAGACTTTCACAATAAAACCCTGGTGGCTGATTAGGCTTGATATTACTGTATTAGCAGATATAAATGTTAAAACTGCTCAATCATTTTCATTTCTGATTTCAAACATATTAATGTACTGTGAGTGTTATATTATTGTTCTTGCCTGCTCCCTTCCCTCGATTAGTTAATTTTTATTCGTGCCCACACTGTGAATTCATCTAAATTTATTTTTTTATCCGTTACACAATGTCTTTGCGGGTCATCCATGGATACCCAACCCTATGCAGGACTGTAAGCTGTATTGTATGCATATTTATGAGTGCTCGTCTGTTATGCTGAATGTCTTTAAGGGACTGTCATCACTTGAGTTGCTTCCTGGCGCTCATGTCGTGTTGCTTGGCAAAATATGTTATCTTATTTTATTCTCCACAACCATCTGGCGGCCCCCAGAAATCATCTCGTGACCCCCTTTGGGATCCCAAACCCCAGGTTAAGAACGACTGATATATTAGATTTTAAAAAAGACAGAGAAAAGTATTCTACCTGCGGCACTGATGATGCAAACACCTTCTTCCTTCTCTGTAGTCCCAGTGTTGGGACCCTTCGGTGGGATGGCGTTCTTGTTTCCCATCACCTCCGTCAATTGCAGCGATCTTCTCCTCCAAGTCGACGTTCCCCAAAAGCTTCTCTGAGACCCTTCAGTGGGCCGTGGTTAGATCTCTTTTCTCAGGGTCCTCAATGGAAAAACATGAATTGTTTCTGACTTTTATCAAAGCACTTCCTTTGACTGAGATAAGAAAATTAATGAAGACTGAGTTTGTGTTCAAGGAGTCTCGAGCACTGGAGAATATGAGGTCTCTGCAGGTTTGTTTTTTTTTGTGATCACTCTTGAAGGAGCATGTGATTTAATCCTCCATCGCCTCTCCTGGGTGGTCAAGAGAAGTGAGATTTGAAATTTCCATCATAGTCTATCAAGGCTGGACTGTGGAGGATGATGTTCTCAGTGCTTTTTCTCGTCTTACACACAGCATTCAGTGCAGCCCCTTTCCTTGAGCCTGGGAAGCTGTAAAAAAAAGAAGGTACATTTTAAAGAGAGAACGCAATGTATGCCTCATGCATGCACTATGTTCTGAGAAGGAGAGGACGCATAAACCAAGAAAGAGGAGGGAGCTGAATGCAAACAGAAGCAGCGTTGCTGGTGAAATGGCAGTTATGTCACGGACTGAAAGGGTCGTCTTTGTCTCTAAAACCATGACTGCCCATTGAGGCATGGCAGAGTGCTCCATTCTGAACAACCCCCGGTTTGAAAATAACGTCACAGCAGTCTGTGGAGTAGAATAATTAGCAATGAGTGGCCTGTGTCATAGTACAAGACAGCACACTATTTACAATAATTCATCCTTTTTGTTATTTGTTCTACCAGGTAGGGATGTTTAGAAGTCACGGTCAACATTTTATTCATTTATTTCTTACAAAATATTGTAATGTTAAACTACAAGGTGGATATGTTATAGCTTGTATTTGGAAATGATTTATGTAAATTACAAAGGCAGCAAAGAAGTAGAGATCTGTGACAGATGCCGCTTTGTAACCAATAGGGTCACTGCTGCCTTCAAATGGGGTCGTGTTTACTATATTCATGACCTCAGAGTTGGGGCGTGTTTGTTAACATTTTCAAAAAGCCAGAAGTCATGGGAAGTTCATTCTTCAGTGGATAGTAAGTAAACATAAACTGTAATTTTTAGAGATATTTAGAGATATTTTTAGATATATACTGATCAGACACCATATTCATGCAAACATCTGTGTGAGGCTGTCAAAGAAGCGCTTTGAGCTAAATGCTAACGTCAGCATGCTAACACGCTTCCTAACATGCTGATATTCTGTGCTATGTTTACCACTTTAGTTTAGAATGGCAACATGCTAACATTTGCTAATTAGCACTAAACACCAAGTTCAGCTGAGGATCATGGGTATGACCTTAGTTTTGTAAGTTTTTAGCGATCAAGTAAAGTATCTAACAGAATAAAATTTTGAGCTGAAAGCTAGATGAAAAGCCAGGGGATCAACAAAGTGATTATAATTCACCATGAGGGGGACATGAATGTCTGTACCAAATTTCATGGCAATCCATCAACTTCTTGTCAAGACATTTCACGCAGAACTCCACGGTGGTGCTGGAGGAAAATGTCAGGGGATTACCGAAGTCAGCATGATTCATTGTACAGGAACCACAAATGTCAGTACAAAATTTGTTGTTGGTTTTGGTTGTTGAGATATAGAGAGCTGAAGTCCTTCAGATTCCGGTAGACCGTTTGTCATAAAACTGTTGAAGCATCAGACTGTGAAGATACGTCATTAGAAAGACTAAACGCTAAGCTAAAGTTAACCTGGGAAGCTGTGATGCCTGTGTGTTTCGTACTGAGATGTAGTCCGGACTGACCAGGAGTCAAGATAAGGCGAGATAACGTTACAAGGGACAGCGAGATTGTTCTCTGGTTGACGACTGTTCATATGTTTTTTCTGAAGTACGGCCCCATGGAACACACCAGAAGAGGAGGGCCTCTCAGTTTCAGTCTGGACCAAAGCTTTTTGGTTAAACGGCCAAACATTCTCTTGTTCCAGCTTCTGCTAGTTGATCATCAAAATCATCAAAATGCTCCCTAGCAAATTGAAGACTTTTTTTTCCCAATTAGTCTCACTGATAAGTGTTTTTTCTTCAGGCTACACGGCTGTTCAGTCCCAATCCCTTGAGTTCTCGTCACATTGTGTGTGTGGTAATGCTCTTACTTTCACTATTAAACATAGCCGTGAGTTCTACTGTTGATTTTTTACAATTTTGATCCCTCCAGGTTTTAATAATGCGTTGGACAGTTCTTAACCCAGTTTTAGTAGTTTCATCAGTCTCCTTAGCTGTTCTCTTTGCTTGATGCAGGTCAATCATTTGACCCTTCTGAAACAGAGTAACATCTTTTCCACAACCACAGGATATGTCTTCTGACATGGTTGTTTAAGAAATGAGAAGCTACTCACTGCATCAGTTAGGGTTAAATAACTTGTTGCCAGCTGAAACATATTCATCACTGCAGTAATTATCCAGTGGAAGGATCTTGCTTAGATTTGCTTAGTTAAATCCAGGTGGTGACTTTTTTTAGGCCAGGCAGTACACATACATGAAGTGAAAGTCTCTATTCACTGGCTTTGCTGAACAATGTCATACAAGGATTTAGTTTCTTGCCTCAGGTCATTTTGCATCAAGTTAATAAGGTTGTACCTGTAGCTGTTGACAAAGGCTGACATTATCAGGATGAATCACTGTCACTCTAACCTCTAACCAAACCTGTCAATGCCACTATTATGGAGAGACACCAAACAGTGTTGTCAAGGCTTTTGCTTCCATGTATGTTTTTTTCCTTTGCATTATATGGCTTCAGAGATGGTTCTTTGTTTTTACGCTACAGGTAAACACCTGCCTCCATCTGTCTTCGCCTCTCCGGTGGGAACCAAATCACAAACGTGTGCAGTACTGCTGCTATTTTTTTTATTTTTTTTTTAACACAAGCTTCCCTGCAAGCATGCAAAAACCATGGCTGACTCTCTCAGCTGCAGAGGCTGGATAGACAATGGCTGACAGGCTGTGGATAAATATATTTCCGCCTCATGAAACCTACATTTTCAGCCTGAGTGATCCGAGAGCATCAAAGCTATGTGATACTCTGTGTTCACGCAGCATGTTAGCGGTCACATGAACGCTGTGAATTCTGCAACATGGAATGTGACACAAAGAACAAACGCTAGGAGCAGAAAGTGACTCACAGGATGTGTAGTTCAGAAATTCAGAACGATGCAGGGGCGGCTACAGAGGAAAATCTGGGAAAAATTTAACGCAAATACGTTATGACAGTTCTGGGTTTGCTTTAACGTTGTGAGCTTTCTCCTGTGAACTGCTACACGCCATGTAAACTTTACTGTTTTAGGCCCTTTACCTTTTTCTTAAATCAATACTTGGTTAACATTTAGATTCATGCCAGGGTATTGCTTTTTTTGGTGTATTCAATATAAAGTACATTGAATTAAAGGGCCAGTGTGAAGGATTAGGTGACATCTAGTGGTGAAGTTGTAGATTGCAACCAAATGCATACCCCAGGTCTCAACCTTCCCTAACTAAACTGGCTGCAAACAGTACAGTAGCGAAAAATGCTTAAGTCCACATCTACGGGGCAGTGTTTGGTTTGTCTGTTCTGGGTTACTTTAGAAACATGACAGCTTCAGTCGAAGAGGACCAGCACCCTCTGTAGATAAATAGCTCATGCTAAGGTAATTAAAACACAGTGATTATTATTTTCAAGTAATTAAAAACATACTTCGATATTTCCTCCATATTCTGCTAATAAATCCACACTGGACACTGGATTGGTTAATATTGCTACTGACCATTTTCCATAGTGGTGATTTAGATAATTTTGTTTTTCTAGTTTTAAGGTGCATTGCCAGTGGTTTTCATTCAATTCTAATACCAGGCAATTAGGATAGACTTGTTGAGAGTGAGTTATGTCTGAGCCAGGAGACAGTTAGCTTGGCTTTAAAAAACAGTCCAAGACAATACTACTACATAAAATCATAATTTGTCTTTCTTACACTCTGGCTTTTGTACGTATTAAATATGGAGCTGGTAGGTGGATTTTTGACAGAGTAAGGCTAGATGTTTCCCCCTGTTTCTTGTAAGTATGCTAATCTAACCAGCTGCTGGCTCTAGCTTCATGCTAACAGTGTAGATTTGAGAGTGAAACTTGAAATGTGAGACTCCATCATGCTTGATTGGTTTGAAAAATATTCACTCAGTTCACCCCACAATTAAAA
Organism: Lutjanus campechanus; assembly: GCA_027495735.1. Lineage (NCBI taxonomy): Eukaryota > Metazoa > Chordata > Actinopteri > Lutjaniformes > Lutjanidae > Lutjanus > Lutjanus campechanus. The sequence continues at coordinate 282,238 of JAJHUR010140499.1, read as the reverse complement.
AATACACATTTTCCCCTTACCTGTAGTGCTTTTTATCCATCTAGATAGTTTTGGTGTGAGTTGCCAAGTTTTGAAGCTATCAGCTGATAGCCATCAGAGATGTTTGCCTTCTTTCCACTATAATGAAATTAGATGGCACTCAGCTCGTGTTGCTCAAAATGCCAAAAAATACCAGAAAGAAATGACCGGTTACTCAAAGTAATCCACAGACCTTGTTATGAGCAGTTTCATCTATGTACGATTTTCTTTCTTCCGAACTACACACACCAACTGTATCACCATTCTAGCTAGTTCAGTGGTGCTAATGTTGCAGCCATTAATGTTCACAGGAGGAACGGGGGGGGGGAATTTCAGCTCAGTAGAAGTTTCAAGAAGAAGCTGACTTTGAAGTATGCACCATATTTTTATTCTGATATCTAATCTCATACCAACTTGTCTCTGGGTTATTGGTTAAGTATGAACACGAACATACTACGCTAATATAGCTGTTGCTAGCCAGCATACAATATTTTGTCATGGCTGCAAATTCGGGGCAACTGTATCAGCCCCTGAGCCACATGGCCCAATGTCAGCATTAAGTTTCATACCATTGTCCTAATTAGTCAAAATAATTCAACTGTATTAGTAATTAGTGCACATATGTTTCTTATATTAAAAGACTGACTGACTGGTGTATGTCAAGTAGTCTGGGAGTTATAAAAGTGAATGTAAAAAATGTTACAATAGCTGCCAGTCTCCCCTATTCACATCCAGTGTAGTCTGGATAAAAAATAAAATAAAATAAAATAAAAAAAACTCTTGTGTAGTGACTAACTACTGGACTACTAACTTCCATTTGACTGTTAGAAAGAAAGTAGTTCTGGTAGTTTCTAAAGTAATTGCAGTAGATTTTACTGAAGAAAGACAGTAGTTCCTACATGAAACTGTTCATGTCAAGGTCTGTGGATTATTTTGAACTGCCGGGTCATGATTTTTGGTAAGGGACATTGATTTAGATTTTCCAAATGTATTTTTTTGGTGCTAGGGGCAACCTAGGACTTGCACATTTTGGACCCTTTATATTTAAGAAAAGTCACATATCTCTACATCTCTAAAACTCACACCAAAACAGTACAGATGACTAGCACTACAGGCCAAAGAAATGAAATGTATTTTAATTTAGGGGTGAACTGTCCCTTTAAATGACAAATGCTGTGAAAACAGTTCTGTTTGTGCTGTTGTTCCTTAAGGAGACTAAAGTGGCTTCCATTAAATTTCTTATTTTAAAAAATGTCGCACAAGTGGGTGGCCGCGCGTGCCCCTGTGCGCGCGTGCGCACGTGTCGGCGTTACGCAAAAAAAGTGAACATGTGCATCGAGGGCGAGTGCTCCTAACGCGTTCACGCACTACGAAACCTCGCGCTCAGTTAAACATTATTTTCATTTTTCAACGAGTCTTCTTTAAATTTTCACAAACTTATCATAAGGACATTAACAGAAGACACGTTTAACACTAAAAAATACACACTGTAGCATCCTTATGATCGCGTGTCAGAAGTAGGCTGTCGAGTTTATTGTGTTTTTTCGACTGTTATTAACCCTTTAATATTGCTATAACATTCAGCAGTTGACATCCGTCATAAATCAGTTTTAGGGTTATTCTCGTTCCTTCTGGAAAGACAGAATATATCCAAACCTCCCTGTACCATATGACATGTAAGTTAACGTAGCACACACGCAGGACAGAGGATGCAGAGGTGCACTCACCGCTGGATGATGATGTCTCACAGTTTGTCGTCTGAACATCGACGCCCTGAAACGGCGTCGCGGTGTTTGTGGTGTGTCCTCAGCAGCAGGATCCACATAACAGCCCTCACTCTGTCATCTGTCCGTCTCTCAACACTCTCTCATGCTTCTTGTTTACGCTCCAATCCGGGGATTTTTCTGCTTCCCCCTCATTGCAAAACATATATTCCTCCATGTCCCGCTTATTTATTTATTTCAGTGTGCAGCGGAGGCTGCCATCTCCTGGCAGATGTGTCGCACTGGCTGCTGGCTCTGTGTCGGTGTTATATAACATGATGAGGCGGTCATATGATGGGGTGTTAAGCTGATAAACCGCACACAGGATTACAAGAGAAATAGTGAAAATATAGGCTGCAGCGAAGTATTGTTACTGTTATATAAGCGGAATAGAAAACACATGTAAATTCATTAGGTCTGTCAGAATGATGAAGGTAGACAATCATTACTATAATTGCGATATGTATTATTTATCTTCCATTGTTATCATGCACTCACTGTTTAAATGTGAGTGTATAATAGACATCAAAGGATACAACACTTCAAATGTGTAATTTTATTTTCAGGAAAAAACACAGTAATGCAAATCAGTGCAACACACTTGTAGAGAGATTGTATGTTAGAGAAGCACTTTCCAGTCCAGACAGCACCGCAAGTCATGGAGTGCTTCTGGGATAGTGATTACTGAGTAAGTACTGAGTAAGTAAATATTTAGCAGCAATAATGTGTTGAAAATGTGTCAAATACACTATATTCCTCGATAATATCTTTAAATTTAAGATGTACATACATATATTATCAATTATTCATCAGCAGGGTTGGAAGAGTTACTTTAATTCTGATACAATACTAATTTCTTGGTTTAAAAAAAAGTAATCAGAAATCTAATCAAGTATCACAATATTAAGGTAAAGTAACTTGATTACTTTCTGTAATCACTTGGTCTGTGTAGCTAATTTTACCTTGGTCTGTGTAGCCAAAGTTAGCGTTTGATCTGTGTATCAAACTTTAGCAATTGGTCTGTGTGGCTAAAAATAGCATTTGGTCTGTGTAACTCACTTTCTTTGCATTTTTCAGCACAAAAATCCTTCTTTCCTACAGGTATTCATTTTTGATAGCTACTGAACAGGAATACTAAGCTAGTTATTGTTTACAGTAACAGTTAACTTAAAAATGCTGTGACAAACAATTGATTTATTGTGTCATTTTGAGCATGAGGTGCAGTCATCATCACAGCGACTGTATCCACTCAGGAGCACCCTTAACATCTTGTTAAAAGAGCTAATATTGCCTGTGAAATTCCACCATCTACTGGTGGGCATAGGAAAAACATTAAATTTATTCAGTCTGACCAAAAGGTGAATAACATGTAAAATTAATGACCATAGAGAGTAGGAATTATGTGAGAAAACTCAGCTTTCTCTGTCAATATAACACACACTTGCTTCAATTGACTGCATTTACCATCAACACTGAGTGGACATCCAAATGAAACGCCAAATTTTCACTTTCATCTTCAAAACCTCTCAGAGGCAGAAATGGCCCAGTCTTTTAAAATCTACAAATAAATAGCACAACAATTTACTTGCAAGTTAAAATGATGAAACTGCCACATCTTCATCCAAAAATAGATGTTAAGTGTTTGTGTGTTGCATTCATCCCCATTACCTCTTTTCTAAATGTGAACACAGAATATGAAAGCATGAATGAAGCTCTGTGGTTTTCACTGCTGCCTTCAAGTTTGTGTAACTTGAAATGAGGCTGAAAAAATGAGGAAGTGGAGCAGAAAGAGAGGAAGGGCAAAGTCAGGCAAGGAAACATATTTTTATGTGTGTGCGTTGCCGGTTTTTCTTTCTCTCCTTTAATGAGCCTGACTGTATAATTGGGCTGCTTTAGGGCTGAACTCTGCTTGCTCTTGTTACCTTTTCATTTCATGTGGACGGCATGAAAAGTCATGCTGCTGCTGTTGTTGTTGTATTGCATCACAACATATACAGACCTTTTTTTCACAGCAGCCATTTTGACATTTCTCCATTTAGTATACTTTGTTATTGTGCTTAAGTAGAGTTTTCAGGAATCCGCACTTTACTCACTCCCCACATTTTAACACAAATATCTGTACTTTCTACTCCTTACAGTACATTTCAAAACAGGCAGGCTTGTCACTGTTTTGAAATGTAATGTTTTAATACATTTGACAGGAATTGATGATTATTTTTATTTTGCGTCACTGCATGCCACAACAAGACCGATTTCAACCTAAATGGATGGGACAGTAACACATAGAAAAGATGACTCCTTGGTGGAGCCATCAGTACAAATCATGCGCAACAAACATAACAAGATGAAAATTACGTTAGAAAATCACGTTGAAGACATAACAAGGCAAAACTTACATAATAGACAAGACACAGGACGAAAATAATGCAAAAGACAAGATGAAAATAACATAACTAGATGAAAAAGATGTAAAAGACATAAGATGAAAATAACCTAACAAGACAAAAATGATGTAACAAGATGAAAATTATATAAAAGACATAAGACGAAAATCACGTAACAAGACAAGATTAAAATAACATAACAAAACAAGATTAATGTAACAAGACGAATATGATATAAAAGACTAAACAAAACAACATAAAAGACACAAGAAGATGAAAATAACAGAATAAGATGAATTTTATGTAAAAGACATAACAAGACAAAATTGACGTAAAAGACGAGACATTAAAGACATAAGACAATGATAATGTAACTAGATGAAAATGACGTAAAAGATTTAAGACGAAGATAACGTAAAAAAGAGGAAAATGAGGTTACGAGACGAAAACAACGTAAAAGGCGGAACAAGACAGAAATAACGGAACAAGATGAATATGATGTAAAAGACATAAGACACAAACTGTGTAAAAGAAGATGAAAATAACAAAATGACGTAACAAAACAAAATAATGTGACAAGGCGAAAACAACGGATAAGATGTGACAAGATGAAAACTACGGAGCCCCTAAAGTGTCATGGAGAAAAAAAAAACTATCTCGTGCGCACGTTTTAATATCTCGTGCGCACGAGATACTAAAGCGTGCGCACGAGATACTAAAACGTGCGCACGTTTAAGCTAAATCGTGCGCACGAGATACTAAAACGTGCGCACGAGATACAATTATTTCCCATATTTTGACTTGTCCGTGCATAAGGCTCTCTGTTCTGACCACTTCAGATGTTCACAGCCTCACCCGCGATACAATGGAGAGAAGAACTCAGCTCATCAATTTATTTTCACCTCATAATGTCATAATCAGGTTTCGGATTACACAGTGGCTTTCAGGGAGTTTATCAGTGCGCACAGCTTCTAAATCAAACCATACAAGTGCACGTCAACGCGGCCAAGTTCAGATGACCCTGAAAATCATGATGTTACTGTTACTATTACACATAGTTAATACTGTCAATAACATGTCATAGAGTCTAAATAACAACAATAACAATAACTGACGTGCGTCATTTCAAGTTTCTATGGCGAACTACTGCAGGCTTCAGATTTAAAATTCCAACAGAACCAGCAATATTTTAGGAAAAGGTTCCTGTTCATATGCATCTATTAATTTCTGTAGAATTAATATAAAGAAAAGGAGGCAGAGAAGGCGGGTGAGGAAGAGGAAGACAAGCATGAGGATTAATCTATCAGCATTTAGTAATTCTGTATTTTAAAGTATACAAGTCGAACTTGGAGTAAAAAAGTACGCACCACAGACGTGTACAGTTATATTATTATTAAGAAATATTATTATTATTATTATTATTGTTATTATTATTATTATTATTATTATTAAGTTGGCACATCTGTTCATATTATCATGCTCTCTCTCTCTCTCTCTCTCTCTCTCTCTCAGACAGACGTTCTGTCAGTCTGTCTATTCATCAGTCACCTCTGTCCTGTGTCAGAACCGCGGACAGCGCCGCGGTCAGGTCGCCAAACACACTGCACACAGCCTGGTGTCAATTAGTGAAGATACATGTTCGATACACGTGCGAATACACAAACATTATTTCACTATTATTATTTATTTCAGGATCATCAAGTTTTAGACCTCCCTTCAATTTCCCAATATGTTTCAGGTGAGCCAGCTCTCAGCTCCCCCCGTCATTCAAACTTCTTCCTCACCCGCCTTCTCTGCCTCCTTTTCTTTATATTAATTCTACAGAAATTAATAGATGCATATGAACAGCAACCTTTTCCAAAAATATTGTTGGTTCTGTTGGAATTTTAAATCTGAAACCTGCAGTAGTTCGCCATAGAAACTTGAAATGACGCACGTCAGTTATTGTTATTGTTGTTATTTAGACTCTATGACATGTTATTGACAGTATTAACTATCTGTAATAGTAACAGTAACATCATGATTTTCAGGGTCATCTGAACTTGGCCGCGCTGACGTGCACTTGTATGATTTAGAAGCTGTGCGCACTGATAAAATCCCTGAAAGCCACTGTGTAATCCGAACCCTGATTATGACATTCTGAGGTGAAAATAAATTGATGAGCTGAGTTCTTCTCTCCATTGTATCGCGGGTGAGGCTGTGAACATCTGAAGTGGTCAGTACAGAGAGCCATATACACGAACAAGTCAAAATATGGGAAATAATTGTATCTCGTGCGCACGTTTTAGTATCTCGTGCGCACGTTTTAATATCTCGTGCGCACGTTTTAGTAACTCGTGCGCACGAGATAGTTTTTTTTTTCTCCATGACACTTTAGGGGCTCCGTAGAAAACAAAGTAAAAGACATAAGATATAAATAATGTAACGAGACAAAAATGACGTAAAAGATGTTACAAGACGAAAATGACATAAAGAAGAGGATTCTTAATTTCAGATGACTATACACTAATGAAAACATACTTTCTACCATATTCTGGCAATAAATCCCGTAAATCTTACACACTGGACCTTTAAGTAAAGAATGTGTGTACTTTTGCCACCTCTGTTACATACAGACAAACAAATGTGACGGAAGCATGAGCAGGAACTGCATAAAGACTTTAATCTTTGTAAATCAAAGGATGCACAGTTTGCAAATGTCTACAAACACAGAAAATGACTTCGAGCTGTGGTCGTTTATTAACAGTGACGTACAACATGCTGATTAATAGGATTCACAAAACAGACATCCAGTGTGTGTGCGTGTGTGTGTTCCCTGTATGTTTAAATGCATCGATCCAGGTAGAAAACTCAGCGTCGTCCATTGATTACCGTCCATCAGTCCATGCTCTCTTATTGGCTCAATGACTGCAGAGCCACGAAGCTCTTCAGACACCATGACGTTATTCCTTTAATGTAATTACTCCTCCATTACACAGAGAGTGGAATCCACATTTTTTATTCTGCATTTACTAATGTGTTTCAGCAGCCAGTTTATTGATCACCGGCCTCTGAAGGCAGTAAAAAATTCACAACGGTGTTTCGGTCGGCGGTATATTCAGTTCCTCAGTGCTCATCTTCTCAACTCAGTCTCTGTTTCCACAGCTTACAGAGAAATTGCTTCAGTTCCTGCTGAATCATCGCCTCAAACCAGCATCCTCCTAATTATTGGCAGCATTTTTACATCAGTTTCGAAAGAAATGCATGAAATACACAAATCTGTTTTCACAATTATGTTCAGCACCAAAATCTATATACAAAATGGCATATTCCCTTTTGAATACTCATTGGAAAATAACAACTTTAAGTTTGGCTACCAAATTTGAGCAACAAATCAGTTGTAATTTCATCATGTACAGTAAGAAGCTAAAAAAAAAAATGCAAAGACCCCCGTAAAGTTTGTGTTGTGAAATCTTTTCTACAGATGTGTGTTAAAAAAATGTTGAGGTACGCCTCAAATCTTCCCGAAATTGCTTCAAAAGAGTGAAATCAGACCATAAACAAGTTAACAAAGGTGTTAAATGTGTTAACCTGCACTCATGTTAAGTATGTAGAGTAGTTATCTAATATCAAGTATACCGTCTATATTAAAGGGATAGTTCTGAAGTTTTGAGGTTATATAAGGTACTTATCCATAGTCAGTGTATAACCTACAGTAGATGTTTAGGAGAAGCAGACAGGGGCGCCAGCATGGTAGCTAAGCAATGTGCTGCGGACAGATTCAGCAACAAAAAGTATTTTAGCCACTTAAAATGGTAAACCTAAAAAAATCAGTATAAGTGTTTGCTTTATTAAGAATATTTTTACCGCTTTTTTGCCATGCACTTTTACAACGTGAAACTGCTGTTATATAAGCCAAATGCTGCTCTCTCCAAACCAACCAAACTGCGTAAGCAAAATCACTCATTTTACCTCACAGACTATTGGGACTTGTGTATCTGGACTTTGTTTGTGTCATTGCGTGACTACAGTGAATCCGAACAATCCTTTTGAAACACCAAAGTCGCACAAAAACATAAACGAACCAACAGATCAAGGCAGTGGCGGACCAGAAACTCCTGTGTTCTACGAGTAAAAACATGACTGATTTAGCCTATGGAGTTTGGCTGGTTTGGACAGAGCACTATTTAGCTTGTATAAGGGTGGTCAACTGTTGGAAAAGGTTGTCTGATGGCAAAGTGGTGAAAATATTTTAAATATATCACAAACTTAAACTGATATTGATTTTTTAAAATGTTTTTTAAGTGTATAAAATATGTTTTGCTTCTCACCCTGTTCACAGCAGTTAATTCCTTCGCTTCCTTGATGGTGGCCCTCTCTGCTTCTCCAAACTGCGGCATCTACCATACGTAATGCGCTGACTCTGCATGCCTTATACAACCCCACTTCAGATAATGTGAACTATCCCTTTAAATCCAAAGAAGTCTATACAGAAAACCAATAATGCAGAGTTTCTGAAACTTTATGACCTTAACACAGAATTTTCATGATCTGAATACTGAACCAGCAGAGTGTTTGCCAGGAAAGGAAAGGTTACGCTATTTGTCCTTCAGCTAAATTAAAATGTCTTGTTAGCATTAGATGCTGCACAGGGCTGAACTGCTTGTTTGAAATACACTGTACAACACTTAAAAAAGGGTAAACAAAATGTTTTTAAGGTTATTTAAAGGACAAATAGAGAATTTGCATGAATATTGTGTTGTTCGTGGCGGATAACAGAGAAGAGTCCATTTTAAGGTCCTGACATTTTTTAAAAATTCCAAAATGTGTCTGAAAGAACGGTTACAAAATTGCAGTGTAGCAAATATCAGCCCTTTGTAGGTGTGAAGAATTCCTGCCGGCTGTAGGACTGTAGCTCACTGACCTCCCTGTGAAGGGCAGGCAAGATGTTATTGTACAACACTCCAATCTGTAGCGCCTGGTTCTTTCAGAGGGGACCAGAGGTGATGTGGTGGTTGAGAACATCAAGTGTGGGACATATTTTGAATTTATCATCCAACAGATTTCAGTGATAGGTAGCCAGATATAGTACAGTAGATAAAATATTACCCTCATTTAACCATGTTTCAGTTCTCACTTGAATGCAGCTCAGCTCAGGTTCCCTTCAGGGCTCTCTGCTCCGGCGTTTTTCTCCGGCGCTTCTTATGCCGTCTCCTGGCGGTGGCGTCAAAGCAGGTGACCATCATGACTTTGGCCTTGCAGATGCTGAGTCTGTCTTCCAGCCGAGACGTCACCACCTCAAGGGCCTCCAGGTGCTCCAGGGAGTCCACCTCGAAGGTCTGCCACAGGTCGACTGGAGAGGGACAGCGAAGTGACACTGAAGCAGTTTGCAAAGTAAAGCGTGTTAACCAGTGTTGCTGTATGTAGACAACATTGCAATGATGCACCAGGGAAATTTTTCTTTTCTTTATCTTTTTGCTGCCCCATAGCCCAAACTAGCCATAATATGTCTGCGCAGTGTGACAGCGTTATTGAACATTACCAGCAACTTTAACAAATACTTGCTGACATTTCAAAATGAAACATATCTAATGCACTTTTGGCACAAACTCACCTCAGTTTTTGGCATTTAAAGACACTCCCATGGTACAGTATAAGGGCCCTTTCACACCTGCCTCCCTTTCACACCTGCCTCAGTTTGATCCGAACCACAGTTACAGGTGTGAAACCAGACCACGGTCTGGAACAAACGGCCAAACCTTAGTTCGATCAAAAGGGGTGGTCTTGGTCTGGATCAAATTGAACCATGGTCCGGTTCAGTTCTAGTGTGAAAACATTTTTCTGGATGACTCGGACTTTTGGACCAGTTACAGGATGTTCGGTCAGGCCATCATCTTACTTGGAATTGGAAAAAGGAAAAACAATGCAACAAAACAAAATGAACTGTGGAGTGAACACATAGGGAGAGGAGGAGACCAAATGTTTAATTGACAGCTGGTCTGATGACTTTATAACGAGTCCAAAGGGGGGAAAAAATTGCCAAAATTCCTACATTTTTCATGAGGATGAAGGAGAGAGGAAGTGAATTAAACTGACAACACACCAACGTCAGACACACACCCGTCTACAGATCAATCAACTGCAAATATAGGTAGACACAGCACACGTTGCTGATGATGACGGGACCTGGTCCTCTATATTTCTTTCGTGCATTCACATAATCACAGTATGAGACCAAAACTAATTGGATCAAATGTATACAGTCAAACAAAAACATGAACCTTACATATACTTCAAACTGTTCACAGGTAATATGTTGTTTAATTTCAAATTCAAATTTGTCTGAGCAATGAAAAATGCCTGTTCTTTCACATCACCGACTGTCATTTTGTGCTTCCTTTTAAAAAAAGTCTTGGTTCAGGCACTGTGTAGTCACTGGTACCATGTTAAAAAGTATCATTCTCGCACTGGTATCAGAAAAACCCAAATGATACTCCGCCCTATTAATAAGTTATAATAAGTCAGAATTTCAAAGAAAGCTGACCCTTGTCATGTTTTTTTCATATTATCTGATAAATTATGTAATCGTTAATCTTTGTTTATTAAGCGGGCCCTGGCCTTCTGTCAGAAGTGGCCCCCCTGGCAAAACAAGTGAAGTATCCCTGCTGCACAGTAACAGCAGGATGCTGCCCCCTGTTGAATTGCTGTTATACCACAAGCTCATTATTTGCTCACTGCAGAGGTAGCTGAAACAGTTGGTCAATGAATCAATTAGTCAGTCGACAAAAAATGAATTGGCAACTATCTTGATAACCTATTAATCAATCAAGTAATTTTTTTAAAGCAGAAATACCAAACATCTGTTTCCAGCTTTTCCATTGAGTGTTCTGCTGCTTTAATTTGTCATGCATGCTAGTTATTTCAATATCTTTGGGTTTTGGACTGTTGATAGATGGGCCTTGAGAAAAAGTGACGTGATTCTTTTTTTCATTTCATAGGTAAAGTAATTAATCAGTCAATTGATAAAAATAAAACATTAGAATAATCATTAGTTGCTATTGATGGGTAACTAACTGAGATGCTGAGTACATCATTAAAAATTATATTGAATATGGTAAAATAAGTCTATGTTGATTCACAGTAAATTTTCAAAAGATGATCAAAATATAATTTTGCATGCTTATTTCTTCAGAGACAGAATCATGTGACTGACACTCTTGGTTCCACTTGGCGGGCTCCAGCATGAGGTGGTGTTTGGCCTGCTCCAGCTCTCTCCTCAGGTGGTTGTATTTGGCTCGGACCTCTGAAATCCTCTGCTGACGGTGCTCCAAAAACTTCAGCTTGGCACTGAAGCACGCAGGCCCCTGAAAACGCACACACACACACACACACACAGTCGTGTTTCCATCTTTATAGAGGATATAACATTGGCTTACATCACATTAAATTCATTTATTTCATACAGACATTACCTAACCCTCCCCATAACCGCTCCTTGCCTAACCCTAACCCTTACCCCACCATAACCATAACGTCTTCACCCTAAAAATTCATGATTATGGTGACCATCTTCCTTATGGGGACGTGTTTTTTCCCCATAAGGAAGATGGTCCCCATAATCATACCTTCTGCTATTATTGTTCTCATTAAAAATAATAACGTGGTGCGTTGGCTGTGGTCCACCACACACACACATACATAGATGTTGGATGAACAACAATACCTCCCCACTTCCTCTCCCCACACATACACACACACACACACATCATAAACACCCTGTGAGGGCAGAAACAACACCTCTGGGGAGTGAGACAAGACATGTCTGTAGGCTACTAAATAGAATTACACTCTGATTATACTAACCTTATTACACATAGGGGACTGCTGCAAAGGTCAATACATGCACATTTTAAATGCAAACAAAAGAAAAATATAATATAATAATAGTAAATATGAAGCAATTAAATCAAATTCAGTGTTTCCTCATTATGTGCTATTTCTTTTAATAATCTTTTAATTGACAACATGTTCAATTTGTTTTACTTCCAGTGGTCGTCTTTGTCCTTTGTGGCAGCATTGACCCAGTTTCCCCCCATGTGGTCATTAAAATTGTATCAAAGTTGCCGTGCCTGAGACTGGTGGAGGCGGGGAATAAGGTCTCAGGAGGCCAGACTGCTCGTCATGGGGACGTTACGTCACCACATGTGCCGCATTTTGTTTTCAAGCACATTTCAACCGTGAACGCAAGGTGAAATCTTTTATTTATCCTTGACTTACCTAGGTTCAATTCACTGGGCATACTATTTTTCATGCTGCTTCTACAGTAATCTCACACATCAAACCTAGTACTGTAGCTGCTGTATTTATAACCACTGAAGTCATCGTGTCTTGCTCAAGGGCAGTTTGATACTGGATTGTGTTATTCTCACTTCCCCATCCAGATTTTTCCCGAGTGATCGAACCAGACAAACTCTTGATCTCTTACCTTTAGGCCACTACAGGAGCTGTGCTTACAGAATGTTTTAAAGCAAAGCTGTATCAGCTTGTCTGTGTTTTAAACGTGACATGAGCATTGTGGATATGTTTTTATAGTAGAAGTTTAGAGTACAGCAGCAGCACTCTTTCTAGGTAGGATTGCACTTTTTAAATCTGAATAATTTCTAATTCCTTATGAAATGAAAATAGGTTTAGCTTTCAGTTAGTCTTACATAGCCTGATCTGGACAGCACTCAATGCTGGAGGAATGTCTGGCTTCACATATAATTCTGCTATAGGTGTCAAAACATGTACAGGTTGATTTGGGTTTCTTTAAATCACTCACAATCGTTGCGATGTTGGTGATGGTGCCCTTGCAAAATAGTGTGGGAGCCCATGGGGAGGCGAGTCCTGGCATTAAATGGCAAAATCTCCACAAAAGAAAAGGTAACAGCTGCTAGTTTGTTTACATGCACACCATTAGCAACCAGGTGTAAGTAGCCATTTTCAGCATGTAGGGTGCTAGCTCAAAGGTTGTCTTTTTTCCTGTAACGACCAATGGCAGGCTTATACCCACGATGTCCATGTAAGTCAGGCTAGCTTTCAACATTTGTGAATATGTAACTCAAGAAATAAATTACTAAAATTCAAAGACTTTTGGGTAGCTTAATTTATGCTCGCTACCTGTAGCTAGAAACTAAAAAATAAAATGAACAGCAGAAAATATGAAATGTTAATAAAAATGTATCTGACAAATTGAAATTAAAGGTGTAGCCTAACGTTTACATCTTATTTCTCACAAGCTGCATGCTTCAAATACCGGAGGTGTCTAACGATTAATTCCATAAGCTAGTTTCATTAGCCTGCAAGTCGAGTGCTGCAAGGATGAAGTATTTTTGTAGGCTAACCCAGAAGTTAGCATCACTCTGGTTTTCTCCACAAATGGGATTTTTCCATTGGAATTTGGAATATTGCAGAAATTATGGTCTGTGGACAACAAAATGTATGATACTTAAATCTTCACAAATGAAGAAGTAAAAAGCTAATGTTTGGCTGTAAACGAATTATACCATAGTTGCATAATTTCAGCATCAGCACCAATGAGTGACTAGTGTTTGGCATGATGACGTTTAATGTCCCAGAAAACCTCTGTAGTCTTATTTAGCCACTTGTTAGCAACAGCCTTTTTACTGTAAAACCTTAAAATTTCATGAGTGGGGAATTTACTGATGTACTTTATTTTGCAGAACAAAACATGAACATCTCTTAAGCTTGTGTTAACTGCACCTTATTTCAGGCATCTAACCAAGAACGCATTCAAAAAAAAAAACATTGACTTCGAGATGAGGGAACCAGAGGTACGAAAATGCTAACTCATTTTCAGGTTTTAGAACTCACTGCTGTAGTTCCTCTATTGTCCCCGCAGTAGATCCTTATGCATGTAGCTACAGTAGCTAATCCAGGGGCTAATTAGTTTATGTCAGACTCAGAGACAAGCGTTTGAAATGATTGTTGTAAGGTTTATGTTGAGTATTTGAAAAGCTGTAGGAAGCTTGTGCTGCTTGCCTCTAAAGCCTTGTTTTGCTAATGTCAAGTGCACAGAATTTGTACAGTAGATGTGGCGAGTGCAAAGTTAGCCATAGTGAATATGGCCATGATTAAGAGAACTAAATACACCTTTTTTGCCAGCCAAAGTTTTATTACAGTCATTACTTAGCTAATGCTGAGAATGGGCAGCTTGCTAAATTACCTAAATGTTTTCTACATTGTTCTTTGTGAATGCAAGGATAGATAAAAGGTTTGATAAGAGCTCTGTTAGCATCTAGAGCTTAGCGAATATGGGTGTTTTGCTAACGGGATCCAAAATGAAACCAGCTATTGAATCCCAACCATGGGGCAAACTGCCAGAGAGACTTCTATTGCAAATTGTATTTGGGCTTTTTTTTCAAACATGATGAAAATGTTTTCAAATTTGATGGAAGGGGCTTTGGAGACCTGAGAAGAGGTTGGGTGGAGACACGTTCTACCAATGTTGCTGGTTCCCAATAGAGGTCAATAAAGGTCATATTTTACATAATGCCTTCAAACCTCCTAAAAAAAATCAAAATAAACCCAGCACCTGTTTGCCAGCACCTGCTCTTTTCTGCATCCTCTGCACATTGTCGATCTCATAGACCTTGATCTCGTAGGCCTCCGGGATTCCCCGATCCACCCAGCGAGACCGCAGTCCACTGGCTGAGCGTCTCAGGGACAGGGGAGTATCATGGGAAAGACGACGCTGGTGAGTACCTACAGCAAGGTGAGGCAGAAAGTGCTGTGAGATGCTCTGTCTCGACTTATCTTTCTCTCCTCCCATTTCTGTAGCTTTCTACTGTATATACACAGTGACCTGTTGAGATATACAGTATATTACAAATGTGTTTAGCATTTAAACATATATTTGAAGGGATAGTTATGATTTTTTTTAAGTAAAGCTGTATCCATAGTAAGTGCATTACTTACAGTAGATTGCAGTCAGCAGTTTGGAGAAGCAGCAGGAGTACTGCTGTAGGAAGCTAAGCAATGTACTACTGTAGCCCGCCTAAAAAAAAAATCAGTATTCGTTTAAGTATAGGCTATATTAACAATATTTTCACCACTTTACCTTACCATCAGACAGCCTTTTCCAACAGGAAACTGCCATTATATAAGCCAATAATTGCTCTCTCCAAAGCAACCAGACCCCTTTGACAAAAACAGTCATTCTACCTGGCAGAACACAGGAGTTGCTGGACTACCACTACCTCCATCAGTTAGTTTGCGTGTGTTATTGTATCACTTTAGTGAATCCAAACAAATCTTGTAAAACATAGAAGTCATGTAATCACACAAACAAACTAACCAATCGAGGCAGCGGTAGACCAGCAACTCATGTGTTCTGTGAGGTAAAATGACTGTTTTTGCCAATGGAGTCAAGTTGAGCAAGAGAGAGAGCGATATTTAGCTTTTATGATGTTGGTTTCCAGTTGGAACAGGCTGTCTGGCGGCAAGGTAAAAATATTCCAAATATAGCGCACACTTAAACTGATATTGATTTTTTTTAGATGGGCTTTTTTTTTTAAAAAACACTAAAATGCATATTCCTGCTGACCCAGTACACAGCATTACTTACCTTATCTTTCTACATCAGTACTCTGTATAGATGTAGGAAATACACTGATCTGGACAAGTACAACAACCCCATTTAAAATCATCTGCACCACTTAAGGTAGAATTGTATTTTAGTTGACTTTTGATCTTGATTTCAAATTTAGTGTTTGGTATAATCACTTGCCAGTACTGAAACAAAGAGAAGCCACGGCTGCAACTCATTTTAAAAGCTTTATTTATACCAATACGAATTAATTCTTGCAATAGATGTACAGTACAGAGATTAACTTACATTCAGCACCATAGACTAAGATTATGCTGTTTTGTTGTAAAGTCATATTTTTTCACAAATAAATTAGCCTGTTTGCGATGTTCATGGATCTACAAGGTGGCTAAGGCTGTGTTCTTGAGCTGCTACATTAGTGTCTGATAAATGAAGGCTGGTGTTCCTAAGAGGCCTCCAATGCCCAGATCACATGATCTTATGGGGAGACTGTTTGCCTGAAGGCAAATGCAGCTTGCCAGGGCTACCACATTATTCATAAAAGACATGAGACATGCTTTCTGTATGTCTGTCTGGACGGACTCAGTTTGCCAGTACAGGAAAAGAAAAAGGATGCATGGTAGATGCTTCATGTCAAGACCTTAATAATAATGTTTTAACTCTAATGATATGGGTACAGCATTCATCAGAATGTAGATGAGTTAATTAAGTAAGGGGACACTTGAGCAGAAATTAAGTACAGACAGAATTTAATCGCCCAGTAAATTGTAGATTACATTTGGGCTAACTCAAAATTCATATGTTCATCCAGCAGAAGCTCTGTCTCCCGTTTTAATCGCTCCATTAGCAGGTTTCACCGTGTTAACCACGTTTTCAACAAAATGCTATGAAGAATTTCTCATCCATTAGAAAGTATTGCTAGTATGCACACAGCCATCTTTATAATTTACTGTATCAGGCAAACACCCTTCGTTTTCTGTATTTGTGCTGCCATTAGCACGTGCCGTCACTGGGTTCATATATTAATGATGTGACCTCCTACACTGTACACAATTAGGCTCTTAATGCCAGTAAGGAAAATAGGTCTGGCTGCATTTTCCAGATGTGTGTCATCTCCACTTAATGTCACATTAATATGTTATGTGGTCAGATTGCGAACCAAAAAAATATCATTCATAAAAAATGTGTCTGTGTTTATGTTTTGTCTGAAGTGTCTGAATGCCTAGAGAAGAAATTTTAAGAGCAGATTTGTACAAAATTTGTTATATGTAAACCTATATGTAAAAGTGATTTTCTTTCTTTGAAAGAATAGACTGAAATGTCCATAAGATTTAACATCTACATTTTTTAACTGACATGTGATTCAGCACTTTAAAGGGGCAGTTCACCCCAAAATAAAAAATACATATATTTTTCCTCTTACCTGTAGTGCTTTGTGTCCATCGAGATCACATATGTCTAACAAATCCTGTGGGTCAAATCCAGCCAAGCACCTCGTTATGCGGCCCACAAGAGCTTGGAAATAATATAATTTTTGCAATATGATTCTGTGCTATGTTACGGAAATATGGTGTCCACAATTACATGTCCCAGAATGCACCACAGATTATCTGCGCACTGAAGGCGTCTAGCCTAGTCTCATTATAATTTGGTTGTTTCCACCAGTGACACTTCAGCCAAGTGGCTGTAGCTAATGACAATAATAGCAGCAGTCTAACAAAATGCCATTATTTCATTTTTAAACAAATACAAATTTTGGATTTGAACATTGCCTGTAGACTCAAATGGAAACAACCCTTATTGTTATTTTGACTTAATTACTTTACTTTTTTTCTTTTTCTTTTTTTCTTCCAGAAATTGAATAATAGTTGAATACTTGTGGTCTCCTTGCCATTATTTTTTCTTAAACTTCTGCTTTCAGAGATAGCTGTTAATAATTAAGTTATTACTAAAACAAATGCTAATTCAATTCAGTGGAAATTTTGTAATATAATAACAACTACATACATTTATACAGTCTTACATTTGAAACTGGGCCTTACACCATAATGCTGATGTGGCCCAAGATGAAATTGAATTTGACACCCCTTATCGTGAGTTGGCTAGTTTTGGAGCCATCAGCCATAGAGATGCCTGGCTTCTCTCAAATATAATGGAACGGAATGGCACTCGGCTTGTGGTATTTAAACTGCCAAAAAATCATTTAAAAAACTTAACAGCAATGTCTCTTTCCAGAAACCAGACACCTGTTTTGTCAAGAAAAAACACAGACGTGTTGTGAGCAGTTTCATCTAGGATCTACTACACCCACCAACCATGACACTGTGTTAGCTAACTCAGCGGTGCTAATGTTACAGCTCAATGGAGGGGGATGCCATTAATGTTTTCATCCCGCGTTGTCACAAGCCACTCATTCATGAGTAGATGCAGACAGTAGTTCCTACATGAAACTGCTCACAAAAAGGCTTGTGGGCAACTCAGCAATCCAATCCACATTTATCCACATGGATAAATAGCACTACAGGTAAGAGGAAAAAAATATATTTTTGATTTTGGGGTGAACTGTCCATAATCTGACAATTTTACTATTGTATTTAATTGGACTGGTATGGATGTGCCAGAATATTATTCACCAGATTCATACAGCGGCCATTTTTCTCTGATGTCATACTCGGGGTGTTAAGCTAAAATGACATACTGCTGTGTTTCAGTTTCCAAGTCGAGAATCTGAAAAATTGATCAGCAACCAAACAGATAATGGAGAGTATAAAAATGGAGGAAATCAGACCATATTTCAAGCTAAAACAACATATTTGATAACCCACTACCATAGCAAACATTAGCATTCAGCCACTTCCCAGCTAACATTAACATTCGATAGGAAAGGTGTAAATTAATTCTGAAATATAAGGCTTTCTATTTCAGGCTGGAGGCAAAATGCACTGGACGTAATGTAACGTTAGCTAGTAATGTTTCTGTCTCTTCGCCTGACCTAAGAAATATTATGTCAGTAATGTTATGTGATATTTTGCTCAATAGAGCGTGTATTTCTGTGTCATGTTTATATAGATTACATCAAATACTAAAGTGTGTTACAAACACTTTAGCACCGAGTGTTTTGGGAGGCAGTAATGATGTCAGTAAAGTTAGGTAGAAAGTGGTTGAATGCTAACATTGACTGTTGTTTAACTGTAGTTAATGGGGTATAAAATATGTAATAGTTTGAAATATTTCTCTACAGATGCATATGACCTAACAGCAGTGTGACATTTGAGCTTCCCAACCTGAACATGACATCAGAGAAAAATGATTATCATGTGACTATGATGAATTGATACATTACAGGTTAAAAACAGCAGATTATAAACATCTGCACGTAACTGCATTACAAAGCAACAAAAGTCAAGAGAATGACAAAATGTAACTTGATGATACTGTACTAAAATTAATAGAAAAAAGCAGTTGCTTTAAGAGGAAAATATATGAATCAATCTAAGATGATTATTGCGTGTTATCATTAAGATGCTCAACATGTATGTTAACTTTAGACACTGAATACACAAAACTAACACTTAACACCAACGATACACTTTGCACTTGGATTAGGTTCTGATCTTTCCAGAAGAGAGAGTCACTCAGTTCATAAAAGGCCAGTTAATCCAGGTCTTTTACCTGTGTTGCCTCTCCTCCGAGATGACCGGCTGCTGCGAGCCACACTGAGGAGAGAGCCGCTCCTGTCGCTCACAGAGTCCCTGTTTGATGTGCTGCTGCCTGTGGCTTCACTGTCCCTCACCATGCTGTCATATCCACTGCTCACCATGCTGTTCCTGTTAGAGAAGTGCAGGGATGTCTTCCCCATAGCTGGTGGCAAATCTCCACTCAACACACTAGTGGTGTCACTCGCGTGCCCACTCATGTGATCAGGCGTGCGGGGAGCAGTCACCCGGCTGTACGGCGAGGGAAGAGCAGCCATTTGGTCCAGTCCTCCTGAAGTGGGGCTTGGGGCCCTTTCCTTAAGGAGGTCTGAGAACCGGCCGTTGACAAACCCCTGGATGGCAGATTTTGTGGATGAGCATGTGGAGCTCTGGCTCGGAGTCCGACTGATGGAGTGATATGACCGTGGAGGGGAAGAGGACAGGAAGGAGGATGTGCGCTCAAAGCTAACAGTTTTACTGTCAGGGGAAAGACTGTTACTGCGGTTGATGGACTGACGCAGGGCCTTGTGGGGGAGATTGAGGTTCTTGATGCTGGGGGCAGACAGTCGACGGACTTTGGGGCTTGCCATCTTAAGTTTCCCCACAGCAGAAAGCTTGGAATGGGTATGCCTGGCTGACTGAGTTACAGCCTCTTCAGAGGGAAAGAAGTGATGACCCTGATCGGACCGAGGATTCTTCCTGGGGCTCCTGCTCGCCCTCGGTAAGGTAGAGTCTCCCTCATTACGTCCTCTATGACCTCCCTTACAAGCCCCTTCAACACTTCCCTTGGAGCTCCCTTTAGAGCTCACAGAGGTGTTACTACTATCTCTGTCCAGATTTGGGAAGTCCCTTGGGATTCTACCGAGGGAATTAGTCCTGGTAGCCAGCTGCTCCAGTTTGGCATTGAAAAGCCTGCTGCTGTCTTCAATGGGTGACTTCAGCCTCCCACTCATATTGTTCACTCTTACACCTGAGGCCTCAAACAAAGGTTCAATGCCCTTTCTGGTAGCACTGCTAGCACGCTGTGTGTACTCTGTTCCATGTTTCCGAGGAGAGGAGGCGTGGAGGCTGTGGTTCGCTGGGGAGTGCTGTCTGCCGTGCCTCCTCTCCAGAGTCACCCGCGGACTACATGGAGTGGATGATGTCATCCCCCTTGGGTCTCTGTAGTCGTCTGCTGTGTAACCACCATGGTAGCTGTCCTGGTGGTTGGCATTTTGCCAGCCTCTCGGCAAACTACCTGTTTTAAAGGAAGCTGGGGCGGTTTCTTGGCAACCGGTTGAAACACCAATTCTCTTGGGGGCATTCCCAACACGTCTGGAAGAGACCTCTCCCCCCTCTGAGCCCCATGGAGTGTTTGTGGAATAAACATGTTCCCTGTCTCTTGGGTGGCTCTTGTCTGTATTTCTCTGCCTCTTTCCACACATTTTGTTTTCCGTAGTTTCATGGCAGAAAACTGAACCTTCCAAAACTTTTGGGTCATTACATGTTTGGCTAAAAGATGAGTCTTGTTTGGCATGTGTCTCAGAAGCAAAAGCCTCATTCCGCTTCTCAAGTGCCTTTCTGTCGTATGGACATTTGATATTACTCCCTCTGAGCTTAGACTGCGACTTCTCTCCTGTAAAAGTGTCAAGATGACTTTCTTTTTCTTTTGCACTATCCAACTCACAATCCATATCTGTATTAATCAGCATGGGATTTATAAACGAAGGTAGGAACCTCTTTTCCCTCTTAAATTGACACTGAGGCTTTTCAGCATTAGCCTCTGTAGCGACAGACTGAACTACAGAGCTATCATTTGTTTTAGGGGGTCCTGTAGCTGCAGATTCTTCGCTGACATTGCTGATTATCCTGATCGGTTGAGAGCTGGCAGAGTCTTGAGCATGTGCCTGTGATTGGGTCGTGTCTCTGATACAAATAATGTTTCCACCTGTCCTCCCTTTGTTCAAAGCTCCACTGATGGTCACCTCCTCCACCATCGAGAAGACAAGTTCATCTTGACCTTTTAGGTCCAGCGGCTGTTGAACAGTTACTGTGATAGTGGCTTTCATTTCCTTAATGTCCTCTGGGGGGCGATTAGGTAAGACATCTCCAAGTATAACACTGTTAGCCAAGGAGTGTGAAGAGGAGCACGAAGAGGAAGGAGATATGGGGGAGCTCTTGCCAACTGGTGAGGCCCTTTTGTCTGGTTTGAACCAATCGGCAGCTTCTGAACTTTCCTTTTTGCCTGAAGACTGAAGTGTAAGAGAACTTGCGACAGCCATGCCCTGAGCATCAAAGTCCTTAGAAGAGAGGTTATTGTCTGACTTAAGATTTCCACTTCTGGGCAGTGATGAGCGATTAGTCTTCTTAAGACTGAGAGTTTGGTTCAGCAGTTCCTCGCTGGAACTGGTCGCACTGCACTCCTCACAGTCATACAGACCTGAGTCCTCTCTCTGAAAACTGTCTCCAGGGAAAGCACCATCTGTTTGGTTTTCTCTGACAGAGGTCTGTCCACAGCCTAACGCCTGATTCAACAACATCTGCGTTGTCTCTGATGGTTCAGAGTCTGTCTGTTTCCCTGTTTCTTTCTGGGGTTGTGATTTGACTGTGTTAACAGGAGGCCCTTTTGAGGAAGACTTGAGCACTTCCAACATTGTCTCACTTCCATCAATACAGCCCAGGCGCTCTTGAAGTTCAGCAAATGTGTCACATTTAAGACAGTCTCTCTTTGTCATGTCTGCTTTCAGCGCTTCGATATTCCCTTGAACAGTCTCCTCATTCTTCTTCTCTCCTTGCAGCTGAGGAATTCTCAGAAGCTCCTGAAGCAGAGCAGTAAACTCTGGATCATCCATATCAGCCTTGTTCGGATGCAAAGAGGGTATGATGGGCACGAATTCTGGTTGTGGCAGTCTTAAGGGTGCTCTGGACTGGACCAAGCCGTCCGAGTCTAGCTGGATGACCGTGTCACAGGACTGGTCACTACTGGAGTGCTCATCCAGTTCACCACGCAAACGGAAACGAGGGACGTCAACATCTACTTCTTCGGTGGAGTGGAATGCCCGCAGGGACAAAGAGTGAGGCCCTCTCTCATTTCTAGTCAAACTCCTCCCAGACGGAGAGCATGAGGTGGACTGCTGTTGGATGAAGATATATTGTTCAGTTAGTTCTTGAACCAGACTAACCAAAACATAAATCAACAAATAAATCATTGGGATGCCTTAGAAACAATGAACAACAGGGAGATGAGGTACCTATCTGAGATGTCCTATCATTGATGAAATAAAAATATTTGTTTCTAAACAGAATGCAAGGTAAAGTTATTCCATTGTGTTTGTTTTATTGTAAGGGTTTCAAGCATATTTTGTTAATTATCTGGATTATATCATGAATTGCAATAATTTTGACCATGATAATTGCAACATAAAATTTTCATGTCATCCTATGCCATTAAAAGGTTTTTAGAAGACACTGAAGGGCATGTACGGTACCTTCGTCCTCTTTTGCGTCCTGCGGATGCGAGAAGCCAGCTGGATGGTGGATAAGGTCTCTTGAAAGTGTGCCAGTGAATCAGCAACCTCAGCGACCACTGCGGTATGACAGTTTATATGGCCCAAGGACTCTCGAAGGAGCATAGTCAGTTTACTACCCCTGTGCAGAGACAGTACAAATGTCCATTAATTCAAAGGATACAACAGTCATTTTGATCTCCAAGCTACCAAATCCATTAGTTTCTGAATTTTTATTTAGTTGTTATTGTCATCCAACCTAGATGCCCATTCAGCTCCAACTCACTGTAAAATATTAATGCAGTTTAAGGCTTATTTATGCTAAATGTTAGATACGCATATGGATATGGACGGAGCCTTCTGTCTGTGCATTTTGTTCGTATTTCTGCATATTTTCGAAGAAGTTACAGACACAGATAAAATGCATCAGTTCCTCCAGTAATAGCGGAGGCAGTGTAGTCAATAGTTCAAGCATAACATGACCACAGGACAGGACAAGAATATTTAAAAATCCAAAAGTATTGGAAATGGCGTTCGTCAATAAGTTAGTAAAATTAATTCTCCGTCCACATCTCCCATGTATTTATGGCAGCACAGACCCCTGCCATCTCCTACATTGCTTCCGCTTCTGTCGATTCTTTCTCAAAAGGCTGATTATTACAACCTCGTCCAGCATCAACATAATTGTTTCTTTCGACTCTTCTTCTGTGGTGTAACTTTTGACTCTGAGTGGCATTCTCTAGTGGATGTATTGTTTAATATCCATGCCAGGGTGAAGGGTGCAGGATAGTATGTGGGCAGTAAGTAAGTAAGTTTAAAACAGACAAATCTATTTTCATAAGTAAGAAAAATAAATGAGCCTTAACTCAACATATGTCAGAATGTTTACACTAGTGCTGCAATATGGTCGAATCGATTATTAATTACTAATTAAATTAATCGCCAACTATTTTCAATCATCAATCATTTTCAGTAATTTTTCCAGAAAAAAGTAAAAATTCTATGATTTCAGCTTTTAAAATGTGAATATTTTCTGGTTTCTTAATTCCTCTATAACAGTAAATTAAATATCTTTGGATTGTGGCCAAAACAGGACATTTGAGGACATCATCATGGGCTTTGGGAAACATTGATCAACATTTTTCACCATTTTTTTTTAACATTTTATTGGCAAAAAACTCAGTCAATTAAACAAGAAAATTATCGACCTATTAATCGACTATGAAAAATAGTTTTTAGCTGCAGCCCCAGTTTACACCAGTAACATTATGATGATATTATGTTAGATTCTTACTTGTTGGGGGTGCTTTTATGTCCACTTAGTAGAGACACGACAACAGGGCCCACTTCAGAATATGGAGGCTTGTTTGTGATCATGCCCCTCATACCACAACACACATCTATCATGGTCAACTTAGTTGGGCCACGTGAACCTACAGATGAAAATCAGAGAGCAGAAAGGAGAGTCTAAATGCAAAAAGCTTTTCATGTTTTCAAATACAGAACACAAGAACTCTAAGATGTATATTAAACAGCATCAGATCAGCAGAGAATTTAGGGTTTAGGGTTAGCTGTGCAAAATAATTCATGGGGAAACCAACAAATTCAGCACGGACAAGGCGCCTTGGTAATTGAATAATTCATCACAACCTTTGCCGATGGTGCTGCTTTCTGTGCGAGGGGGCTGGACATGGAGAGTGAAGAACATTATGGAGCTGTGAGACAGGTAGGTAACGAAGTCATTGTGCCGACGTGCTGCGATGGCCGCGTCGAGGAGGGAGGCAGCCCGCTCGGCAGTGGGGGCCTTCACCCGGTTGTGGTTACGTAGCTGGAGGGAGGGGAGAGGATAGTTGGTGAAGAGACTTTTCATGTAAACTACTTAAAGGTCCAGTGTGAAAGATTTATGGTAATGGAATATAATCTTCATAAGTATGTTTTTATTAGTGTAATAATTGTTTATCTACAGACATCATGAGTTCTCTTCCTCAGAGGTTGCCATTTTGAACCACCATGTTCCTACAGTAGCCCAACAGACAAACCAAACACTGGCTATAGGGCCTTTCGTATTATGGCCACTGTAGTTTCTCTTACTTGTTTGGAAGGGGAGGGTGAGACGCTGAAGCTCACTGCTAAATCCTACACACTATTCCTTTAAAATAAAATCTGCCATTTGATTTTTTTCTGTCAATCTGCCACATGTATCCCACTATTGTCTATCACTATCACTTTTGATACTGGATTATTAAACCAGAATTGACGATTCTTAAGTCCTGCCCCTTTTTGTTCTGTGCTCCAGTAATAGTTGAGCAAACCTCAACTTTAGTCAGCTTTCTCCTTTTCCTGTAAAACAACATGTAGGGCCACATCTTAAGCAGGGATGCAACTAATGATTATTTTGATCGTCAACTACTCTGTCAATTATTTTTATTTTATCAATTGATGTTTGGTCATAAAATGGTGAAAATTGTTCATCTGTGTTTCCCGAAGCCCAAGATGATGTCCTTGAATGCCTTGTTTACTGACAACCCAAAGATATTCAATTTACTGTCATGTAGGAGTTAAGAAACCAGAAAATATTCACATTTAAGAAGCTGGAATCAGAGAATCAGAGACTTTTTTTCTTAAAAATTACTTAAACTGATTAATCGATTATCAAAATGGTTGGCGATTAAGATTTAATAATTAATTAATCAATTAGTCGTTGCAGCTCTAATCTTAAGTTAGCTCATTTGAACAAAAAGCTAGATAATGTCAGCAAAATGTCAGCTAATTAGCTAACTAATGATTGATGTATATTAGCTAGCTAGCGTTATTTTGCTAACATTAGCTAATTTATTATGTAAATATATGTTGCTTTCATAGCTTCCCCACTAACGTCTTTTGACCATCTGCAAAATTTGGTCTTCTTTTCAACATGGACAAGCCTAGCACATCGCATATATCTACATACATAAAAACAAAACAGGAGAAAGTTGCTCAGGCTTGCTCAACTGTCATTTGAGCACAAAGCAAAAAAAGGGGCGGGACTTAGGAAGGGTCGATTACTTAGCCTTTCCAGAGGTTTGCACTTTCTGAGAGATTTTGTTTACCGTGATGTCATTTATCCCTGAGTGTTTTGGAATAACAGCTGTATTCATACAGTAGGTTTCATTTTCCTTGTTTTTCGTGAAGAAATAGAGAGAAATACACAGTGAAGTGCTGACTTACAACTGACAAACAGCAGTGCGAGGGAGGAGGCTGCTGCACTGTCATAATACAATCAGATGTAATCTTTTTATTCAATCTAATTGGTTTCACTCCCTGCCAGTATTATCTTCTCACATACAGTGTAGGCCATTATACAAACAGACTACTGTATCTGTCTGAATAAACGTTAACAATAAACCTACAATATCTCGGGGGCAAAGCCTAAAATCTAACTTCGAGGGATCCCAAGCAAGAAATCTAAAACACTATCTGTAATATATCATTGATGCCTACTGAAAATGAATGAGCAATTAATTTGCTTTTTGGAGGCTTTCTAGGAATCTGGGCCCATTTTCTAGTTCATAGCTGTTAAAATGACTGTAAAATAACACTTATTTTGTGTGAATTCTCAAATTGATGCATTGCCAGATTGAGGCATTGCCAAACTGATGCATTGCCAGTGAAGCAAAGCCAAGAAATTGTCACTGCCAGCAACAAAAAATGTAGCCTTGGCTCTCTGCTTTCCAGAGATTGATTAGTTCACACATAGCCAATAACAGTAACTCTAGATAATAATACATTTTATTTGGTTTTAAGATCTATTATGGTCTTTAAAGTAACACACCAACAATTTGGGTGAGTGGACACTTGTGTGCTTGCAACTGGGCAGAGAGACAGACAGACTGGGAGAGAGACAACAGACGCAGCAGTTTATTTAACAAGACCCTTTTCCAAAGAAAAAACATTGTTTCTTCTACCTGAATCCCGTAGACGGGGTCCTCCTGGAGTTTAATGTGGGCTTTTGGGCTGTCCTGGATGCTGCCTAATGAGGGGACGACCTCCCCCAGCAGATCCCTCAGCGTGTCCTCCTCCCCACAGCAGAGCTCTATAGCGGACACCGATACAGTCAGATCGGTCCAGGTCTTCTCCCTCCGCCGCTCGATGGCACTGTACAGCCAGGAGATGGCACAGGGAATGAGCCCGAGCTTCTGGATGCTCTCACCACTCCCCACCATGCTGGACCAGGAGCCTGTGGCAGACACACAACAACAGAGCACACACATGTATGCGTAGGCGATTTGAGGGGGGATGCTATCCCCTTTGTTAACAAAATGACTAAAATGCATTCTCGTTGTTAATCTTGTCCTCCTCACTCCCCATACCCAAATAGCAGAGATGGTTGTGATGAGGGTTTTTTAGTTGAATCTATGGCCCTGACCATGGCTCTGAAATATCAGCAGCCTAAAGCCCTATTTGCACTGGCCAAAAAACCCACTAACATTTTATTATGAAGCAACAAAACACTGTTTTAATCAGCAGAAATTTAACACGACTTCCATACAGTTTCACACTTAGTTTTTCCTATAACACATTTACAGTGAAACTGAAGTTAAATCCAACTAACAAAGTTGACTTGAATGTCCTAATTCAATCAGTTTAAGACATTTTAAGGCCTATTATTGAGATTTTTTGGATTTTAGACTTTTTTTTAAGACTAATGCTTTTTTTCATTTTTTTTTTTAAATTAAAGGCTGTAATGTGTCAAATGATTTTCCAATCCTACCTAAAAATCACCATTATTTTGAAAAATTACTTACCTATTTAAAAAATGATCTTCATTAAACTTGTAACAAAAAGTATCGGTATCATATCAAATTTTAAAAGTCTGGTATCACTCATCCCTACCCTGCATTATTCCTATAATATTCTTAGAATATTCCTATAATATTTGTATGATCATTCAGTAGCACTGTGCTGATGGAAAATACACCCCCAGACCAAGCCACCTACGTAACTAAATATTTTAGGGGAGACATGACTACAGATGTTGTGATGGTGGTGTGGGGGCAGGGGGTGCTCCCACTGGGCCATCCCCCCTCTGAAAAATTAACAACTCGCCGACTGATGCTACATGCATATTGTACATACATAACATACATACACATGCACATGGGCACCCCATCAGCACATAGAATGTACACTTTGAAGAAGATTTTCAAGCTAGTGTACTGGTTCCATGAGTTTCGAAGTGGGGGCCGCCAAGGGGGCCACACCAAATTGGAGGAAAGATGAGTTAAAATGCTAAAAATAAAAAAATCTAAGGAAGGGATAATGTACAGTGAGCATCATTATTGTGAAACAAATCCTGACAGGATGATCCGGACCCCGATGAAAAGCGGATCCAGATACAGTATCCTGAACATTATTCTGCTTATTACATTCTGGAACACAAAATATTGATTTTAATCATAAATATTGATTTTAATAATGATTTTATGGCTTTATTTCACAATAGTGACCTGCTGGCTGTACATTGTCCCGCTTGTTGCATGAGTATGTACCAAAAAATCCATCATTTGATCAATTATTTTATTGTTCCTCCAGAGTCTATGATCAGAACTGTGTCCATAGCAGTGGTCTGTTCTACATAACAACTGTCTGTTATAAATAGCAACAGTCTGCTACACAGAAATAACAGACCTTAGAATGCTCTAGCTGACCAATCAGAATTGAGTACTTAACAAAGCCATGTAATAATTTTTAGTATCATGTGTATTTTTCTAAAATATAATATAATTTATAATGTATATATTATTTAAAATGCAGTTTTTATTGCATTAATAATAGCAAAGAAATATATTCCAAAGTTTTTGTTTGTTTGTTCATTTGTTTGTTTTTTGTTTTAGGTGGCTATGGTCAATGGGTTTTTAAAGACACCTTACAAAAGGGTAGCCTGAGCCATAAGTTGACACTGTTTGGGGGGAAAGTTTGAGAACCCCTGCCCCAGCTTACACAAATCACAAGACACGACAGGACGATACATGCACTCACAAATGCAGAAATAAAGATGGAGCAGATTTACAGAAACACACCCACAAACATTTTCTTATGGTCCGGTACCATGCTGTATCTGTGAGTGCACTTTTGCCCCACATTATTTTTGAGTTATGGGCCTGTTTTACCCTCTCTCGTCTTATCCCAAATCTAATTGAATGAGGACAGGAGAATTGGTTTACTCCAATTAAAGGCTGAGCCGCCTGCCGTTATTCAGAGAGAATAGTATTCTATGGAGGAGATTGATATCCCCTGGCTGGGGGCCACATGCAGTTTGTATTGGCCAACTAATTCAATCAGATTTACGGAGAGTGGCGTCATGTGAAAAAGCAGCTCCAAGGAGACCCTGTCCTTACCCTGTACGTGTGTGTGTGTGTGTGTGTGTGTATGTGTGTGTGCCACAAATCTATTAAACCCCTTCACGGACGCTAAGTGCAGGGTTCCATCTCTCTAATAGCAACGTATTACAGTCCATTTTGTTTACAGTCCCCTCTGAGCTCAGTGCTTCAGCAAAATAAAACAAAAAAAATATGAGTGTGTTTTTGTGCAGAATGCTGACAGGCAATGGGAAGCTTTTAAAAAAGGATGTATGTTGTATAATTGATGAATAGGCTTTTATTTACAAAATAACGGGTGAAAGATGGATGACTGAGAGGAGAGAGTTGAAATGGCAACACTTTTCTGTCACTACTGTGGAAAAAAAAAAGTCAAGGCAGAGAGAAACAAATGGAGCAGGAGGCTGGGAATGTGTATCAAGATTGATAAGAGGATAGAGAGAGAAAATAGAGACAGCGGGTTTAAGTGATAGTGGAAGAGTGAATGATAGCAGGAGTCGGGACAGAGAAGAAGCAGAGGGAGGAGTGGGGGGTTGGATGGCCCCTGAGCGCAGATAAAAGCGTCCCACTCCCATCTTAAGATTTTAACCCGTGGCCTCTCTCTCACAGTGACCGATTACTCACCCACATCAGCACATCCCAAACCCAGAACGCATCCATCGCTGCCGCTGAGCACACAGCGGATGACATCAGCCAAGACGCCTGCACACACCTCGTCCTGGGCAGGGAGAACAAAGGACAGCGAGCATCTTATGATTCATCTGAAAGAAGTACATCCAATGAAACGAAAGAAGTGAAGCAGAGGAGGGATGCCGCATACTGATTCTTTAGATTCCCTTGGGCTAAGATACTGTAAGCAGAGAAGGTTGAATATAATTGATGGACTGTGTAATTGTGGGGGCTATCCAGGCCTTATCAGTTTTCAGGTCATCAGACAGAGAGAGCAAGCCAACCATGGTGTGTAACGTTCAGAGGGGAAAATATGCATTGAACACTTGATTGAAAACTCAGAATGTGCCAGACTAATGTCATAATATTAAAGCATCTGTCAATGTGTAGCAAATCCACCAAGATAGATCAGTAATAAGAAACACAAAGAGATACACTGGAAACCATAATTGGGTTAGAGGAGATGGGGGACTGTTGCAAAATACTCATAGCCCTTTTCCACTGACATGGAACTGGCTCTGTTCCAGTTAAAGCACCTAATTCCACCAAAATAAACTGTTTTAGAACCTCAAAAGTTGGTTCCCACTTGGAACCAAAAAATAGCAGGTCTTCCTTGGGAACCAAAGTGGACGTGTCAACAGGTTGTTGTGCATTGTGCAACGCTGTTGATGAACCCTTGATTATAATGGTTCCACTCACCACAAGTAGGAATGCGGGCTGGTTCACCAGATAGCACCAAGGCTTCAAGAAGCTTGAATGGAACCGGTTCAAGAACCAGAGCATATCTGGTGGAAAAGTTGCTAAAACACCACCACAACATCTCCAAAAAGTGGTGGAAACATACCAGTAACGTATAAAATAACATGCTGCTGATGACACTTTCACTTGGTAGGTTGCTACAGCATCAAGTGCAGTAAAGCTAACATTGCAGCTATGTTCCTGCAATGACTTTGTGTTAGTACAGTAATAGTTATTGAGTTTTGTTTGTTTATGCATATAACATAGGTCTAAGTTGAGTCAATGTACAGATGTTGCAGATGCTATTCAGTCTTTCTATAAAGTGTGATACAGGAAGAACGGAAAAAATTGCAATGCAACAAACTTTTTTTAAACATTTACATTTGTATTTGGGTGAACTATCCCTTTGTGCACCCATAAGTGGCTTATTTATGTTGTTTTATGTTGTTATGTTGTCTTGTTTACATAAAAATACTGTTGCATGGTTTGTTTTGATATGGCTTAGCTAAGCTTAGCTTAGCTTAGCTTATTTTAGCTTGGGGACAGTTGCAACACATTGTTGTCCTATAAGTCATGACAGAACATCATGTGCTAGCTAAACACATGGACCTACACCTATGCTTGTCACCTCAAAGTCAACAAAACAGTGACTCAAACTCATTAAGTTTTTATTAATTCACACAAATGATCACAACAGTGCAACAAAAAGCAGCTCATTAAAAAGAATTCCTTTCATACATCCAAAACATTTTTTTTCAATAAATGCAGGAGCAGATGTTGAATGAATCTAGCTGATTATGTGCAGTATGAGTATCATCACCCTAGCATATGTCCGATTGAAGGAATAAAACTTGTTGCAACCATCCCCTATTGCAACAATCCCCGGTGCACCCTATGATGAGCAGTAATCAAGAAAAAGAACCAAACCTGGCTTGACTCTTGAGGATAGGCAGCGTCAACGTTGAAGGTCTTCAGAAGATTTTTGCCATCCCTGTCCAGTGTCATCGAAGCGTGTATTTGGCTTCTGCTGATTGGTTCCATTATGGTGACTCTTTTCTTGGACTGGTCAATTCGGAGAACAGGTGGTTGGCCATGGCCCCCTGACAGCGTTGGGCTCACCCTCAGCACGACTTTGACCTGCACACCAAAAGAGATGGAAGCTTGCTGAAAATTACATGTGATATGAACTGTAGAGTACCCACTGAAATTTTAACTATGTTAGGGTGCATATACATGGCTCTAGGAATGGCAAGAACAATGTGTCTGTTGTTCTACCACTTTGGTCCAGTCTAAAATATCTCAACAACTGTGAGATGGACTGACATGAAATGTGGTACACACTTTCATGGTTGTAATATCTTGGCGGACTTGGGAACCAGAGTTCATGTTTTCATTTGCTCTGGCAGATGCATCTGCCCCACTTCCATTCAAACAGAATTCCACCAGCCTTGGTTCTAGTCTGGCCAATCACAACCATTTATTTAATATAGGGAGGCTTCTATGCACAGATTGGCAGAGGAGTCTTACTGGTCCACATGCCTGCAATACTAATGACATTCCATGAGCTTCAGATGTACTTTGCATTTGGTGATACATGATAAAACATCAGCATGTTAGAATTATCACTGTTGCTGATGTTAGTGTTTAGCTCAAAGCTTCTCAGTGCCCCCTCACCAAGCTGCTAGCATGGCTGTGACTCTTAGTCTTGTTAAAGTGTAAATACTCAATGATGGAAAGACCACACACAAAATTTCAATTACCTCAATTTTAATTGGAGGCCACAGTGAGACAGACATCTCAAAATCTGGACAAATAAAACAGAAACTGTTTGCAAGTCCATGAATGTTCTCATTCGTCCAGCTCAGACTAGTCTGACAGGCATGAACTGATGAAGCTTCTTGGATGAGAGGCGAAACGTCTTCAGAAAAAAAAGGGAAAAAAAGGCTTTTGAACAAGTCCAGTTGCTTTTGATTTAATCTTTCTTTGGATCACAGTAGATAAGTTAGAAAATATGGCTTTTTGTCATTTGGGAGTCTTTAGGGTGTCCTAAGTCATGGCACAGCAGTTATATATTGTGTTAAAAAAAAACAAAAAAAACAATACGTTGGCACTGTCCAGTCTTGCCAGACTAATATTATCCTGCTACTAGCATATCATAGTAGCACACCCAGATAATGATAAGTAAGAAGTTAGCCAGAATGGTCTCTTTTAACCCAAATCATGATCTTTTCCTTAACCTAACAAAGTACTGTCAGTGCTTAAACCCAACCAAACTGTGACAGAAAACTGAAAAAAGAAAGTAAATAATAGTCAACTAAGTCTTAAAGTGCTTCAAAGAGTACACAAACCCTGGTCCTGTGTTTGACCCATTCACCACTCCACCAAAATCTGCTCCCTACAAGGACTTTGTAAGTCTTTGTACTACATCACCTGAATTCCTAAAGCCTTTCTGTCAGAGCCTTTCTGCCAGAAAGCTATGAAGGCTAACTTCTCCCAGAACCACTAGTGAGCAGCTACCATGGTACCATAGCGGCTACAGGACGAGAGATTAAATGCCTTTTACAAGGGTTGCTGTGAGAAGAATGGCCACCACTTACCTTTGTATACATACTGTATACATACTGTATGTACATATACGGGAAAGGGCTAAACATCTTAAACTACCCTGAGACAGAGAAGAAGATTCCATTATTTATTTAATGCAAGGGGTGAGTAGGTGCTCTGCTTTTACAGAGCAACATGTATGTAAGTGATTTCAGAAGAAGCCTGTGATCCTCAGCCAGGAATGTGAGCGCCATG
Organism: Lutjanus campechanus; assembly: GCA_027495735.1. Lineage (NCBI taxonomy): Eukaryota > Metazoa > Chordata > Actinopteri > Lutjaniformes > Lutjanidae > Lutjanus > Lutjanus campechanus. Next base: position 248,744 of record JAJHUR010140499.1, on the reverse strand, counting down.
TAACTTTTGAAACTAAATACCAGCAGCAAACGGAAACTTATGAAAAAATTATGAGTTTCAAAACAGTAAGGTTCAAAAATATCTTCATATCGAATTCAGAGTTTCAGTCGATGCACCCAGGGATTTGAGAACTCTGTACACTGTAAATATACGAAAAGTTAGCAAACAGTTGAAGCACCGGATCCAAAACCTTTTTGAGTTTATTCAGAGGGCTAATTTGTTGTGTCAACTTAAGTTCAGAAGTTCACTCAAAGTGCTATCTTAAGTTTGTCAAACTCAACAGTGCTATTCATATCTACTCGTGTACTTAAGAAAACCTAAATAATGACATTTGGTGAACTAATACACACTATTTTCTGACAAACTTTACATAGCATTTTGCGTGAACTTCAGTACAGAAGAGTAGATATGAATAGTAATGTAAAGCTTGAAAAACTTATGACAGCACTTTGAGTAAACTTAAGAACATTAGTACATCTGAATATTTATGGTATTATGCTTTACTTTTTCAAGTTTTCTCAAATTTTCTTTTTTTTTTTTTCAGTCAGAAAATTCACAGACTGCATACCTGCCACAAAATCTTCAAATTGTCTGCGTAAAGCTGCCTGTTATGTTGTCATTTGTGGTGCTTTTTTTTTACTGCTATAAATACATTGCTTTTGAAAATAGGTTTGAGACTTTATGTTTACTATGCAGGGTTTTTAACTCAGGAGCCTGACATCAAATGTAACCGTGAGAGAGCGAGAAGTAAGAGTCAGGCTTCAGCTCTGAGCCCCTGCTGCTCAGCCATGGGAGGCTAAGATACTATTTTATGCAGCGTGGGTTGCAAGAAACCTTGGTTGGAAAAGGGAAACCTTGGTAGAACAAAGTAGTAAATGTTAAAAAGGATTAGGTTTGAGGATTAGGATGGTGAGCGAAAGATGGTGTACTTTTGCTGTTGTAAATGTTCGATTCATTGAGGCAAATTTGTACTATTTAACATGTGGTAATGTGTGGTTTTGCTTCATATAATTTGATTGTGATTATGATTTGTATAAATACACTCAACAAAGATATAAATGCAAAACTTTATCTGCCGATAAATGACAGAGTTAATTTCCGTCATTTATTTAATGCCGTCATTATTTTTACCACGTCTCCAAAAAGAACATTGCAGTTCAAAGCTGGATTACTTCTGAAAGGGATACGATCGCACCAGAGCCTGTGTTATAAAGGTACAATGCTAGCATCAGGGTTAGCATTAGCTTGATGTTAGCCTTTACTGCTCATCTTGCTTCAGGGCTAACCACCTTCACTTTTCCAGCAGTTGTGAGATAACAGACGATACTTTTCTTGGTCTTGATGAACTGTGGCATTTACTAACTGACACACTGTAACCTGAACTGTGCATTTACTGCCAGACTGACAGATTACTGCTAAGTTTGAATTTCTGCTCCACTATGGGCAGCACTGTCTCTCAGTCTGCTGCTTGCGCTCTCTCCCTCACTTGCCTGCTGTGCCCTTTTTCTTAAAGGAGTTACGCTAGACGTACAACAGAATCCCTCAATAAAGTGCAGTAAAATGTAATTACCTGGTCGCTGTAAACGCCATTCTGCAGGACTATGTTACTTTTTCACCGTGGTCACAAAAAATCCATACAGCCCTGGTTAATTGAAATAGCCATAGCTCAGTCCCAAATAAATGTCTGTCTTCAAAATAAAACTGCACATTTTAGAGTGGGCTTTTATTGTGACCAGTCTAAGGCGCACCTGTGCAATAAACATCCTGTTTAATCAGCATATGTACATGCCACACCTGCCAGATGGATGGATTATGTTGCTCACTAATATGGCTTTTAATAAATTGGTGAACAATATTTGAAAGAAATATTTTGCTTGCACATAAAAAATTTAGATTCTTACTTCAGCTCATGAAAAATTGGAGCAAAAACAATTGTTGCCTATATTTTTGCCGAGTGTGCAATAATGACCAACATGTTCTTTAACATTAATGTTTTCCTGGCTGCAGTAGACAGCCAGTTGATCCACTTAGTTCAGAAACATGCTCTCACAGCTGCATGGCTATGCATGCCTCCTGCTATATTTCCGCATGTCATGACATTAATTCCTTAATGCAGTTCTCTGCAGGAAGCCTTAGGATTTAGAGGCTTTAAGGTCTTAAATTAAGTTAGGTCCTGACTCTGACAGCATTCAACAAGGCTCATAGGTCTTTGTCTGCAGGAAGTCAAGGAAACATTTACCTCACAAAAGACAATAAGCTCTATTAAAGCTTATAAACCAGTTAGAAAATTATTCTTAATCAGGATTCAGGTCTGCAAGATTGCAAGAAGCCATGCACACCGTGACGCCCAGTCGATTATGGTTTTCTTGAGATTGTCCAGGACTGCATTACACCACAATGACATCATTGACAATCTGAAAACCTGAAAGCATCTGCCACATGATCAGTTCTCAATGACTGTGAAGGATTTTTTTCCCTCTCCCCTTCTCATAATTTTAGTACCTTATGCAAGAAGTGGCTCCCTAACCCTATTGAACATGTGTCAAACTCTATTTATGAGGGTTAAATTATTCAAGAGGCCCATTTAAAAGTGGAAAGAATCCTCCTCCGTTCTCACACACATTCATAATATGGCACGCAGAGGCACACAGAGCTGAGTGCTTGGGCAGGTGTGGCTGGCAGCATGGGTCTATCTGATCTGTAACTCTAGACCGAACCCAAGAGTCCATCTATCTGAGACAAGGGGAGGGCAGGCAGCCATATTGATTTGCCCAGTTTCTCCCAGAGGAGGCGAGTGGAGGGGAAGGGAGGAACAAGATGGAGACATTAGCACCACATTACAGTGTATCATAAAGAAGGGGTGATATAGGATCTCCTCCAAATTGACTGTGATGTCTTTACTCCGCAACAAGGGTGGTAAAAACACTTCCAAGGTGGTGGTTGTGGGCGAGGACGGTGGACTACGCTGATGTATGAGATGAGCCGCAAAGAGCCGCACAGAGTCAAGAGTTCATATGTGGTGAACTCTGAACCCAGGACGCACTGATCTTCATAAGTGCAGCTAATGGATGAAAGCTGCCGCTTGTGCTGCGATCAAAGACGGAGGACAAATGAATGAGGTGTCTTTCTAAACATAACTACGATAATACGTCATTATTTATTATTGAGACTAAATTATGTTTGGTTTTAACCCCTCGCGAATATCTGAAACTAATATGAAAAGGAATAATTTGACATTTTGGGAAATACACTTATTTGCTTTCTTGCAAGAGTTAGTGGATACCACGCTCATGTCTGTATGCTAAACATGAAGGTAGACTGATGGGCTGCACCAACACCTTTTGTAGAGGTAAAAATCTCCAGAGATGTGTTATACAAGACCCCCAGGTGCATGTTATATAAATCCCCCCATGGGTATACTCTTTGAGTCCTAATTGTCCAAGAAATATAAGACAGGAAGCATGTCACCATAGAATGATGGGTGGCAGAAGAAAGAGAAGATGGATGAGTATTATGCCTGACTGTCACATTAATGGGAAGAAAAGATGATGGTCAGAGCCTACCTGTCACACTAACCAAAGATAAAAGAGAAATTGATTTACATTTTTAATAAAGGAGAAGTTGATTTATATGTTTTTAAAAAATAAGCAATTAAAGGAGCCAAACCTAAGGGTGGTAGGAAAATACCAGACGAACTGATGTGGAAAGTACCCAAAACTCCAGCAAATAATACACGAATATGTTTTGATCCAAGTTGAAATGCTAAAGAAAGGAGGGGCCTCACCCAGGCCCAAAAACAGTATATATTGAAGGGAATTTTGCATTGTACTTCAGTCTAATCCCGGGATTGACTCAGACTTGTTGATTTTTCTTTGTCAAGAGAAGTCAATAAACTTTGTATGGCTAAACTTTGCACTCTTTCAGTGATTTTTCCTTTTGTGTTTGAACTTTTTTCCTTTATGATTTGAACTTTGAAACAAAGGTAAAAACTGAAGAATTTTGATAAAGATAACGAATTGTTGTGGCATTAAGCCCAGACCTTACTGGTCCATCATCTGAGGCTTTTTTTGACACGACACTTTAGTTTTTACAAATAAACACATTATATTTTATTTGTTTAACCCTTACAAACTGAAATTTAAAAGGCACAAGTTGTGGTTTTATGGGTGATTAGGTGCTGCTTACATTGCAGTTTTTATGCTAAGTTAAGCTAATTGGTTACTGGCTATAGCTTCATACCATACAGACATGATCTCATCAAGAAAATGACAAAGCGTAATTTACAAAATGTAAAACGACTATTCCTTTAAGGATTTAATATTTGCCAATAGAGAGGCCCTCCCTTACTGGTATTCCCAGTCGGACCTTATTTTGGAAAAACTATGTACAGTAATCAACAGCAAGAGGCAAATCTTTTTTTTTTTATCCCATTTATGCCATATGATGTTTAGGTTTGTAGAACCATGTAGATACGTGTGAGACTGCGTCGCAAACACCAACATGGCCGCCACCTTGGCTCATTTCATCTTGTTCTTCCAGGAAAAAATGTATTTTGAGATGAAAATCACTACGCATCTGGCCATGTTGAGAGATGCAGCTATGCAAAAAGAGAGTCAGTTGGTTCCATAAGAGCTAGCATGCTGGAACAGCTCTACAGGGTTTCAGTGGGTGTTAAATGAATGGCATCACTTATGCAACTTTTTCGGTATGTAGTAATTCTAATTGCATATTTTCACAGTCTTATACTTAAACAGCTTTACGACAAACTGTAACTTTCTTGACTTGCAGAATTGTCTTTGAAATTGACACCACATGTGTAATTCATGGTTCAGTTCAAACGGAGTAAAAAAAATAATTTCTTGGCATAAACTATCAATGTACGTATTTTTTCAGAAATAAGGTCCCATGGTGGTCTACCAGAAGGTGTGAGACTGCCTCTCTGTAACTTTACACTGTATATGAAGGTTGATGTAAGTAAATCAGTGCATAGCAACCAAAAATTAAAATAATGCAAATATTGATAAGTAAATTATGCACTGTAATACTAATATATATTTGGACTCCCCCACTTTGATCAATTAGTATGATTTTATGA
>JAJHUR010140499.1:225292-241350 GCA_027495735.1 Lutjanus campechanus | reverse complement strand
GATGTGGAAAGTACCCAAAACTCCAGCAAATAATACACGAATATGTTTTGATCCAAGTTGAAATGCTAAAGAAAGGAGGGGCCTCACCCAGGCCCAAAAACAGTATATATTGAAGGGAATTTTGCATTGTACTTCAGTCTAATCCCGGGATTGACTCAGACTTGTTGATTTTTCTTTGTCAAGAGAAGTCAATAAACTTTGTATGGCTAAACTTTGCACTCTTTCAGTGATTTTTCCTTTTGTGTTTGAACTTTTTTCCTTTATGATTTGAACTTTGACACAACACTTTAGTTTTTACAAATAAACACATTATATTTAATTTGTTTAACCTTTACAAACTGAAATTTAAAAGGCACAAGTTGTGGTTTTATGGGTGATTAGGTGCTGCTTACATTGCAGTTTTTATGCTAAGTTAAGCTAATTGGTTACTGGCTATAGCTTCATACTTACCATACAGACATGATCTCATCAAGAAAATGACAAAGCGTAATTTACAAAATGTAAAACAACTATTCCTTTAAGGATTTAATATTTGCCAATAGAGAGGCCCTCCCTTACTGGTATTCCCAGTCGGACCTTATTTTGGAAATACTATGTACAGTAATCAACAGCAAGAGGCAAATCATTTTTTTTATCCCATTTATCCCATATGATGTTTAGGTTTGTAGAACCATGTAGATACGTGTGAGACTGCGTTGCAAACACCAACATGGCCGCCACCTTGGCTCATTTCATCTTGTTCTTCCAGGAAAAAATGTATTTTGAGATGAAAATCACTACGCATCTGGCCATGTTGAGAGATGCAGCTATGCAAAAAGAGAGTCAGTTGGTTCCATAAGAGCTAGCATGCTGGAACAGCTCTACAGGGTTTCAGTGGGTGTTAAATGAATGGCATCACTTATGCAACTTTTTCGGTATGTAGTAATTCTAATTGCATATTTTCACAGTCTTATACTTAAACAGCTTTACGACAAACTGTAACTTTCTTGACTTGCAGAATTGTCTTTGAAATTGACACCACATGTGTAATTCATGGTTCAGTTCAAACGGAGTAAAAAAAATAATTTCTTGGCATAAACTATCAATGTACGTATTTTTTCAGAAATAAGGTCCCATGGTGGTCTACCAGAAGGTGTGAGACTGCCTCTCTGTAACTTTACACTGTATATGAAGGTTGATGTAAGTAAATCAGTGCATAGCAACCAAAAATTAAAATAATGCAAATATTGATAAGTAAATTATGCACTGTAATACTAATATATATTTGGACTCCCCCACTTTGATCAATTAGTATGATTTTATGAGAGCTTCAATTTAGTTCTATGATTAATAGCATCCAATTTTATTCAAATCAGGGTAGTTTGCTGCAGTTATCACGAATTTGCAGGAAAGACAGGGGAAAATCTGCCTCTATTGTAAATCCAGTGGAATTTGAAGCGCTGTGGTTTACCTTGCCAACATTAGGCGAGTCTTTGGTTCTGGTGGCAGCTTGGAGCAGGCAGGAGGGGACGGGCGGTGGGTTTTTCTGGATCAGCTCTCTGAAACAGGTGGAGAGATGAGTGGGAGCCGGATCAGAGGCCTGGCCCTTTTTCCTCGACATCAGATTGAGCTTCTCAGCAGCCCTACAGGGAAGGAGGGAGGTGGCATGTCATACCACTAAAGCTCATGGTGTAACCAGTACAGACATGTAGCAGATCAAACTCAGTTTAACACACAACAATTTCTGTTTTAATATTCACTCAACAAAAATATAAAACACAACACTTGTGTTTTTGTTCTAATATTTCACAAGCTGAAAAGATCTAAGACTCCTTTGTTATTATTAAATTTATTTAAGTCTGGAAGTAAAATGCACTGGATGTAATTAAGCTAGTAGGCTAAATGCTGTCTCTTGTCATAACTGTAACACTTTTATGTTGGATGTAATCTGTAGGAACATTATACCGAAATTTGGGTTTTACTGAGCATAATTCCACATAACATTGCTGACTTCAAAACATTTCTGAGGTCAAATGAAGACACAGCGGGACATTTAGCATACAAGCTTGCTTACATCCAGTGCGTTTAACCTCCAGGCTAAAATAAATGTGTCCAAGATGTTCTTGATATTTCAGAATTCATTTACTTCTTTCCTATCAAATCATATAAAACTATGAAACGGTAACGTTAGTGAGGAAATGGATGAATGCTACCATTAGCTGTTGTCAAAAGGCAGCTAAAGAGTTATCAAATATGTGTTTTAGCTTGAAATATGGCCTGATGTCCCTGTGGATTTTCACTGAGGCGGAAAAATGATAATGTCATATCGCCCCTGTCACTACCAGCTCCCAATGTTTGATGCATAGAGAGAAACTTGTTAAGAAAACTGTTGGGCTGTGATCGGGTTCAGGCTGAAATATGCTGATGAAGGATGGGTATGGGTCGGGTTCAAACAGAATTTTGTTAGACTTTTTCGGCTTTTTCGGGTCCAAGATTTCAGACCTGATTAAAGTTCTATTGCACACCTGTGCAATTTGCTCATGAATGATCACTGAGCATATGGAAATTGAGTTGCGGGCAGGCACTAAAAGCAATCTTAGCACTTAGCAAAGTAATCATGGAGTCAGTAGTATTGATTATACTATCCTGTTATGAAGTAAGCAAAAAAAATTACTTACCGCACTTCTAAAGTACAATAAAAGTGTCATGAATCTCTGTTGTTAACCACCAGTTCATATGAAAGAACATGTTACCACACAGCAATGGTTAAAGAATCAATTTATTTTATTTTCCCCCGCTGCCATGCCGGTCTTTTACTGCAACTCATGAATAAAAAGTGTTGCATTAATATTTTTTGCTGAGTATAGATATAGATTATTTACCTGGCTAAAAGAGACATAGCAGCAGTGTTGGCGATGGTCACCACTCTGGATATGTGAGGGATCTTCGCGCTGGTCTGCACAATCCCGGCGCCACCGCAGCCTCGTGCAGTGGCATCATCTGCAGCCTGCGAGGGGAGACAGCTCATTATAAAAATCCAAATCTATAATTGTACTCCTGCTGCACCCACTCCAAAAGGGGCTATTATCATGGGAATTACTCTTGGGACATGTGCGCGGTGCGTCTGGCTAAGTAGGACATCTAGGCTGAGAGAACAGTGGGTTAAATATTCTCCATTAGCTATGTTACGGCTGAGTGTGGAGTGTGAGGAATAGTTTGTGACTGCTGTAGTGATGGCTGTCTGAGTTTTAAAACATGACTCAGGGTTGAGGAAGTGCAGTAAACGCACGGTCACTGCCTCTGACACACACACACACACACACACACACACAACTCTCGGTCAAGCAACTTTATGTAAAGCATCTCCAGCACTTTTACACAGCTGTAGCTCCAAGGTGTGTGTTTTGCATTCATTCATAACTGCACTGAAGCATGACCTATTCAGCATCCGCATGCTCAACATGAAGTCAGCGAGCCTCGCCGCAGGCCAACATCTCTGTACTACAGTGCTCTCATCAATGTCTCAGCCTTTTTTTAGGCCAAGATAATGACATGAGTTCAGTTTTTTTCGTCTAATAATGTCCAACCATAAACTGCCAATTAGTGCCATAGGAGGACAGCAGCAGTGGATGGTTTGGAGGGAGACTGGGAGGAGGATAACGACAGGACTAAGCTAATATATGTAGCCAAAGGTAATAATGTATATACTACCCCGCCCCTCTTAATGTCCTCTTCTTGACTCACGTCTTCTGTCCGAACCTTTTTTATCTTCACTTTCTCTTCCTCTCTGCTCTGATTTCTCTTGTTCTCTCCTCTCCCGCCCTCCGCTCCATCTCTTCAAATCATCATTTTCTCCCCAGTCTCTTCTCCTGCCTCCCATCTTAAACGCTTAATTTCCCTCTCTCTTCCTCTCCTATCCATGTCTCCTCCGCCCTCCTCTCTCTTCACTTTTAATCCTCCACTTTCGCTCCGCTCCTATCATTTCACCTCAGTCACGTACAGTAAAACCTGTATTGATCTGCTCTTGTACTGGACCCGCTTGGCTAATTTCTCATACAGTCTTTGAGTAAGATGTTTCACTGTGATTGATCAATTTGATTATATGAGTCAATTAAAAGTAACAGGTTAATTACAATATTGCTCTCAAGACTATCGCAGTACAATTGAACATTCGCTGAGCCTCACACGCTTCAGTCACTCTTGCTATGCCAAACTTTCCAGTCTTGCATGGCACATAATGATAACAGTGGAAGGTTTAACACTTAAATTTTTTTGTAATTTAAAAAAAGAAGGTTCTCTATTTCAGGTTGAAGTAGACAAAAGCCTTCCACTCATTTCAAGCTGGCAACCATTGATTTTGCAGATTTTATCTAGCTAATTAAGCTAATGTTAGCTCCATGACTTGGATGACACTGCAGCATTTGGCTGACTAAGTGTTTCAAGTCATTAGTCATTTAAAAAAAAAAAAACAAGAATCATATTAAAGGTTGATTAAGAGTATCAAGTTAATTACAATCATGCTCTCAAGACTACTTCAGTCCAATTAAACATTTGCTGTGCACAACCCCCTTCAGCTACTGTTGCTATTCCTGTCCTGCTTTCCATTCCTGCACAGCACATAATGAAGAGTGGCAGGTTTATCAAATGAGTATTTTTTTGAAACAACAGGTACTCTATTTCAGACAGAAGTAGATAAAAGCTGATTTCCTCCTGCGACAATCGATTGTGCAGGCTGCCGGTAGCAGATTTTATCAGCTAGCAAATTAAGCTAATGCTAGCTCCGTGACTTGGATGACACTGCAGTCTTTGGCTGACTCAATGATTCAAGCTGACTCGTTTTAAAACAAGAATCCTGTTAAAGGGGTCTTTAATGTGCACATAATGGCTACATGCATGATATAATGCTGAAAGAAGAAACAACACCGTTCTTGTGTTACAATGTAGAGCTAGTTAGTCCTGGTATTATATAGTGTTACATTATATTAAGTATGATGAGAAAAAATGTTCTCATTCATCCTCACAATTAGGTCTTCAATATGAGGTCCATGACTCCAAGGGGGTCCTCAGAGTTATTGTGGGGGAGCTGCCAAATCATTGTTTATTTATGATTTTAAGTTGATTTAAATTAAATTATTATTAAAAGATGTCTGAATAGTACACAGTACACCTCAATCGATATATTATTAGCAAAAAAAAAAACCAACATTTTCTTTACACAATATTGAATACTAGTGCAATCATGTGCGCAAGCTAACCTGCTAAATAACAGCTTGGCACCTATCCATAACAAGTTAGCCACATATTATTGAAACGTACTGGCTAATCAGCATTTGCATTATCATTATCCAAAGTGTACAAGCCCTCTGTGAGGCTCAATGGATTGTTTTGTACCTTCACAAGTAAGAGACTCTGACCCTCTACCTCAGAAACCACCACTGAAAGCACAGAGGTTGAGGCTAATGCGGCTAACACAGCTAACAATTACTGTGGACTTACCAGCTACAGATAACTGAGAAATAAGAGGAGACCCACAAATATTAAATACAATATATATACAGGGGGTCCCTGCTCTGCTGTTATAGTATTAAATTCTTCTTCCCCTTGAAAGTAACACTAGTTTGGGTTACTTCTGTGTATAGTAAGCTTACTGGACCTGCCAATGGCTGACACTTACATTAGAGCACATTTACAGTTTCATCGCTCTTATATTCTTGTGTTTTGGAAAAGAAAATAGTCTAAACCACTACCCTTCAAACCATATGCTATTGAGAGTGGCTCTCACAACAACACTATGAATGCCTCATACCTTTCTCATAGCAGCCATGTTGATATAAAATAGTGAGGTAAACACAGGTGTTATTGGTACTATTTATATGCAAAAAAATTATGTGAAATTAAATTATGTGGCCATAGGTTCTCTCTCACATTAAAACAATAACAAAAGACATCATTTGATGGCATATATCATGTTTAGTCATATTCGCCAAGATATGATGTGTCCAACATATCCTGTGTTTTCCTGAAAGATGCAGCCACTAGCAACTAGCTAGCAACATCTAGCAGGGAATCCTCTGTTATCTTGAATAAATCATGTATTTCTCTGCATTTGAACATTGTTGGAAACATTTCGGATAATGCAGGTACACAACTTAACAAAATATAGAACACATATCTAGCTTTTTTTTTTTAAGACATTTTAATGCATATATTAGCTTTAATTAATATCATTGGTAAAACCTGTGTTTATCCTACTGTTTCATGTCAAAATGGCTGCTGTGAAGAAGGTCTCAGTTGGTAATTTCTCTTCCTGGGAGGGGCTTAGTGAACAGTCCATTATTATGGATATGAAAATTCTCAGCCAGGTCACATGATATCTACATGTATTATGCCTAAGGAAGGACTTTTGCCACATGGACTGGAGTGAAACCCAAGTTGAATCAACATAAAACATCTAAAACACTTTCACTCACCTTGTACAGGTTTATAACCTTTTTCATTTGGGACTTGAGAGAGGGCGGGCTTCCATCACAGTAATGCATATATTTCACCATCCGCCCCCCGTTAAATATGACCATCCACCTATTGATCACAAGTGCTTTTTGACTGGCTGGCTTTTATGACGGGATAAATCATGACCCGATTCCATTCCATTAGCAAAAGTACTTTTAACAACATCCTCAGCCATGGGATCTAAATAGGCTCTGATTAGCCACCATGAATCACTGCTTTGCTGACACGTGCACCCGTAAAGACACACTTCTCCCATATAGCTCATTAAAGGGGGAATGCACGCTAGGGGATGTGTTATGTGTGATTTAGTGGTAGGGGAAGGCTTTTAGGGGTACCTGATGGCGAGGGTAGGTGGTGACACCATCAGTGCTGGATGCAGATTTGGAAGCGACCAGCTGCTGCTGCTCCTCCACCCAACGGTCCATATCGGGGTTGGGGAGCTTGGGCCCCCTCCGTCTGAGGGTTTGAGGCGTCCTCTGAGGCGTCCTCGGGCTTCTCGGGCTGCTGTGAGGGCTGTGGGTGCGACTGCGCGATTGATGCACAGCCGTGGCAGTTTCCCTTGGAGCTCTGTCTCCGTGCTTTGTCCCACTTTGTCCCAGCAGTGTCCCGGTGCTAAAGCCGGGTTCAAAGGGAGGCTTAGCTAATGACTGACCCCTGCTCAGAGCCAAGTGGATGGCCTCTTGCTTGAGCTGGTTCAGGTTCACACCGCAAGCTCCACACTCACCCTGATCCCTCTCTCTGTCCCTGGACTCCATGGTGGACCGACTATGGACGCGAAGGTTGTCATGAAGAAATGCAGACAGGTCGCTAGAGTCCTGCAAAATTACAAAGAAGCAGTAGAAATATTTTTTACATTTCTTAATTGCAAACAAACTTGGCAGTCAGGAGTTTGAAGTACTTGCCCTGTAATTGAGATAAGCTCTACACTATAAAAAACAAACAAACATGAATTTAGTGGAATCAAACTAATCTTTTCTCATTAACTTAATGTAAAATGCATACGTTTTATTCATTTAAGTTAACCAAACTTGAAATTCCTAGTTTTTATTTTCAGTAGTAGAAGTATTTGACTTGAAATGATGAGTTCAATCAGCTCAGTAAATTAAGTTTCTAAAGAATGATCAGCATATCAACAGACTTCCCAGCATGCATTGTGTGAGTTATCCTGAGACCCTTCTTTTTTATACTTTGAAGAAAACATATGTGATGAAAACCTGCTGTGTGTCACTAATACACTTTGAGATAAGGTTAGTATTGAATTAGTTAATTAAATAAGAAAACATGTACATGAACATGTCTTCTTATCTAAAATTGAATTAATTTTTTTTTTTTTTGACTGGGAAGAGTTTATTCATTTTGAATCATGACAAAATTACATCAACTTGTCTTTTCAAATTTGGTCAACTTAAAATTTTCAGGTGGCATAGACTAACTTTTTTATGGCTAAAACAAATAGTTTATTTTTAGTGTATTTTTTTTTACAAAAGAAACTGGGTTAATAAGATCAGAGATTCAGCACATGCTTCTAGAGAAGACATAATAACATCGATTTGTTTGATTTGTGGCTTGAGAGTTGCATGAATGACCACTGAACACATGCAGACTGAGTCGTGGGAAGGCACTGAAAGCAATTTTAGCACTTAGCAAAGCAATCATGAAGTCAGGAGTATTGATTAATACTACCCCAGTTATCTTTAAAAGTGCAGTAAGAAAAGAAATAATAAATAAATAAAATTAAAAAAATACTTGCTGCATTTTTAAAGCTCCACTGTGGAAGATTTACGGGGATTTATGGGCAGAATGGGTATAAATGGAATATAATATTCATAGGTATGTTTTCATTAATGAATAATCAAATGTAAATAAGAATCGTTGTGTTTTTGTCACCTTACAATGAGCCAGATGGTTGGCCAATATTACCAGCCCAATATTGATCCAAACTTATTCTATTTGTGTCTCTTTAGGGCCAATGCCGATATTGTAATTAGGGAATAAAAAGAATTCCAATTTCGATACGGATGATAATATCCGTCAACCGATATATCAGATGGGTTCTATTTTTTTATTTAGATGTATTTGTAATAATTAAATATAACAGTGAATGTTTCTTGTTTTAGTGCTCTAATGTAATTTTGGATTTTATAATCAATATCGGCCGATATATTGATTGATGAATTTTTCACTCCCTTGAGCTTTAGTTCATATCTACACAGGGTGCAGGTCCACTCCCACAGAGGACACCGTGTTGAACCACCGTGTCTCTACAGTAGCCCAGAACAGACAAACCAAACACTGACTCTTGATACAGCCTTTTGCGTTTTGTGCGAGTTTCACAACCTTCCTACATGCTTGGAAGGGGAGGGTGAGGCTAGCTGTTTTGCAATCTGCAAGCTCACCACTAGATGCCACTAAATTCTGTACACTGGTCCTTTAAAAGTGTCACAAACCATCAGTTCATCAAGAACAACATATTACCATGTATCAATGATTCAATTAATATCTTATTGTCATTTTTCCCTGCAGAGGAGAAGAATAAAATATTAGTCTCTGGCACCAACACAGTAAATAAAAGAACAAGGCTATGTTGTTGTTTGTGAATGAGTGCTGGGCATTCAATCTTATCATTTTGCAGAATCACGTCAGGATAATTTAATGAGATTGTTGTTATCTAGATGGGACTAATAATCATATTTAATTTAGAAAATCCTGACAACACGACGGCTGAACAAGTTTAAATCGCACTACTTCAAAAAGGTTTTTTGACATGTGTGTTCCCAGCATGGACCCAGGCTGTCAAATCTAACAAAATGAACATCAGAGGAGTCAGACCATCATTTTGCTTTTCATCCTGTCAAAGACACTCTTGTGTCACATCCCATGTTTGGTCTGCCCTTGACACCTACAGCATCCAACATGCTCACTCGCTCCTCCGCCCCATTCATCCTGAAAAAAAGCTGCCAGCACATCGCCAGTGACCCACATTCCCCCAGTGGAGTGCCACAGGAGTTCTCAGTGACAAAGTCATCAAAACTACAAAAGTGCTCAAACATTAGGGGCTAGATTTATATCTTGCATTAAAATAATATGATATTCTTTTTATTTTGCTTAAAATGGTCAAAATAAACAAATTCTACCATCTGAAAATTACAGTTTTAAGTTTGGGTGTCTTGAATTTGCCAAACAGAAATGATGGCAGACATAAAGAGGAAGAGATGTGTTGTGGTAGCCAGATGGGCGACTGGACTTTCCATCTTAGCCAGATTGCAAACCCATCTCAAAAGATGACGTTACAGAGCCATGATGCTTTTGAGAAATCATGCCCCCGATCAATAAACCTGCGAGGAGCTAGCCGGCTTATCAGATTTCTTCTGACCATGTCTGTGGCCACAAGATACCATCATCTCTGTCCCGCTCACCCTGTTCTGTGCACTGCACCGGTCTGTGGTCTCCCTCTAAAAACATGACGCTAGCTGGGCCCCATCCCACTTAGGAGGACAAAAATAAATAGTCTTCCCTCAATGGAGAGGACCGTGGAGATGACACATGGATGTCGGAGATGAAATATTCATGCCCATTTGAAACCACTCGCGCAAGAATGGCACCGGTTTACTCTGTCGATCGGAGTGCGTTTGATGGATGTTAGTGGTGACAAATGTACAGATGGGTGGTGTGCATCGCTCCCAGAGGCAGCACTGTAAAGACTGATGAGCCCACACCAACATTAAGACACATAAACATTCAGCTCTCACACAAACAAGCAGAAAATATCTTAAAAATGTGTTATGAATAAAGTCTATGTGTGTGACATCATTTCATATCAGGGTTGAGGCTCATGATTATGTTTGGACTTTTCTAGAGCCCTGACAGATACTGGATTTTTTTTGGGCCAATGCTGATATTAGGGAGTAAAAAATTCTGGTATTGATATTATACTTTTTTTTTCAGCACATTCTTTCCACTGATCTCTCAAATGTGGTCATGAACACAATTTGCCTGCATCACAAGATATGTAATGGAGAATAAAATGAATAAGTAAATAATAAAGATAAACAGAAATTAAAAAAAACACACAAATAGACAAAAATATATTAAACTCAAATTAAGAGCAAAGATCAAACGTGCAGAAAATGGTGCCTATAAAGCTAAAAGAAATCTGCATTATATTCTGTTAGAAAGTCTTCATATATGTGTATATCAGACAACATACATGCAAATATCAATACAGACCGATATAACTGTGATGGGCCGATATCAGGTCACTAATATTGGTCAGATTCTACTTTTTTCTCAATTAATCGGCTAATCCTTTGGTCTGCAAAATGTTCCTTGAGCCCAAGTTGAGATTTTCATAGAGCCAGACAGATACATCAGTTGGCCAATTATTGGCCTGATATCACAGCTATCTGTATCTGTGTATATGTTGTCCAGTATGTGCCTATGTGAAAAGAAATTATAGGATGTTTTATTACATATATATGTTAATATTTGTTTTGTTTTAATTCACTGATATCAGCATCGGCCCCCAAAAAATCCAATATCAGTCAGGCTCTAATTCGTATAGCTTGCTTTGCTTGATAGACTAAAAAAACAGCAGATATTCACATTTGACTTGTTGGTATCAGTAAGTTTGGGTTATTTTCCTTTAAAAAAGCACATTACTGCCTTATCTTTACCACAGTTGCTTCTGATTACTTTAACATATATATAATTTTAGCTGAAACTTATCAATCCCAGATATATTTTACTCCCTAATATCAGTATCAGCCCCAAGAAACCAACATCGGTTATAGGCTCTGAATCACAGACAATAAAAAACAACAAATAATCACATTTAAGATGTTGGAATCCGAACATTTTGGTTATTTTTGCTTTCAGAGAAAGTACTTCACTCCTTCACCGACCAAAATTGCTGCTGATTTTTTTTTTTTATCTAGTCCACTTATGATATGATAGACTATACTAACAATACAACCGTATGAATCCTTAGATTTGGGGTAATTAAATAAATCCTTATACTTTATTATTAGTCGAGTTGCATGAAGAATATTCACGCAGTGGTAACATTTTTTTTTTTATTAGGAACTATTACCCCATACCACCACCTGCTGAGAAGGTGTTGAATCATCAGCCTATATTTTTTTGCCTAAGCCAACATTGGACCTCAAATAAATATTTCTCTCCTCATTATCATCTTTAAAGTAAGCAGCCTGGTCTATAAGCGGCTCCATCGTGTTACTGACCTTGCAGGAGAAGTGATGGTGCACAGCCAGGCTCAGGGCTTGTTTCTTCAGAGCAACAAGGGTCGCTGAGCACTTCTCACAACACGCAACTTTCCGTTCGGACCTCCAGGAGCCGGGATTCAAAGCCGACAAGGTGCCTCTGCATAAAGTCCCACTGCCGGGAAACATGGTGCTCCTGATGCGGTCCCCCACGGCTCCAGGGAGGGACTTGTATCCCGGGACAGCGTCCGCTCTCTGGCACATATTCCGATGCGGGTCGCCTCTGGCACCCTCCGGAGCAGGGCGCTCTTTGGGCTGTTTCCCGGTTAAAGTGTGAGAAAAGCCGGCGGGCTCACAGTGATGCTGCACTTCTGAGCCCTGAGACATAAACCATTAGAAGAAGGATGTATGTGGGCTTTGGCAGAGGGAAATTACATGTCAATCGACGTGCAACTGTAACCACACCCAACTGTGTTTCTTGCTGTGCAACAATATGATTATTGCGTGAAAGTGTATAACAAGCGTGCAGTGTTTTACAAATATGAATAAATTCTGCTTATTATGAACAAATCGGACTTACCCAGAGTGCTCCTGTGACCGAGGCAGGAAATCTCTCCCCTCTTCCAGTCAGAGATGACATGACAACTTGTTAATATTTAAAAAGATATCCGAACAAAGGCAGGCTGCACTTTTATTTGTTTGTGCCGAAGCTCCATGGATACAAAGCAAAAATATTTCACTCATGGTAGGTTTAAAGTAAAAAATATGACAAAGTAAGAAGTGGATGGAGACTGAGCGCGTCTCAGAGCTGGACTGATGACAGCGGCACAGAGGAGGAGAGGAGAGGAGGTGAAGGAGTGAGCGCTCCGGAGAACACTTCATGATTTCACTCCTGACTATTTATTATAACCTCCTCAGGGTGGCGGCAAGGAGCAAGTGTTCAGAAAGACAGAAAGAAAAGGCTGTTGCACACTTTGATAATGCCATTCACTTCTACACAAGCGGTGGGAGTGCTGTCACTTATTTTGTCAGTAATTAAGACTGTCTTTGCGATGATAAAACAATGTTCAGCGTTTCATTTTGGCAATTTATTTTAAAATGGCAAGTAACAAGAACTGTCTTGTCACTTTGATCATACATGGAAGCCACATACTCATCATTTTAAAATGTTTTTTAATGAATTAAATCTCGTTCACATTTACATTAACATTAAATGAACACTGAATAAAACAATGGAAAATAAAAAATATGCAAATAAATAGCTTTTTTAAATTGATTAATAATATCAAATACGTATCATTCACCCAAAATAATGTCATTACTGCTACACAAAACACTTTTATTTTGAAATAATTCACTGACCCTGTCAAGTTCCTCAGGAATAAAGAGGTAATTGGAGGAAGCGCGGTGGACAAGGACATGCGGACAATCAGATTTCTTACTTTTTTGGTTTGAAATGTCATGATTTATTTTGCTCATGAAGCGTGTTTCTACGTGTTATTTCAGTTACGTGACATTATAAATGTTTTTTTAAACTTTCCTCATGAAAGTAACATGAAATGTTTCTTGTAATGATGTGATAACTAATTCTGCCATAACGTGGCATTCGAACAGTAAGAAAAGTTTTGTTTTGTTTTATAACATTTGCCCATAAGTTATCCTGTTATAACGTAAAACACTTTGTCATAACTTAAATAAATTATCACATTATAACAAAACATTTTATAACATAATAATGATAATACTGTAAGTCATCATGTTGTGATCATTCTGACACATTGACATCAGAAAATAATGTCACTGTGTCTGCTATGTGCTCTTTGATAATGTTGTTGTTAGCACTATAAAGGTCACCTTTGTAGCAGCTGAGTCAAAGGAGTAAATAAAGTTAAAAAAAATACCATAAGGAAGGCTTTTTAAAACAACTTTATTGAACTATATATCTATATATCAGACATGTAGTAAGTCTACAAGCAATCCTAGAATTATAACATAAAGTGGAAACAGTAAAAAAAAAAAAAAGATAAGAGGATTGCTCTAGTAATTTATTACTGCATTTCCATAAAGCTGGGGGACTCTCAAGAGACAGATTAAAACAGAATGGTCACAGTTAATGCAGCAGAGGCCGAGATATCCAGACTTTCAGTTCCTATGCATCAAGCTCTAAGGAGCTGGGTGGGAATCACCAGATAACATAAATTATGATATAATATGATTATTATTATTTTTTACCTTTTATTCCACTGCAAATTATGTCACCGAAGGAAAACTTATTCAACATCTGTTTTATCCAATGAGATAATGTTTTCAGTCTGTTGATCTCATTTCAATCATTTTTATTGCAGAAAAATAGGATTTTCAAGCAGACAGACTGACCAGCAGTCCCACTGACTGTGACCTCTGCTGACCTCCCTGGAGAAAAGACTCCATCTAGTGGACTGAAAAAGCAATTGATTTTATTATTCTAGTACCAAACGTTTAATTTGCACTTTCAATATTAGAAATTAATAATATAATATAATGGTAAACTGGTAAAGTTGGGGTGTGCAGCTTTAAATTAATTATGATAAAGAGTTGACAGAACATCAAATCTGCCTCATGGCATCTTCCAGTGGAATGACAGTCTTTGTGCTTATGTGTAATTAAGTTCCCCATCAACTGGCAAATGTCTGTTACTGCATTTGGTGTTCTTGATTTAATTTGGTATTTCTGTAGTAAGCCAGGAATTTTACAGAGTTGTCAATCTCTTATATTAGTACGAGAAGTTATAAAAGCCCATTTATTCTGGAAATGAATTAAAGTTATACAATGGTCTATTAAAGCAAATCCCCCTTACTTGCTTCTGACTTTGAGGGGGGCAAGGCTGAAAACCAACATTGGATGCCTGTGACCTTGGACCCCTACATCATCCAGAGACACTGCAGACTTCTCTGGGCCCGAGCTCGCCTGAGATGGACTGACTGATGCAAAGTGGAAAAGTGTGCTGTGGTCTGACGAGTCCACATTTCAAATTGTTTTAGAAAATCATGGATGCTGTGCCATCTGGTCTAAAGAGGCCAAGGACCATCAGATTGTTATCAGCATCTGTGCTGGTATGGGGATGTGTTGGTGCCCATGGCATCGTGGGTA
This sequence comes from Lutjanus campechanus, assembly GCA_027495735.1. Lineage (NCBI taxonomy): Eukaryota > Metazoa > Chordata > Actinopteri > Lutjaniformes > Lutjanidae > Lutjanus > Lutjanus campechanus. The sequence continues at coordinate 226,513 of JAJHUR010140499.1, read as the reverse complement.
ACTATCATATCTGTGAAGGCCCCATTAATGCTGAAAGATACATACGTGTTTTGAAGCAACATATGCTGCCATCCAGACTTTATTCAGCAACCTCTGTTGTATGAGCAGCTCATGTATTATATTATATAACTGAAAGTTGTACCATGGCATATAAAAAATTACCCTCCTTCACTTGATTGGCTTATTGTTGGATCATAACTACTCTAAATTCTATTAGTAGGTTAGATTAAATGTCAAAATAGCTACCTGTACTGGAAAATTGGGTGACTTTATACATATGAGCATATAAACGTACGTATTTTTCTTCCCGTCTTGCATTAAATTGTCTTTTCTTTATTGTTTTTTTTAAAATAAGTTTATATTTGGTCCAGCAAAAATGTACTTTGGCCACCAAGTATAGGCATTTGGTGGCCAGTGGGACCAGTGCTTAAAAATATTAGCACTTAATGTGTTTTCCCCAGTGTTTAAACCTACACCCTAGCTTGGAAGCAGGGCCATTTCTCGCCATGCGGATTATGTGGTCGCAGAGGGTCCCCGGAGACATCGGGGGGAGCAATTTACATCATGAGCACAACTTGTGAAAATGCCAGCAGTCTAAAATAAGTAACCCAGATTTGTTCAGTTTAGAAATTGTATTATGGATGGATTTGCTACAAACCCCTCAGAGGTGGGGGGCCATGTTGGATAAAGAACTTTTTGAAAAATGTCGGTGCTAAGTTTGAATATATTTTAAATAATAGGGACAAATTGGAACTAAGATGATTTTGTTGTATTTTATGTGTCCCGGAAATAGCATAAATGGTATTGTCAAAACTTAATTTTCGAGCACCCAGATAATAACACATCAGGTTCGGGTTTGTTGGGCTTGTAAAATTCAAAGAATCAGGTTTATCAAAAGAAGAAATGTAATTTAAACCGTATAGGTCAGCAAAACTTTGTTTAGTTTATTTTAAAACTTAAGAGATTCAGTTTGTTTCAAAACTCTTTTCTTTTTTTCCTTTTTTTAAAACAGTACATAGTTTAACAAAAAGGTGGCCCTAAACAGGCCAGCTGACAGTCTTGTCTGGGCCCGGGACAAGATAATGTTAGATGGGCCCTCCCCTCCACCACCGCTGGGTTTTTTGTCACTAAACATCCCCAGTTATGTTTGATATATTGTGATAATGCAATAAATAAGGTATTGTATACGAGGGGAAAATCTTAGCTCTCCATGGCAGCTGA
>JAJHUR010140499.1:183143-220690 GCA_027495735.1 Lutjanus campechanus | reverse complement strand
CTGATCGATTTTTTTTTTTTTTTTTTTTTTTTTGCAAGCGTAAATTTCCAATCAAAAGTCCGCTTTTTCCTTCGTTTCCATTACCACAATATTTTCCCCAGCAATTTGATAGAGCTTTAATCTGCTTGAGGAATCAGTGGCCCCTGGGCAGCAGCCAGTGTTTGTGGCCTGCTGGTCGACTGCACTGACCATATGTTCCAACTCAGACAGAATGTTCTCCAGAGCCTCCATAAATCTCCCCACAGCAGCCATTTCTACAGCACTCGAGGCTGTTTGAGGACAAATACAATGACGGATGTTTTTGGAGATGTTAAGACTGCTGCAGATGCTGAGAATGGGACAAAGAAACTCCTCAATAATTCCTCCACTGGACTTAAATCATTGCTTCACATGGAACGATGTTAAAGCATCAGACATGTTTACCTTCTGTAAAAACATTTTGACTAGTTTCTTAAACTTGCCCTGAGAGCTTTAGGTACTTAATCTCAAGCTACAGAGTTGGTAAGTTGCTGTAGCTCAGTACACTGTAATTGCTCATTTAAAGCAGCTAAGCATGGTGACTACTTGTACTGCATAGTTACACACAACAGTGAGCTACTCATGACCTTTTCATTTAAAATCCCACACACGGGAAGTTAAATATAAATGCACTGGCCATCGCTTTGACTGACCCCACAGCCATCCCAGAGATCATAAACACTGATCTCAAAGGGGGGAGAGGTCTGCTTTGGTTTTATCACTCTCACCAGTGGGATATAGCCTTGCATGTTGAGGCAAGCGGAGGTGCTTTCTTTCTGTGTATCTCTTCACGTTTTTAGATTTCGCTGGATACTGCAAGGTAAGTGTTGTCTGCCAAGGCCCACAATACAGCTGACTATCCAAAAAGTTTGGAGGCTCGCCTGCCCAATTTACTGTCTCTTATTTTCTATCGTTTCCCCCCCATAGTCTGTCTCTTCCACTTCTCTCCCCAAATATTTTTCAGCCAGTGGTACCCAAGGCATCTATCTATATGTTCCATACAGCTGCAGTGGTGTGAATCATCTAAATGGCTGGTTGGTATCTCTTTGCAGGGCCTCATTTAAGTCTCCTGTGCCACCCCTGGAGGAGGAAGATGAGGAGTTTGATGACACGAAAGTCTGCCTGGATGCCTGTAAGTCGTTTTAATGTGAAAGCACTAGACTCAACAAAATCACAAATGCAACACTTAACGAGTGCTTCTCATTTGTAAGCACAGAAGGTCTTCAGCTCGTTAGAAATGAGAGCAAAAACAAAAGTCTTGTTTAGATTTTAGTGTATATTTTACAGCCCATTTAATGGCGTTCCAATAGCTAAAGTTAGACTTGCAAAGAAGACCTGTCCAAGAGGACTCAAACAGTGAACTGGAACATTAACCATCTTTTATCAGTAACCTATTTGCATGGATACAGATACTGATGTTTGCTTTTGTGTGTGTGTGTGTGTGTGTGTGCTCTAGACAACTGCGACCTGCACTTTAAGGTGTCACGGGACCGTTACAGTGCCTCATCTCTCACCATGGAGAGTTTTGCTTACCTGTGGTCTGGAGGCAAGGCCACTTATGGTGTGAACAAGGGCAAAGCCTGCTTCGAGATGAAGGTACAGTACTCTTGGGGGGGGGGGGTCCACTTTGGGCTCGGGGATTTCCTTCACATTTTGTAGAATAAATTGACAATGAAAAACAGTCATTGGTTGCAGCCCTAATGTTCATAGGTTTATATAGGTTTCATTAAGGCACACATTGGACTGGAAATGACTCGTGATACGTTTCATTCATGCGTTTTTGTTTCATGTCAACAGATCACAGAGAAAATTCCTGTGAAGCACATTTCCAGCAAGAACATGGACATCCATGACGTGCAGGTCGGCTGGTCCCTGGCTACTGGCACCCTGCTCCTTGGTCAGTGTCTTTATATACACTTTATCTCTACAGTCTTCTGTGCATTACACAGTTGGTTGTGTCCTTCAGGCATTCACTATCTGCGGAATGAAGTGTCGAGTCCAGCTGTAACTTTCCACTCAGCCTTGGCAATGTTTTCTTCCACTCGTTGCCAAAAGTTCTACTTGATCGCATCACAGTGTACAGAAAACTATTACAGAAAGTATTAGTTTATTTTACTTAATTTTTAATGACTTAAATGCTATGGGATATCATTACCTCTCTTTGATACACAAAATGGTGACCGAGCCATTGTAGCCATTTGCTTTGATCAAATACTGTGCAGTATTTAGTTGAACTCTACAGTGCATTGCATTAATTGGATTTATACAGGAAACCTTGTGTACAAACTTTGACTAAACAAACTGTCTCTATGTTGCTTGAAGTGCTGCCAAAAATGTGACCCTGAGGCCGCTGTGATCCTTTATCAGGCAGCCTGTCCCAAGAGGTCCCTCTAGTGGCCCATAAGCAGCACGACATGTTAATGTAAAATGGCTCCGGCCACATCATAGTAATGGTGGCTGGCCTATTGCCAACAAATGATTCACACACCATTACAGACTCTTTGTGTATAATACATGATGTGTTAATAAAACAATATTACATCTGCTAACTGTCATTAAATATTTTGTCAATGTAATGTGTTCTCCATTTAATGTTTAGGTGAGGAGGAACATTCTTACGCCTACTCTGGGAAAGGCAAGAAGACCACCAACTGTGTGACGGAGGACTTTGGAGAAACCTTTGAGGAGAATGATGTCATCTGCTGCCTTATTGTAAGACATGAATGCTTTTTGGATTTTTATGAAAGTAAATGAAAAGCAAGCCAAATTAAGATTAGAATGAAATTGATTTTTTTTTTTTGTAGCATAGTGCAACTACATTTTGATCCCTCATTTAATGTACATCAGAGAAGCTTTATTTTGAAGATAAAGTAATTTGTTAGATGAGTGGGTATACTTTCTCATGTCATAACTTTTGTATTTATTACACAAGAAACAACTTTGCATCTGGTTTTCTTTGCTCAGGACTTTGAGGGCGAGGAGGTGGTCTTGTCCTTCTCCAAGAACGGCGGGGAGCCGGCCGTCGCTTTCCAGATCGGCAAGGACAGCCTGAGCGGCCAGGCCCTTTTCCCTCACATCATCTGCCACAACTGCGCCGTGGAGTTCAACTTCGGCCAGATGGAGACCCCGTACTTCCCTCAGCCTCAGGGCTACACCTTCCTGCAGCAGATCCCTGTGGAGGATAGAGTCCGAGGTCTCAAGGGGCCACAGACCAAGGCCGACTGCGAGGTAAGCATAGTATACTATACTGTATGTTTATATTATTGGCATTCATAACAAAATATTCAGGAGTGTTTAATTTATTTTAGGCAGCGTTGATGTTAATTGTCTGCCCTTCGTGTTTTGTAGATCATCGTGATGGTTGGCCTGCCAGGCTCAGGGAAGACTACGTGGGTGAAGAACCATGTTCAGGAGAACCCTGGGAAATACTACATCCTGGGCAGTGACACCATTGTGGACAAGATGATGGTCAGTACGGATACAGTTGTGTGGTTTACTGCCAGCTGTTTTTAGTATCTCTTATAGCACCTTTTATGCAAAAAATGCAGCTCAAAGTGCTTTACATTTAAAAACTAATAAACAGGAAATACAATAATTAAAAATCAGACAATTTAAATCACCATACATACATATGAAAGCTTAATAATCTATATGATCATTTAAAAGACACGAGTTGTCATTTAAAAACAGCAGATAAGTACATTTGCACAGCCTGTGAAAAGCCAAGTGAGGCACACATCGGAGTAGTTCTCTGTAAAGGCAAAGTAGAAATTCATGTGGTTCTCCCATCATTTACAGATCAACAGCCTGAAACGTCAGTCAAAGGACATCACAAAACTGACCGCCATTTCCCAGCGAGCACCCCTTTTCCTGGGAAAGTTCATTGAGATCGCTGCCCGCAAGAAGAGGAATTACATCCTGGACCATGTAAGTGTTCATGGTGTAATGTTCCATGTAATGTTCAGCTGGCACTGAATCTGATGACAACCATCAAAGATGATAAATTGCAGCGTAACTGAGCCCCTTTTCTCCTCTCCCACAGACTAACCTGTCTGCCCCGGGCCAGAAGAGGAAGATGTGCCTGTTTGCCGGCTTCCAGCGCAAGGCCGTGGTGGTTTGCCCCTCTGAAGAAGAGTACAAGCAGAGAGTCCAGCAGAAGGTTGAGAGTGATGGCAAAGAAGTGCCTGAGCATGCGGTCCTCAAAATGAAAGGTAACAAACCCAGGGTGGCTACAGGTCCTTTTACTAATAAAACAAGACAGTATTTGTATATACTCAGAACAGTATGTCTATTTTCACATTTTATCTTGAGTTTTATTGCAAAATTGCCCTCATATTTAATTAAACTGACTTTAAAGTCTTGTATTTATCTTGGTGATACATGTATGGGGATCTAGGAGCGGTTTCAACCAGTAAAACACCTTTTTCAGTCAGGTTTGGTCTTTTCACTTTTCCATCACGTTCTTTTTTCCGTTCCAGGCTTCTACTCTCTGCCTGAGGAGGGTGAGAGCTTCAATGAGGTCATCTTTGCTGAGCTGCAGAAGGAGGAGGCTGCCAAGCTGCTGGAGCAGTACAAAGAGGAAAGCAAAACCGCTCTGCCGGCTGAGAAGAAACCCAACCAGGGAAGCACAACACCAAAAAGAGGCGGCGGACTGCGTGGTGGCGGTCGCGGAGGCAAGAACCAGTTTGGCCGTGGCGGTGGACCCGGACAGAGAGGAGGTGGCCGCGGAGGCTTCCAGAACAGAGGCAACTTCAGAGGAGGTATGATTGACACCTGGGGATGTAATTGGCGCCACTTTGTAGAAAATGTTCTTATTTTTCAGCAGTTGAAAACATAATTGTCCTAACTTGTGGTGTTTCTGCAGCTCCCGGCCCTCGCGGTGGCTTCAGCCGCCCACCTCGCGGCTTCCTGCCTCCCCCAGCCTTCAGAGGAGGCTTCCATAATCGTGGAAACTTCAACCGGGTGGGTGGCCCCATTCCCAGCCTGGGTGGATCCCCCAGGGGCGGCCCAATGAGGGGCAACATGGGACCCAGAGGGGGACCCATGAACAGAGGCGGCCCCATGCACAGAGGAAACATGAACAGAGGAGGTGGCGGCAACATGAACCGTGGTGGAAGCAGGGGACATCCTGGCCAGGTGTGTTTGATAATGGCAACTATACATACTAGTTTCCATGCTTTCTGACAAAATGCTGCTTTGCTCCGTCTTTTTATTGTAATGATCTTGGTTTTAAACTTTCACTTTCAGCTCCTTAGTCTTTGTCTTCATGTTCTTTATGGGCTGCTAAAAAGTCATCATTTTCCTCTTCCTACAGTTCCATCAGAGAGGTGGTAACCGTGGCAACTTTGGCAACAAGAACGGCAACTTCGGTGGCAACAGGAACGGCAACTTTGGTGGCAATAGGAACGGCATGGACAAGGCCCAAGCCTTCAACCAGAGCTGGCAGCAAGGGGTCAGTATTTCTGCACTGAGATTATCCATTTGCACATTACACCAGACTTGACAGAGTCCATCTTTAAGAAAACACAGATTGAGTTTAAAGTTTTAACTTGACTTGTGTATTGAAGAATAAAACCTATTTGAGTCCCACTGAATATTTTCCCCACTAGTATGACCCAGTCAATGTGAAAATCCCATCAAAACAATGTTTAGAGTGCCTGTATGTACCACACTGCTACCTAGTATATACTAGAGCTGCAACAATAGTGATTAATCGATTTTCAACAACTAAATGAATCAACAACTTTTTTATGATCACTTGTTTTAATCATCTTTTTTTTTTTTCTTAAGAAAAATGGCCAAATTCCCTGATTAGAGTTTGTCAAATGTGAATATTTTCTCGTTTCTTTCGTCCTGAATATTTTTGGCTTGTGGTCAAAACAAGACATTTGGTGACATTTTATGGACCAAACACCTAATCGATTAATCCAGAAAATAATACAGATTAATTGATAATAAAAAATAGTCGTTAGTTGCAGCCCTGGAGTGTATACATGAATACTACTATAGACTTGTACTACCGCTGCAAAATGTTTTCCATGACAAAGCAGATTTAGAATCCTTTTTTCACTCCCTCAAATTTTCCCCATCATATTCAGGTTTAATTTTTCTAAATGCAAATGAAACGCTTTTTAACGTTTGTCCGTCTCGTAAGGGCCAGCGACACTGCCACAACAACACCACAGCAAAAATTATAAATATATTACTTACTACTGTTCTAACTATTATAGCTAATGTTAATTTAATCTCAACTCCAACAGTACAAAGGTTTTAAGACAAAGATTTATATTTTCAATTGTCTCAACTCTACAAAAGTTAACTAAGCTTGTCTACAGTGACATTCTAAAATCAGTGCTTTCTAACACTCTTTATCCTTGAATGCACAGTGTGTTACTGTATCGTTCTAAAACCGATACATAACTGTGACCATACAAAAGCAACAAATAATTTAACGCATTGCCAATCTGTGTGTCCTGTGCAGTTCTGGAACCAGAAGCCGTGGAGCCAGCAGTATCAGCCTGGATATTACTAAGACAATTGTTCTAACGGACTGGTGGCCGACACTGAGATCCCACCGCTAGCCACGGAACATCCCTCCACCCTGCTTTTTGATTTATTATTTTTTTCCCTTTACGTAGAACCCACTTTTTAATCATCTTAAAAACCCACCAACCGAAGACTAGAGCGATATGGAGCAACAACATTCCACATCAGAGAGGAGACCAGACATCCTGAGTGTAATTGAAGCTTTATATATCTATAAACACATGTGCAACGTGGGTTCAGTCTCATTCAGCCATCTGCTTATTTCTTTTGTTGTATATTTTATTCTTTTTCACCACTTTTAAATGACGTGCTTTTAAAAAAAGAAAAAAAAAGAAAATCTCATGTTTGTAATATCAGGAACCAGAAACATTTGGCCAGCCCGGCAGATGTTAAGAAAAGAATTTTTTTCAGGGTTGTGCATTTTATCTGTGCTGTGATTTTTTTTTTTTTTTTTGCTTTTTCTATTACAAATTGTAAATATTTTTTTCTTTTTTTGCGTAGTTTGTATGCGAAGTTTAAGACAGTTATGATTGAAAGGAACCTTGGCTTATTAGCGAAGAAGCATGGTAGGTTGATTCTACTGTTAGACTGTACATGTCAATATAGTCCACTGTCAAACAGTTAAACTGAAGCAACAAATGAATTTACAGCAAAGTTTTTGTCTTTTGTTCCCAGTATCAAACTTGTAACCTTAACTCCATAGACCTACAATAAACAACTCGTTGGCTTTTTTACATTGTCCCTGGCTTATGACTTTTGATTCAGTTCAAAGGTGCGTAAAAGACCTTTGAATGGGCGATGTCCTCGTTTGCTACTTCAAACAGTGAGGACATCAAGCCCCAGTTTACGCCTCATTAGTGAAGTGTTCCCTTCAAGTGTCCTGTCTTTGATACGTCATTTCCAAACCCTTTAGCTATTCTAATGTACATTGCTTTGAGAAAGTATTTTGGCCAAGCCATTTTAAGGATATAAGTAAGCCATTTTTAGTACTACATTATGCCTTTTTTTTAAATTAATTTGTTTTTAATTTATTTTTAAAAATTAGGGCACTGACTACGCTTGAGTGTGGTTCCTAGATTGTCTTTATAAACGGTTCCTTTTTAGTGCAGAAGACTTCTGAAAAAACAAAAAACAAAAACAGCACTGATTAATCGAATTACAAAACCAGAACCATAGCAGCAGCATTTTTACATGTTTTTAAATTTATACCGACACCACTATTTCAAATTTGAGCAGATTTCTGATGCTAGTTTCAGCACAAACGTGATTGAAAGCAGGCAGGGTTTACTCATTTTCACCAGCAAACCTAAAGGGCTACACAGTATCACGACACATCTTCCACCAACAGTTCATGAAGACCACCTCAGACGCAGAAGAGTATCTTTTTGTCAACTTTTAAAGGCGTTGATGTTTGGAAACACTCCTGAGAGCTCATGTTGGTGACTGTGTGGCCCCCCCCTGGCAATAATGGCAGCTCCTCATCCAACTGCTCATAATGTGTCCCACCACATTGTGCTGGCAGCCAGAGGACACCCGGCTTGTGTTTTCAACAGCAGAACGTCAGAGCTGGAAAACAAACCATGACCGATCAGACAAGATGTTTTTATTTTTGAACTGCCCGTGTTATTTAACAAACGTGTAAATACGCCACCACTATTTCAACCATGCACGAATGTTCATGAATTAATTGACTTTGAGTAATAACTGTATTGTGATTAAGAAAGTGTTAGTTTGCCCGAGTACTGCTGTGTGATGACTATATTTAAATGTCTGGAGAGTTTGTGCCCTCCTGTTTTATTGTACTGGATACATACATCTAGCAGAATGCAAGCTTTTGAGTTTACAGTATAATCTATAATACAACAGACACTATATTTTTATCGCTTTATGTTGCAGGTTGTATATCAGGTCTTTTATGATTAAACCAACAATGCAAAAGCTTTGAGACTTTTTGAGATTTGTTGTCTTTTCTATCTGACAGTTTTTTGATATTTGTGTTTAAAAAAATTTGGGATTGTATTTTCTTTTTTTAATTTGTCTCAACTCTATTAAAGTTAAAGAAGCTGGTACACAGTGACTTTGTGGTTTGTTACAGTGATTTAACTGAACTCAAGGGGATGTTCAGTGACTTGGAAGGCTCAGCTGTTTATCAGACATGTATTTATACATCAGATGCTGTATTTATACAATACATACAGGTATATTTATATTTCAGATACTGCTTTATTTGTACAACAGATACAGATGTATTCATATCACAGATGCTGTTGTATTTATACAACAGATACAAGTGTATTTATATGACAGATGCTGCTGTGTTTTTACGACAGGTACAGATGTATTTATATGTTGGATACAAGTGTATTTATTGCTACAGATGCCCGTTGTATTTATACAACAGATACAGGTGTATTTACACAGCAGATACAGCTGTATTTATATTACAGATGCTGCTGTGTCTTTACAACGGGTACAGATGTGTTTATATTACAGATGTTGCTGTATTTATAGGATACATACAGGTGCATTTATGCTACAGATGCTGGTATATACGACAGATACAGGTGTATTTATACGACCGACGCAGGTGATAGATGTCACTGTATTTTATGCAACAGATAGAGCTTTATTTTGTACTACAGGTGCCTGTGTATTTATACTACAGTTAATTACAACTCTTTGCCTATAAGCAAATGATTTCCATTTAATTTAATTCTGTTAATCAATGTCAAAAAATCTACTTGACATTAAAACCTTTAGGGGCAGTGAATACTGTTAAAGAGTAGCCATATGTATGACATTCATTCTTAACAGCACCACCTTTGTTTCTTCTGTCTCCATACCTCCTGGTGTTGCTGCTGGAGGTGCATGTTGGGAATCCACTCCCCTCCCAGACAGACAGCTGCATGTCTTCAGCAGGGCAGCACGTTTACTTCCACCAGCAGCATATTAGTGAATGACAAGACCCCCCACTCAGACAGCAAACAGTGCATTAGGTATTGGCCCTGATAACCAACGTTTGGCCCGGTCTAAGTCTGATGTAAACACAGTGGCTTAATGTGAATTGACTTGGTGTCTCTCTGTATGTGGCCGTGTAGCTCCTTCCCACTGCAAATAAAGCATTACAAGTAGGCTGGACCGTCATTGTCAGCGACAGGGTCCCCTCAGTGTAACCAATGCTATAAGTCATTAGGCAAATTATTTGCTCTTCTCTACAATTTCCTATAAGTGTAAATAAGGAGGTGAAAGAGGCGGAGGGCAGCTGTATGTGACTGCATGTGAATGTGATCATGAATGTGAATGGGGCCCAGACAGCCTCGCTCGACAGCAGGGGAGGAAGAGGAAGACCAGGAAGCTCTTTAAGTGAAACAAAATATTTTATTTTTCAAAACATAAACTCATCCTTATTATGTACAGCTTGAAAATATAACACATCAGACAGAATTTGAATGATCGCTGCAGATTCGACACACAAATTCGAATAAAAAAAGATATCAAAATTTACAAAATATATAAAAAGTGCTTGTGGAAGGAGTTTAATGGCAGCCGGACTGCCTTCTCTGTGTGTGTGAAACTCCCAATAAATGTCCATTTAAATAGAAAGTACTTGACGTGCTGTTTAAAAACCATTAAATACATCAACACCCCACTGAAAAACACTATAATACTCCTATAATACTTCCCAGCAGTGATTATTATAGGGTTACTACAGCTGCTTTCCATGACTTCATACTACAGAGACATTGTCCATCGTGCACGCACATCTCTCTACGATCATATTGGGGAATTCAGCCACTTCTATCTCGGTGTAGTCCCCCTTCTTCACCAGGTACATGATGGGTAACGGGGCGCTCTCAGACACCGTGCACCGCCTCTCGCCGTAGCCGTAGTTGCGCCTTGGCTGCTTGCAGCCTCCGGTGCACCTGAAGGCCTGGTAGCCCGCCGGCTCGATGATCCAATACTGCGTCCAGGTGAGAGCGCGGAAGTTGATGAAGTACTGCTCCCTGCAGCAGGTGTCTTTGTTCTGGTTGACGTCGCAGTCACCACGAGAACTGAAGAAGAGAGGATGAAGAAAGTTTAGATAAGGCCCAGAATCTCTTAGCTACACCCCTGTTTTTGTCTAGTTTATCTAGTACAGCTTTTTCATGGCTGCCATTTCGACATGAAATAGTAGGATAAACACAGGTGCTACTGATGATACTAATTAATTGCTCTTAATTCCTCTGTGCTCCAAAAACAGTTAAACTAGCTTGGGACCACGGTCAACTGACTTCTTGTTTTGCTGTACTTTGATATGCTGTGTGCAAGGCTTGTCTTTGTTGAAAATTTTAAAGATGGTTAAAAGAAGTTACTGGAGGACCTCTAAAAGAGACATACACATCTTCAACTTGTTAATGTTAGCAAAACACTAGCTAATTAGCTAACTAATCTACATCAATCATTTCCTAGGTACTTAGATAGCGGTTTGTTAAAATTAAAATTGTTGTATGGTGACAACTCTAATCATTAACTTGCTAATTAGCTAACATATGTCACTTTTACACGAAAGGAGAGACATGTATCAAGCTAGCCAAACTTTTACTGGAGCACAGAGTGAAAGGAGGGATCAGTTGTGCATGCTGCCTAACTGGAAAGGCTCTGCTACACTAAATTGAACGGGACCTTAATTAATATCACTGATAACACCTTACTGTTTCATATCAGTATGGCTGCCATGAAAAAGTATATAATGACATTTATTCATAAGGCCTAATTAACTCTATTTTGAAGCAACTGTAAAAGCCTCATCTTTTAAACACTAATGTACAAGTTTATTATTTAAATGTGCTTTTTGGACTCAGTGAGAAGTAAACTGACGCCCCTGTGTCACACACACTACTGCAAATCTACTAATGAATGCAAATGTTTTTTGTTGTTGTTTTTAAAAAGAGGATATGGGCTAATTGTCACACTGATACAATATCCTGTATATCAAAAGCTGGCGCCCTTACCCATACTCTTCGAGGTTGAGTGTGTAGAGGATGAGCTCGGGCTTTCCCAAGGTGTTGTCCGTCTGCTCCTGGGTGGTAAAGCGCACACTCTTGGCCATCTCTGCCGCGTAGCTGCCAGGTCTCTCGCCCTCGATCCACACCTCCAGGTGCATAGGTGTTTTCTGCTGCGACTTGGACCAATAGTGCACCGCCTGAGTCACATCAAAGCTCTTCCAGCCGGTTTCGTGAATGGGGATCAACCTGTGAACATGAGGGCGATTAATTAAAAGGAGATAGAACACTGATATTTCCTGGAGAAAACACAATTTAATTACCGAGATGACCCACTGAGGCCGTGGTGATGTATTTTCCACTTGTCAAAATGGTTCCTTACCGTGAATCCACCAGCGATGTCCGGTTGGATCCGTTTGGCAACACCTCCACCCAGTAGATGCTGACCCGGGCGTTGTTGACGGGCCGGTGGTTCTTCTTCTCCACCGCGAAGCGTTTGTGGAAGGAAGTCCGCTGGTAGAGCTTCAGCTCCGCCATGGTCACCTCGCTGTTATCGGGGATCCTCGCCTCCATGTCGAACACCATGCGATGCCGAGTGGTGTCAGAATACACATACTCCCCGGAGATGTCTAAATAACAAAGCATTCCAAGCGTTTTAGTCGATATATTCTCTAAAATATCTTAAAATGACTGTTTTCTGAAGGCAGTTTGGTGCGTAAAATAACTTTAGCGCACCAAGTGTCACAATTACGCACGAAAATAACTGTTTACTTCAACTGCTGTTTCTGTCAAAGTTATTTCCATATGAATTCCAACAAATTAGATGTTATATATTTCAAATACGAGAACAGCCATTACCTGCATTACCAGGGATTCCTCTCAGGATGCCCGCCAGGCTGGGCAGAGATCTGCGTCTCCTGCTGTGGTGCATCTTCAGCATGGACAAGTACTTATTTCTGATATGCGCCGGAATAACCAGATTCTCCAAATCCCTCTTGTGGATTTTAGGAACTTCATCCAACCCGAGTTTCTGCAGCAGCGCGTCCTGCATATCCTGATGCGTGAAAGCCTTGGCGAGCCCGAAGAGCAGAGCAGTGCACAGGACACAAGCGCGGAGGGAATCCATGAGTGAAAAGAGTTCAGTCAGTGTGATGAAAAGCAGCAGCACGGTAGCACGAGTCAGCCCAGAGATAGACAGTGTCCCTCTGACACTCCTCGGGCCCCTTATATTGTTGCGGCCCTCCCAGTCGTTCGCACTTTGTCAATGGGGGCAGGGAGCCTTATCAGAACAAAGGTGCGACAATACAGCCCCATCCTAAACAGGATATCTAAGTGGCCATACTTCAAACAGCAACAATTAGACTCGAGTGCCATACGTATTGTTGTGTAATTTCACCATCGTTCCACTAAAAGCGAGGCTTGATGTCGGTGGCCTGTGTTGTGGATCTAAAATCTGCTCTTTATGGTATAAACAATAAGGCAGCGTAGATTCATCCTGCTTGTAGAAAATTGCACAATCAAATTACAAGTGATTTGTGGATTTGATGTTTTCATGTATTTGTTCAACTATATATTTTTGAAAGCCAGATGAATTAGAAAGTTTTAAAAAGGTATCATCAGGGCTAAAAAGCATCTTCAGGGACTATCATACATATAAAAAGAAGACTTACTTGACAATTCTATTGAATTAAAGCATCTAAATGGTGGTTACACTGTTGTAACTACAGTCAGACAGATATATGAGTAGGCTGGTGTTATCGGCCCAATATTGGCCCATAACAGCTATATCAGTTTACTTTGGTATGGGCGTAAATGTTGTCAAATATCCGCTGATATGAAAACTTGTTTTGTCTTAACATTGATACTAGAGATAAAAAAAATTGACATGCCTGCCAATGAATCATCTTCTATATTATGTTCCATCAAAAACGTGACAACATATACACTGATATATGCCGATATAGCTGTGATAGGCCAATATCGGGTGGATCTGGTGACTAATATATCTGTTGGCCGATATGTATCAATATATATATATTTACTTTTTTACTTGATATCTGTGTCAGCATCGGCCTCAAAAATACAGTATCAGTCAAGATCTTGTTGTAACTTATGAACAGTCAAGTCAGTTTTATTTTTATAGTCTCAAATCATGTGTGGTTCCAGTCTCAATCAAAGCTAATCAGTGATTTCTCCAGAATTAAAATGTCTGGCTGTCTCCCGGTGTCCACGCTGAAGTGTTTTCTCTGCTGCTACACATGCGTCCCAGACAGACATCTCTTGACCCTGTGAACCTGAAGTGCCCTCTCTTCAGTAGCACCCTTGTCTACACACACACCCCACACTCTGACGTGTACATTCCACTGGACGATGTCAGGCCGGGCCAGTCTGGCAACAGTCTGTCACACAGCGGCCTTATTTCTGTCTGGGTGGCAGTTTTTTGTCCACTTCCCTGCACGAAGATCAGGGGGTGAAAACCAGAAGGCTCTCCAGTTTGTTCACTTTGGTACAAGTGTATAACCAGGGGGTCGAGGAGGAAGTAGTGCAGAGCTCTGAGGCAGGAGGAGGAGGAGGAGGAGGAGGAGGAGGGGGACTACAGGATTAGATGTTTATTCCGAGCCCTGTCACCCATTCTGGGCCCTCTCCAGCAGATTAAAATTATTAGCCAAACAGACAGTTAATCCAGGGGCCGGGGGGCCGGCGTGGATGTGGATTGGGGCAGGCTCTTCACAGGTTGGTGATTATCTGATTCCATTGCGAGGATTTGCCTTGCCTTTTTTGTCACACAAACATTAGAAGAGGGCTGCTCTCACTGGCTGCCCACAAGGCCCTGTGGCTGGGGTTGTGTATTGGCCCGTGTTTGCTCAGAGATGTCAGACAGACTGAAGGGGCACACAGGAAGAGCAAATGACAGATGACTGCCAGACCCCTGCTCACTGCAGCAGCCAGTGCCTGCAGCCCTACAAACGAGACAAATTATTAATTAGTGCTGTAGAGCTGATAGCACATGACAGAAGCCATGTATGGTACAAACACAGGATACACAACTCTGTCCTGTAATCTGTATGTAATCTACTTTTTATGGACTATTGAAATAAACTAACTTTGATTCAACTTGACTGTGGAAATCAGACAATCAAATTACCAATAAATATATATATTTTTGAAAGCCACATGTATCACAGCAGTTTAATAACACTCATGTCTCCCATTGGTAATAACCAATTTTTTTTGTAACTGTTAATTAAACAGATGTGGGTTTTTGATGCAAGACTAATACTTGCAGTCAATTATATTTTGTGTTGACATTCAGTATTTCAAATTCAACAAATTCACTGCAAAATAATAATAATAATTCATGCATTTTGCATGGTACATACAGGATACAGCGGGGAAATGTGTGTAATGTGTTCAAAAGCAATTATCTGTGTATAGAGTCCATACTGACAACAGTATTGGAGTTATAGAGGTGTAGTAACTAGATCATTATGATGTGGAGTTGTTGCATTTGTGTCTCAACCTAATTGATTGAATTTTATTGCAATTACATGAGATTCTAAGATTTTCTCTTTTGTTGCATTTTTGTGTGCAAGTTTCCAACTTTCTTATAAATTTGAACAAATTAAACAAATTTGCAGTTGCACATATGTATAAAAAAGTGGCGTCATATATAACATTAGCTTTTCATTATATGTTTGTTTATGGCCTAACTGATATAGAAGTTTGCAGCTGATGTTGATACCAGTATTAGGGAGTGGGGACAAAAAATGCGATATAGATATATCAGCAAATATTCTTTATTTATAAATATAAAATACAAAATAACAGCAGGGCACTGAAACAATAAACTTTCACTGATATTTTTAATAATTATAAGTAACTATAAATAAAACAAAAACAAAAAACAATTAGAACAACGTGCATTAAATGGGATCAAATATACATAAAAGCAATCTGCATTATGTTCTGTAAAAAAATATTACATACATGTCGTACCAGAGTAGCTGTGCAAGGCCGATATGAGTCTGATAATATCAGCTGACATCAGTCTGGCTCTTATTAAGAACACAGCACTTTATAATAACATCATTAATAAATGGTTAACGTTATTTAATTAGTCACTGTTAACAATGAAATTATACCATAATATTGGACAACATGTAGCTACACAGATGCTGATATAGACCATGATACTATCGGCTGGCCCTATATATATCTGTCTGACTCTGCTACTAATATTACAAAATTAGTACAGAAAAAAACTTAAACCACTTCATTTATTAAATTAATTAGTTTATTTGATGGAGACAGTTCTCATTAATTAAGCGTTGAGGTAATACTCTATAATTGCAATCATTAATTGATAGTTCATTATGAAATTAAACAATGAAATTATACATAATAATGCTCATTAATTATTATTAATGCTATATTTTATGTTCATTTATCATTAGTTTGTGAAATAAAAATAATTTGATTACAAAATACTGTATATATTATATCACACCTGATAAGAAATGATAGCCATTACTGTGATCGGAAATCTGATTAAAGAATATGGTATTATTAATAATTAGTTAAAAAAAAAAAAATTTCATTGTTTTTAGCAGGAAAATAACTATCAAATAAAGCTGAATTAACTATCAGTGTAGCATTTATTAATGATGGTTATTGTTAGTATTGGTTATTATAAGGTGTTATCAGCGTTGCTCAACAGAGAAAATATTGTAAATTAGCAATTTTTTTAATTATAAAAGTCACGTATGCAACATCATAAATATGCACAAAAAAGTACAACACACATCCATCAGTATATAATGTCACAGTTGTACAGTTAAGTTCTGTTTTTGAGGACTGAATTTGTATTTTTAAATACTGACTAAAGAAAAACGTGACGTTTATTTTCATCCAAAATTGGGTGATATCTGAGTAGATCCTGAATATGAGCAGTAAACAACTGAAACAACACAGTTATCTCTCTCAGATCTCTATGCAGACATGTAAATTCAGAGCACATCCTTTGTCCAGTCCAGCCAGAGACCAGAACAGTCTAAGTGCCTGCTGTTGTCCAGAGCCTAACATACATAGATCCCTCACTGTCCTCTCTGCTTCACATTACAACCCCTAATTCGGGAAATTAAGATGGCCTTTGTGTGATATTTCTCAGTCTTTCTTCCTTCCCATGCCAATCAAAGACAAGTTGCCTAGTTCAAAGCTACATCTGATGCTCCAAGGTGCCATTTCTTTTCAATCAAAGGCCAAACAAGCTCCCACAATCAACAACACAGGTGTTAATTAACATCCACGCATTTGCATTCAAAAGCAGTCCAATTTATAGGTCATTGCCTTCCATTTGTGAAACATGAAATCCCCTTTGCTTGGAGAAGCTGCTGTTTGTAGAAGAAGGCACAGTTTGGGAATATATAGAGAGAGAGGCCTTCAGGAGGAAGAAGTGGCTGCAGTTTGGTGGTTTTCTGTGTGGTTAGTGGGTTAAACACATTATATATATCAGCATCTCATTTGGAGTCTCCCTGGGAACGAGGCGGAGCTGCTCCAAAAAGTCAATATTGAACTTGTGTTGGTGGTCAGAGCAAATTCCTCATTATTCACATGCCTCTATTGTCACAGACTTCCTGATCTATTACTGCCTGCTTTATCTTAATATCAAATATTTGGGCAATGAGCTGGTTTGCACCTTAATGGCCCATACAACCCTCTTTCTTTTTTTAAACATTTTTAAACTGAGGCTGCAGACGTCAAATATCCACCCCTGAGTCTGGATCAATCCATCGAGCTGGCTGCCAATAATCATTGATCAGTCTGTCAGAAGGGGAAAGCGCTAGACCTGTGCAAGGACAATACAATTATTGCTCAATGGCCTCTCTCCACAGATGTAGACAGAGTACAGGCTGGGCAGTCTAATTGCATTTCACACAGCTAATGATGGCTCAATCAGCGCAGAGACAGAGGGTTTAATCCCAGCGCAGACTTAACCCAATAGGATCAGACATGATTAGATAGGACTAACAATAAATATTTTCATTAACTTTTAATGAATCGACACAGTGGAGAGACTTTTAGTGTGCAGGGTTCCTACAGTGGCCCCGATCATATGGATACAAATGCAAAAAAACTTTGTTGTCCACAATTTTCACCTTAAATCATGACATAAAAATGCAATATGCAATCATCATACACGTCATCATCAAACCAATAAAATCCAAAATGGATACGGACACTTTTATAGGTTTTGGTTGATGATTGTTGCTGCAAATTCACCAAATGCACATATTCTGTTCATAGCCTGTAAGCAGTATAAATTAATTCATTGACTCAAATTCTGAAAATAATCTAATTACAATAAATAAATGGCAGCTGCAGCATCCTGTGTACTGTGAGTCCTCAAGTTTACCAGCTGCATGAAGGTGGTTTGTACAGCAGAGGGCGCTGTGGTTACACTGTACACAGCCAGATTGCTTTAAAGGCAGCGTCCGCCATAAAACAGTATCTGTAGTGCACAATTTGGCGTAGTTCGTTAGTAGTTAAATTTTTACAGTGTGGATAGATTCAGTTTCCCCAAACAGTAAACACCAATCAATACTTGAATCGATCAGTTCACACTTGACGGCTATTAATTTTCTCTACCACACTTTTATTTTCTTTATTGAGTTAAGGGCAACTTCTTACAGCACTTTATTTCCCCATATTACTATATTTCTAGTCTATTTTTGTCTATTTGTCTTTTATTTTATTATTGTTATTTTACTTTATAGTTTTTTAACTTTCAAACAAAATCATACAGAAATATTTCCCACCACCACCACCCCCTTCCCATCCCAAAGGCTTAATCAACTTCAGTCAGAAAAAGAAAATTACAAAAATGAAATGCATTGAATTAAATATATAACTAAAAAGATATCTAATATCTAATCCAATGTTTGATAGAGAGATATTCATCTGATTTCCACTGAAGAAGAATACACCTTCAATGACGCAAAAGCTATTGCCTTTCATTATTAAATGAAAAATCTTTAAATATTTAAATTTTAAGACACTGTGTTTGAAAGATATAACAAATATAAGATATAAGACACTTTGCTCCTGTTTGGCTCTTCGTCGGGTCAAAATGTTTAAAAATGGTCACCACACCCATTTATCCCTACCAACAGGCTGATGACAGGCTCTGTGATGTCAGCTGTGGTTAACTATTTAACCCACCAGAGTGATAAACAAACGATTATTAAACAATTGACAATCCAAGAAGTTTCACAATGAAAACTGAGTCAAAAGCACATCAATCACACAGTGGTGAGGCACGGAGGCAATAATACTTCAAATATATCAGTAAAACTTTCACTGATGCCCGTGTTTATAGTGCATTCTAAACATAAATATAATGTGTTATAATCATCTTGTATAATTCTAATTATAAATATTCATAATGCTTTATGACAATAACCGTTACACATTATAAAGCATTTTATAATGATTTATAAAGTCAAGTATTATAAACCTCATAACTGCTGGTCACTCACTGACATTTACTCCTTCCAAGGATCATAGTGTGTTATAATACGGGAAACCTTGAAAAATGGTTAAATGACTAGATGAATAGCAGGAGAACATTTACAGAAGTAATAAGTTAATTGATTATGTCATTTCTAAGTGTTTTTTTTTTTAATCTTCAGTGAGAAACACCAGAGTCAAGGTTGGGGTTATTTTAAATCAGGGAATCTATAACTTCACTTAAAGCATCCAATGACCACTTAGAGTAGGTCCTAATCATGCCGTAATGCATTACAACAGTGATTATAATGCATTATGAATATGTTGCTCCTGCATTGCCACACCCCCGCACCATCACAGATGCTGTCCTTTTGAAGTTAGTGCTGGTAACAATCTGCATGTTTCTTTTCCTTTTCAGCCCGGAGGACACGACCTCCATGATTTCTGAAAACAATCTGAACACAGCACGGTTTTCCACCATGCTTCAGTCCGTTTCAGATGAGCTCGGGCCTCAGAGAAGTCTGCAGCGTTTCTGGGTGTTGTTGATACATGTCTTCCTCTTTGCATGGTAGAGTCTTAACTTGCATTTGTAGATGCAGCGACAAACTGTGTTTTACCGACAACGGTTCTCTAAAGTGTTCCCGAGCCCACGTAGCATCCTTTATACAATTCTGTGGGTTTTTGATGCAGTTTTTAATGCAGCGCTGCCTGAGGGGTCAAAGGTCATTCAGTGCTGGTTTTCAGCCTTCCATATTACATGCAAATATTTCAGATTCTTCTCAATCCTTTAATGATTTTATGGATTGTAGATGGTGAAATGGCGAACCTCACACCAGCCTTGCTTGTAGAACGACTGACGCTTTCGAGGACGCCACATAAATGCCCACTCATGATACTGTCACCTGTTTATTTTCTGATTTTCCCGGTCTTTTGTTGCAGATGTCACAACTTTTTTTTTAAACATGGTGCAGGCATCAAATTCAGAATGAGTGTATATTTACAAAAAGTGCATATTTACACTGTATTCCATGAAATAAAGGTTAAAAAGTAAGTCGCCAAAGTGCTTGCTCATGAGGGAATTGTTCAATTGTTGGATGTAAATATAATTAATTATCGAGTGTGGTCTAGACCTGCTCTATTTGTAAAGTGTCTTGAGACAACTTTGTTGTGAATTGGCGCTATATAAATAAAATTTGACTTGACTTGACTTGACTTTATTTACATTTTACATATTGTTCCACCTTTTTTGGTATTGGGCTTGTATAATTATACAACGTTATGAGCAGATTATAATGCATTATAAGTATGTTTATGATGCATTATAGACATATGAGTCATGGAAAGTGTTTCCAATATATCAAGTACATTGCAAACATGACAAAAATATCCACAAAAGGAAACATTCAAATAGATAAACCAGCTTATTCATATGCAGAATTTAAAGCTCAACCAAATGAAAACAATCCAACAGATATCATTTATGTGAATTTAATTTTAGAGTGGATTTTCCCTTTATCATTGTGAGCTGGTTCTGCAGGGCCACACACGGGACAGAGTCACAAATATTGTGAAAGAAGGTTGTTGTTATGTCTGTACACATGCTGTTTCTTGTGTACTTTCTTACACAGTACATATATATATATTCCAAACCGAGACAATCAATCATCTCAGAGTGGTTCCACATTGTAGAATATAGAAACTGTTGTGTGGCTGTTTCTGATAAACAGCCGTGCCAAAGCAGTATGCTTCAAATTACACTTGGTCACCATCAGAATCAGCTTTATTGGACACATGTTGCACGCTGACTCGTTCTGTGTGTGCTCACTTCATCACAGAGCTTCTTTGTGCCGTTTCCCCCCCCCCTCCCCTCCCTGGCACTGCAGCAACGAGTCCATTTGAATATATTCTGGAGTGTATTATTTCATGCTGGTGTGTGGCACACACACACACACGCACACATGCACACACACACAACAACATTAGGCTTCTATGTCTGAGTCCCTGCCCCCCCGAGATTCGGTCGCCATGCAGGCCGTTAATCATTAATAGATGTACTTTGAGTGGCGATAAGCACCTCGCTTCAAAAGGATGGCACATTTCACAACAAGAGATTAGAATAAAACCCTTTCAAGTGTGACACTGTAAAATTCCACTTATTATTATCGCTGCTTTCATGATTTGTGTGGTGACATTTGAGGCTCAGCTATTATTATTTACATACAATAAATTATTAGCTAGTAATGTGAGGATGGCAGCCACTCCAACAAATTAGTGCAAATGAGTAACCACACACTGATACTTTGATTTACTGAGAACTGTTTGTGTGACACTGTATTGATCTTTGCATGATTCTCATTTATGGATCTGTGCGTATGAAAAGTGTGAGTCGCTGAGCCTGCAGATCTCAGGGTCATCAGCAAACTCCAACTCCAACCTACAAGCCTGTTTATCTTAGAGAGTTTGCTCTCCGCATTATAAGCTTTTCTCGGCCGTGAGAACAGCCCAAGAGGCAGAACATCCTGGATAAACTTGACACACCTTGACACTTAGAGAGGGAAAAAACAGTCAAAGTATAAGAACAGCAATAATACTTAATTATTTAAAAATTTCAGTAATGTTTCTGGGCTAAAACACACACACCGAAATAATGGCCTAGCATCTCAAAGTAATGAATTTGTATGTTAAAATAATGACTTAGCATCTTATAATGACTTAGTTTCTCAAAATAATGACTTAGTATCCTAAAACAATGACATGGCGTCTTAAAATCATGACTTAGCATCTTAAAATAATGACTTAGCATCTTAAATTAATAACTTAGCAGCTCAAAATAATGACTTAGCGTCTTAAAATAATGACATAACATCTTAAAATCATGACTTAGCATCTTAAAATAATGACTTAGCAGCTCAAAATAATGACTTAGCATCTTAAAATAATGACTTAGCGTCTTAAAATAATGACTTAGTATCTTAAAATCATGACTTAGCATCTTAAAATAATAACTTAGCAGCTCAAAATGATGACTTAGCATCTTAAAATAATGACTTAGCATCGTAAAATAATGACTTAGTATCTTAAAATAATGACCTAGCAACTCAAAATAATGACATAACATCTTAAAATAATGACTTAGCAGCTCAAAATAATGACTTGGCATATTAAAATATTGACTTAGTTTCTCAAAATAATGACCTATCCTATCCCAAAATAATTAGTTAGAAGCTTAAAATAATGAGTTAGGATCTAAAAAATAATCCATCAGTATGTCAAAAGAATAGCTTAGTAATCTCAGAATAATAGCTTAGTTTCTCAAAATAATGAACTATAGTGTCTCAAAATGACTTTATATGTCAGAAATAATTAGTTAGCATTTTAAAACAATGACTTGGGATCTCAAAATGATTCAGTATCTTAAAATAGTTAGTATGCATCTCAAAATACTGAGTTGCATCTCAAAATAATGAATTACCAATCTCACAACGATGAGTAAATATCTCAAGATAATCACTTAGTTTCTCCAAATAATGGCATACCTATCTCCAAATAATGAATTAGCGTCTCAAAATGATTAGTCAGCATCTCAAAATAATAAGTTAGAATCTCAAAATGACTTAGTGGCCTCTCTCAAAATAATTAGTTAGTGATTAGGATATTATAACTAGTCAAAAATATTGAGTTATCTCAAAATAAGACTAAGAGACTAAGTAACTATTTTGAGACGACTCAATATTTTAAGATACTATCAGTATTTTGACAGAGTTTCTCATTATTTTGACAAAGTTTCTCATTCAAATGACTTGTGACATCTTTCCCCCTTGCATTGGCAGAAATGGGCTTCATTGCATAGGCATGCAGTACTGTTCTGACACAAATACACAACTTTCATGATACAGGTGTTGGCAAGGTGCCATCAACTCCCATTAAATGACAGAATTTTGTAGGTTTAGGCATTTGCATCAATGCAAAACACACACACACACACACACACACACACACACACACGCAAACTGTGACTGTCATGTATTTGAGTGAATGAGGCCACTGCAACAACTATCAGCACAGGTTATATTGACGCAGACCACACCATTATGTACATGTCTGTCTCCATAAATAAAGGGACAGCAGTCATTGTTATTCCAGTCTGAAGAAAATGTGTCGTCTCTGCACCACGTCACCAGCAGCCTGACAAACAGACAGACAGACAGACAGACCCGCAGTTTCCATTCACAATATTGACAGCCCCTACCACCACACACCCCCCACCCCTTCCGCACAGCAGATGCTGTGACGGGCGCCATGATGATGATCTGGGATTTTGCCTGCAGCAGCAACCAGAAAGAGCTGCTATAAAGCTGGGAGATTGGCTGCTAGCTGTAGAGGAAGGGCCGGGCTCACGCCGTTTCACAGCAAAGATGGCCGACTCAGGGATTCGACGTACTACGCATGCGTGAAAGTTGGAAAATCTCGATTTTTTTGTTGAAAATTACACACATGACGGTCTCGAAAGGGATTGCGTCGCAGCTGAAACGTCGGTCATTGATTAAGAAAGAGGTAAAGTATTCGGAGAGGGTTCATATGTTCATAAGTGTTTACAGGGCGAACAAACAGCAGCGATGTAAACACCCCCCCTGCTTGATATAACTTAACTGGTATCAGCAGAAACAGCCTATCAACAATTTTAACATACAAAAAGAGGAAACAAAGTGCCAGGGAATTAAATTGTGACAAAAACTAGGATGAAAATAACTAACTAAGCAACCAACCAACCAACTAAATAAATAAATAGGCTACATAAATAAATGGAATGGATTGTGCATAAAATTGCAAATAATTATATTAGTAAATAGCAGGTAGAAGGGGAATTTGGTTTTCAATTGGTCCAAAAATAATCAACATTTGGATTAAAAAGATAACATATTTTTCACATTGAGTAATTTTCAAAATGAATTAAAATATCACAACAATAAAGCATGATAATTTTACCTGTTTTATTTATTTTTATGTATTCTTTAATAGAAAGGTACATACAATACAAACAAGTGGAAACATAAGTGAGAAATAATTTATTTTTCAAAATCACGTAAATAACAACAATAATTAATATTCATTTTAAGTCTTTCCAGAACATTTTTTAAGCTTTTTTTTTAAATCCAATATTTGTCCGATATTCTCCATGTGTTTTTTCCAGTCCACCTCACTATTAGAAGACCAGACATCTGTGTTATGGAAATACTACTCTCTTTTCAGATTTATTTATTAATCCATTTTTATTTAGGACACCTAGCTAGCTAGGCGTCCATTTTTATCCCATTCATATTTTCCAACCAGGCCCTACTTCCCATAATCCAGCGCGGCGTTAGGGACAGAGCTGTCTACTTGTCTGTCTTTCCTGCGGTGAGTCTCTGGAAGCAGGCTGCTGGTAGCTTGACTGTGCAGAGACGGCAAGAAGCGAGCGACCGGCGGGGGAGGCAGGCGAGGCGAAGGAAAGGACAGGGGGAATTTAGGCTGTGTCCCGTATTTGGAATAAGCAGGACTAGACTACAGCTCTCCCCTTGACGTGAAACGAGCTCCTGTGTAACCTTCAAAAAGGAGGACCCGCATTTTTTGATGGCTGGCTAACTTAAAGGGCTGCTGGAACTGTTGAACTAACCGTCGTTTTTGAACTGTGAAGAAACTCATGAGACGTTTGGTTTGTGGGATTTAAAGAACATATCTGCCAGCGTTGACTTGGGAAAACAAGGGAATATTTTTCCACTTGGATGAAAAACAACCATACTGTCGAAAAGGGGGCCAAATTCAGTTACGCTGTGTTAACACTGTGCATATTTGTGTGTCGACTCGTGGAAAAAAAGAGGCGACGATGGCTTTTAGGAGCGAAGAAAAGTAACGTTAACGTTAGCTCGCTGGCTAGCTAAAGGGCTAAGCTAGCAGGCTGCTAACTAAGCCTGTGTCGCCCTTCCATTCCTGGAGCAGAGGAGGGGCGCTTGGGCTTTGTAGCATTGCAGATCTGCCTTGCATTTTTGGGTTGCTGCAAGAATGGAGAATCCCAAATATCTGCCACAACAACTCAGGGGAATCTGCTGAACCGCATCCACTCGATTTTTCCCATTACCCACACGGAAAAGACCAGAAAACTGCCAGCTAACGTTGGGATTTCATCAAAATCAGCCGGCCCGGGGCTGTAATTGTGACTACTTCTTTTGCCCTGTGGGGATAGGTATTATAAAATGGGGAAGTGCTACACGTCTTATCCTCCTCTTAGATGCTGGATCTCAGGATGGAGATCATGAATAGACCGGTTTTAACGCGGATTTAGCCCCTCAACTCAAAGTTTTATTATTTTCTAGACGCATTCAAGGTGAGAGAACTTCTTTCCAGCAGGCCCCTCTGCGCTAACTCAGAGGCCGAGGAGGTGTTTGCTCATTTTCCCTCCCCACCGCCACCACCTCCTCCATCATCATTAGTTCAGAAAGCAACAAGCCGGAATAATCATGTCGGGAGAGGTGCGTTTGAAGAAGCTGGAGAAGCTGATCCTGGACGGGCCAGCTCAGTCTAATGGCCAGTGTCTGAGTATGGAGACTCTGCTGGATATCCTGGTGTGCCTCTACGATGAGTGCAACAACTCCCCGCTCAGGAGAGAGAAAAACATCCTGGAGTTTTTGGATTGGGGTAAGGAAGCTTTTTTTGTTGTCTTATTTCCTTGGCCTGTGCATCCAGCCTCCCTTCTGTCTTTTTGGTAAGATGATAGGCTAATAATGTTGGTGGTGCAGTGGCCCTCCCTTCCCCATCACATTCCTTTTATAGTAGTAGTGGGACTCAATTGGCCTGCTCTCTCCTCACTCTAACCCTCCCTTAAAACTAAAAAGCAAGGCCACTTTATTCTCATGTAATTAAATGCTTTATATGTTTTGGAAAAGAATGTCCAAGTTACAAGAACGCACATTAAACAGAAGGCATGTCTTATTACCAAAAACAGATATGTTGTAAAAGAAAAAGTTGACAATAAGGAGTAACCAAATACACAGAAGGACATTAACTATAGTGAGGAAGATCTTAAACAGGCCCACTCAGAGTTTTGATATGAATCCAGGAAAGATCTCATAAAGATGTCCTGTCCTCCAGGCCATCATTTATTCTTATGAAAGTACACTCTTACATAAAGTACATGCCTTTCTGTCATTGCACCAAGCCTCTGGCTCAGATTAGTTTTCACAACTACTTTGCATGTCAGTTTGTTTTCCTTTTCATGGGCGTGTGCAGTTGAAAGCTTGTAGATAACTTAGTAGGGCTGCAACTAACAGTTGTTTTTTATTGCTAAATCTGTCTCAATCTTCATAAATGTCAGAAAATGGTGAAAAAAAAAAAGTTGATTATTCCTTCCCAAACCCTAAGGTGATGTCCTCAAATGTTTTGTTCTGTCCACAACCTGAAGTTGCCTAGTAGAGATGCCCAGATCAATCGCCTGCCAATCGTCATCGGCCTATATTCTGAAAAATGTGCAATCAGGAGATCAGGATTAATGCTTTCTAGTTGATTATGCAAAAACTTGAGCCAAGTCTCAGCTAAGTTGGTGTCATTGTCATATGCTGACTAGTCTCACCCCATGTTTCTTTAAATTCCTGAAGAATTTTTTTTCTAGCGTGCCAATGCCTCTACGTGAACGTAGAATGAGTCCAAAACATGCTATCCAGACTTGTGGCAGTTGATTGCGATCACCATTTTTAAAATAGCAAAACTTTATCAAAACATCTGTTTAAAAACTCTCACACAACTTGAGCAGTAAAATTTAAGTCTCATGTATCTTGAAACATATGTGCAATAGTGTATTGCTGATCCCAGTACACTACAAAGCAGTCAAACTGACATAATACTGCTGCACTTCTACACAGCTGCTGTGCAGTTGGTAAAAAGCAATCAGTATTTGCTGATATGGTGCATAGACGATTGTGATCGGTGGCAAAAACCATGATCAGAGCATCCCTAATATTAGGTTTACTGTCATTGAGGACTAAAGATACCAGAAAATATTTAGATTTGAGAAGCTGAGAATTTTGACTTTTATTCATAACAAATGACTCAAAACAATCGATTGATTATCAAAATAGTTAGCGATTAATTCAGTGGTTGACAACAAATTGATTGGTCAGCTAATCATTGCAGCTCTATACCTTCCCTAGTTGTCCCTTATCAGATAGATGTTGTAAAAACATAATTAGTTGCCTTTTGTTGGCACTGAAGCATAGCGATCACAGTTACACAGTCTAAAGGTTTTGGCCAGGATTTGAATAGTTTTTGGTGATAAGTTAGCAGTTGTGTAACTTTCCCACTCCCCTGGTTAAAGTAATGGTAGAAAAAACAAAACACAAGAGGCAGGAGGACCACACACACACACACACACACACACACACACACACACACACACACACACTCGCACACACAAACAACTCAATCATTTGTGCAGAAGGACTGTGTGTGTATGACATCGGGGGTTTGGTTTGTGCATGAAGCAGGAATGTGAACAACTCACCTTTTTTATCTAGCGCAGAGGCCCAGCTAGCTGCCGGAGCATGCCTGGCTGGCCTGCTTGTCTTTTAAAGCCCTGAAAGAAAGACGTGCTGTAGCAGTGTTGAGGCAGTGCAGGAGCAAATCACTGCCCCAGACCGAGACAAATTAATAATACATCAGCCAGGCAATGAGAAACAAAAGTATAATGGAAACAAAGTGCAGTTTGGCACATTTGCTTTTATCTTATTTATTTCTGAAACAGTTTAAACTGCAGTGTTAAACAGGCAGCAGTTTGGTCCATTAGTGGCAGTGTCAAAGACTGACAGGATGGCTTTTAAATCAGGCAAATGGTGGTAAATTTTGGCTATGGCTGCTAAGTTGGTTCACCCCACCAGCCACCATCTGGACAACCTATTCTGAGCTAAAAATGGAGCTCTACTGGCAAGTAAAGTGGCTGGATTTGGTGATTTTTGTGTCTACAGAAGGATAAAGAGGTACTTTTCCTGCCCGTCTAAAAGCCACAGCCAACTGTGTTTACTCATTACACATGGGTTGTTTCCTTTCAAACATCCTATTTTTACCCATTTCTTTAGTCCCTGGCCGATCTCCTGCAACTAGCTGGCCTTGTTGTAACAATGCTGGTGCACCCTGGCCTTTAAGGAGAGGTGCCCTCTGCTTGGGTGCCAAGTTGTGACTTCATCCTGACATTTCCCTGTGTTGACACAAGAAACGTTGTGACCGAGCTCGCCCAGACACAACACAGAACACACAACACACAACACACAGACGTACCCGAGTTGTTGTAGTCTTGTCGAGGTCCCATGTTGTGATTTGTTATTGTGCTCCACTCCAGAGGGATTTCTATGAGAATCCTCCTGCTTCTACAGTTAATATTAATTAATTTAATTGAGTTGCAGAGTTTGTTCCTAGAAATCCCTGAAGCTGAAGTTATGTAAACAAAATTAATTGATTGTCCTAATCAAGTAGCCCTGTAGAACAAAAGCCCTAAGGGAATCTTATCAGTTGTTTTCTTCGACCACAAGGGTCCAGTACTGAAGATCTCTCAAGACAGCCATTATTGGTCTTTTTTTCAACAGCCTTTGTTCAAATTAAATACATCTATGCTAAGTCACATTCAAGTTGCTGTTTGTTGCACACTACCACAGGACCAACATGAGCCAAGACTCCCAAGGGTTCTGGTATCAGGGCTAACTGGTAGGCTGGGTAGATCAGCTGATTAGAGGAATAGTTTGACACTCATGACATGAATTCTCTGGCCAAAAAAAGTCACCACCACCTGGATTTAACTAAGCAAATGGGTAAGAGCTTTCCACTGGATAATTATTGCAGTGATTAATGTTTCAACTGGCAACAAGTTATTTAACCCTAACTGATGCAGTGAATAGCTTCTCATTTCTTAAACAACCATGTCAGAAGACATATCCTGTGGTCGTGGAAAAGATGTGACTCTGTTTCAAATGGGTTAAGGTTAAGGAGACTGATGAAACAACTAAATTATTAAAACCCGGAAGGATAGTTATGAACCATCATCTTCGAGGAAGAAACGTGGTCAGAAACAAATCTTGAATGATAGTGATCGGAAATCCCTTAAACGTTCGGTGAAATCAAATCGTAAAAAATCAAGAGTAGAACTCACTGCTATGTTTAATAGTGAAAGTAAGAGGGTAAGAAAAGAGGTGGATGAGGATAAGAGGAGAGGCAGATAAATTGATGCACTCATCATGCATAGTGCCTACCGTACAATCCTGTGGGGTCAATGTTATGATCTGGGATTGCTTCAGTTGCTCAGGTCGAGGTTCAGCAATGTTATGTGCCCAAAAAATGGGCTCAGCTCACTACCTGAATATACTGAATGAGCAGGTTTTTCCATCGATGGATTTTTTTCTTCCCTGATGGCACGGCCATATTCCAAGATGACAATGCCAGGATTCATCAGGCTCAAAATGTGAAAGAGTGGTTCAGGGAGCATGAGACATCATTTTCACACATGGATTGGCCACCACAGAGTCCAGACCTTAACCCCATTGAGAATCTTTGGGATGCGCTGGAGAAGACTTTACGCAGCGGTCCGACTCTTGGCGAAAAATTAATTAAATCAAACTAATGCAACTCTGGACAGAAATAAATGTTGTGACATTGCATAAACTTATCGAAACGATGCCGTGGCGAATGCATGCAGTAATCAAAGCTAAAGGCACCAAAATATTAGCGTGTTAGTCTTGCCTAGACTTAGATGAAAACATCAATACCACTCTCGTATCTGCTAAGCTGAGCATGGGGGAAACCATGCAGTTCTAAGGTAAGAAAATCTGCCTGGCAGAGTGAGTTTTTGATGCGATGTTGGCAGATTTTGTTACCTCTGGGCAAAGCCAGAAAATCTTCCTGGCAGATTTTCTAAAGTTGAACAATTAAGTCATTATGCCACGTTTGTGTAATCCATACCAAACTAAAGTGTAAAAACGGTATATTGTGGTTTGGGTTACCACCCTGTTACCAGGCAGCCAACACAGACTTAGAGAAGTCCTTGCTGTGAGCCAAGACACAGCCTGGACCTTATTACACCGCTGTCTTTTTGCAGATTAAACAAATGAGATATAACATGTAAATTAGTGAGTCTTTGAGGTGATGTTGGCAGATTTTGTTACCTCTGGGTAGAGCCGGATTAGCTACTATGCTAACTATTGCTCTTAAGTGATTTGGTTTTGTGATACAGTGTCACATCTTGGAATTAAAAGGCATTTATGTCCATCATAAATCAAAAACATGTTAGAACTGTGGTAGAAGACAATACTAAGGAGTAGATCTCCATCTTTTGGGAGGCAATGAAATGCTGCGGTATGGTTTTGTCATTGTGATAACGCACGTCCACAAGATAGCAGACCACACCTTTTGGCGTAGCCATCAACAAAAATGTGGTGATTTAGGTCAAGTCTTGTCCTGTTCTTGTCACCACTCCCATGTTTTCTCTTTCTTGGCAGAACATCCCACCAGAGGGTCAAAGGAAAAAGCACACCTGTTGCACATGCAACACATTTTGTTCTATTTGGACAGTTTCTGGCTAAACGTTAGCCGAGGAAGTGATATAATGCCAATTTCCAACCCGCTATTTATACTCGGGGCAAGAGAGTGCACATGACTGATTGTAGCCCATAAGAAACAGATTAGATCAGACAGATAGCATTAACTCATACTCAAAATGCAGCTTAATCCTACATACAGAAAAATTTGTTGAAGATGGTGAAATGTAAGACCTCCTCAACTTGTGAGTGATCTGCTTTTGTCAGCCACTCAGAGGCTGCCTCTGCAGCTACAGAGGGGACACATCATAGCTTACCTACCGGGCCTGTGTACCTTTTGCTTCAGCGGCACAGCAGTGACAAAGGTGCAGCGATGTTCCCTTTTCTTTCCGAGAACGTATATGAGCCAGAGAAGAAGACAAACATTTGTATTGGGTTTGCTTTTCTTGTTGTTTGGTGACCTCATTTCAGCTGAAATAGAGACCCTTACATGACCTGCAGCCACAGGGGAAATGAACACGGGAAAGTACGCTGTATCCTGACTCCTCACATATACCACAGGAGTTACTGTGCACACCAAGTTCACAACTCAGGCCTGCGCTTGTATTTATTCACTTATGAGTTGGCTTGTGGAATTTGTTGCAAGCCAGCCAACTTACGTCAGCATCTTCCATATTTTTTTGTAATGTAATCAGGTGTTACATTACAAAAGTGACGTGAATTTCGGTCTGTCTGTATTGTTGATTACTGCAAATATCAGGGGGCTTTATAGAGTTAACATTCCTCATCATATTTCTCCAAGGATATGATGTTCTCCATAAAACAAGCAGTTCTCAGTCAGGAGCTGTGTGATTCTTTCTGTTCCACACTGATCCATGGCTCATGTGGAGTGGTGTTAACATTTCTACATTCAGTACCAGCAATGACGGCATGTCTTTTTGAACTGACAATCTCTGTGTAAATGTCATCTTTATATGTTTTAGAGCTGCAAGGATGATGGATGTTGTGAATGTCAGTCAACTAATCTATGAGTTGTCAACTATGAAATTATTTGCTGTTTTCTTTAGTCCTCTTTCTACAGTAAACTGGATATCTTTGAGTTGTGGACAAAACAAAACATTTGAGGATGTTCCCTTGGGCTTTGGGAGACAGTGATCAACATTCACCTTTTTCTGACATTTTGATGGACCAAAAATCTAATCTATTAATCAAGAAAAGGATCCACAGATTAATAGATAATGAAAATAATGTTTTGGGCCCCATTAGGATGTCTTCAGTTGTCTAAATAGGAGTTTATGTTTCAGTGGACACAACACTTGCATTCATTTCTCACAGATATCCTGTTTTCCTACTTTTCTCTCCCATCATTTCCTGCTCTTTGTTTTGTCCTGGTCTCCTTCCCTGTTTGGGGAAACGGATTGCCGGGCAGCTGAATGAAAGCGGGCAGCCATGCCAGCCCACAGTAGGCAAACATGGGGGAGGCAGCCTGACCTTTTCTCAATCCAGACTCAATGTTAGCCCGCAGTGGCCAGCTGTTCAGCTGCAGCTGATGTGTGCTCCACCCTGCAAGGCTTTCATTGGCAGCGTGCCTCGTGCACTACTCACAGTGGAGACGCGCGCACACATACACACATACTTATTATTGTGGTTTTGCCTAACTAGGCTATCTCATAGTTCACTGGCTGGAGTCCCTCCCTGTTATTCCCGTTATTGAACAGACCAGAAGAGCTGCCACTACAGCTATAAGAATTTCAGTTGCGTTGATTTCCAAAGAAAAAATTTTGTGTCACGTGGTTTTAAATTCTGCTTGGAGGCTATTCCACCCCACAGAGAACAAACAAGGCTATACGCAAGGCCAGCACTTTAAACCTCTGGCAGTAATAAACGTACATTTAGATCAGTCTAGGCTAAGCAAGACTGCTGATGGTTATGCAGCTGCAGTTTGATTAGCCCATTGCTTTGTTTAGGTAGAGGTAAACCAGGCAGGAAATGTATTCTAGTGCTTTTATTTTTGGAAACCTATGGTGGATAAGACAGAATGGAGAGTTTATTGTGACACAGTGTTTTATGTGTGTGGGGCATGGTCAGAATTTGGTCCTTTTACATTGAAATAAATCCATTTAAGAAGTGTGTAGGAAAACCAATGGTGGTTGCAAAACTAGCACAAAACTTTAAAGGCCGTATCTAGAACTAGTATTTGGTTTGTCCCCTCTGCTGACCCAATGCTCAAAAATGAAAGCAAAATGATTCTTGTGTCAGGTTCTAGCCCGTTAGCCTCCTGTTTCATTCACTCCTAAATTTCCATTGGACCATTACATTAGCAGTTTGATTAGGCTTCATAAACCCATGCTTCAGTAGCCCTGACATATTGGTAGCTAAATTATCCAGTGCTGAGTGCTGTTCACTGTTTTCATATAATGTTTAACTAAAAGGCACAAAGAAATTTGTATGTTTATGGAATGTGTTGGCAAAGGCTCGCCATATGGGGCAAAACTAGGTTGCCTTTTTGTAGCGATAGGCCATGTCAATAGGTTAATGTGAAACCCTCCATACTGATTAATATTATGGTCCATTTCTGCCATATTCTGCCAGTAGATCCCTGTAAATCTTACACAGTATCTTTAAGACATGAAATGACTGAAATCGTTGGTGGTGATAGGAATAGGAAGAATAAATAGTAATTGGATTTGAAAGAGCTTGAATGTTACTTTTTATCAATCGAAACTCAACTGTGAACAATGCTTCGAAAAAACATCTTAGCAGCATCGCCAGCAGTATGTGTCAAGTCAGCAGAAGAAACAGTAATCCGTATCATTTATATCCTCAATGTCATTATTGATATGGGAGTATAAAACTCTGCATGGGCTGGACTCCATCAGGATATCCTTGTTACCTCTCTGGTTGTTCTGCCGTTTCCTGTCTGGCTGTCCGGTCGTCACGGCGGGCACAGAGAACAGGAAGGAACCACAAGGACTCGGTGAGCTAGTCCAGACCCAACGGGTAGATGATGTCATACAAGGAAGTGGGACAGCTGTATCGCATTGTGTCATTGTGTACGCTGTGGCTCACTTGTGTCCAATATTTTGGTGTTGTTGAGAAGGTGCAAGGTCACATGCGTGTTTACTTCCTTGCTGGTGGATTATTTTTTTCACACAGACACACATACAGTCTGTTTGTCCACTTGAACACTCATAAGCTCTTTGAATCTTATTGTCAGCCTTTCACACACAGTTATTTTCTTCCGCTGTGTGTCACAGCCAGAGGCGCGCACACATGCACACACAGCTTTTCCATTGCCCTGAGTGGACTCCCAAACAATCAGACATGGCACAGGTCCATGTAGATCCTCTCCTCCTACTTATCACAAGAGTTTAGTATCCCAAAGGGAGCAGTCTAGAAGCCACCAACACTTTATTATGCTCTTTTTGCCCTCTACATTTCACTCCCCCCTTAATGAACTCTTAATTAAAGAAGAAAAGGAATGTACATCATTGATTTACAGAGAGGTATAAGTATTTTGAACATAATACAGATGTTAAGGATTTCCTACAAATTGGTACATTTATATAATTTGTAGACTACATCTTTAATGGGATAATTTATTATTGTAATTTATAAAATTGGGCACTGGCAAGAGAGATTTTTAAAAAAGCAATCAGAATCTTTGCTGGAGTCAATGCTACAGAGTCCAATATGTATAGACTACATTACTTACTGCAGTGGTTTCAAGTAAGATTAATCCGCTCGTTTGAGTATAGGCTAATTGAGGAGAATCCAATAATTAACACTGTTCATTAGTTTTAATAGAACCACGAGTGAGATATGTAAAATTAAAGGGATAGTAGGATTAGTTGAAGTGGGGTTCTATTAGGTACTTATTGATAGTTGTATTTTGTACAGTACATGCAGTGGAAAGGGTCCGTCACATTTATTGGCTAGTATTTTGGCTACCTAAAAAGATCAATATCAGTTAAAGCGTACACTATATTTAGAATATTTTCACCACTTTACGATGCGGTCTGACAGCCTTTCCCCACAGGAGACTGTCATTAAATAAGCTGAATATTGCACTTAACTATTTCCCTGGTCAGTCTTTTACCTTCGCAGAACACGGGAGTTGCTGGTCTGCTGCTGCCTTGAACTGTTAGTTTGTTTATGCAACTTCAGTGTCTTAAAAAGTCAGTTCCAATTCACCAAATTCACACAACAACACAAACAAACTAGTTAACCAATTGAGGTAGTAGTAGACCACCAAATTTCGACTTCTGCAAGGTAAAATTACTGTTACTTTGCTTAAGCAGTCTTGTTGCTTTGGAGAGAGCGATATTTGACTTTTGTAAGGGCAGTTCCTCTTGAAAAAGGCTGTCTAAAAGCAAGGTAAAGCAGTGAAAATATTCCAAATATAGCATACTCTTAAACTGATATTTTTCTTTTTTTCAGGTGGGTTAGTTTTTGGGCAGCTAAAATAGGTTTTGCTGCTGACCCTGTCCACAGCAGTACCTTGCTTAGCTTTCTTGCTAGTACTCTTCTTTGCTTCTCTAAACTGGGATCTTGCTGACTGCCATCTACTTTAGGTAGTACACTGAATATCGACAAGTATCCCATACAGCTCTCTTCAAATAATCCAAACTATTCCTTTAGGGGTAGTTCAGTTTAACTGTGGTAGCAAAGATGACACTGCTGCTATCCATGCTGAGGATTACCTGGACCTTTTACCAGGATAACACATGTGAAACTGTACGTGGCATTTTCAGCATCTGGGTTATTCACAGATGGCCTTTGAAACTACTTAGTCAATCTGTCTGGGAGCTTTGTAGGCAAAGAAATGCCTGCTGCTAATTGTGATGCGTCATCAGAAAGTGGCAGGGAAAGAGGTTGGCTTCCCTTCTCTGTCTCCCAGAGGACACAGTGTAGCGCAGGTTATTAGCCAGGACCCTCGGGATCTGACTGCAAATGCCCCCCCCCCCCCTTCCCAGTTTCCCCTTTCCTTTTTTCTTCACCTTCACTTCTTCTCATCTTCCCATCTTTCTTCTCTTTTTCCACCCAATTCCTCCCCTGCAGTCACTGTTAGCTGGCTTTGGCTGACCTCTCTGCTCTGTCCATCACACAGACCAAATGAAAATGAAGCTGCTCACTTGGCTGATTTTGGCTCATTATAATGTATTCTATCCTACTGCAGCTTTTCAAAATAAGTCCACCTCTGTAAGATGGACTTATTTTAGCATTAAGCACACACTATAAGCAAAGCAGCTTTTAGCGATCAGCATGACTTACATTTAGTACACTATCATCTGTATCCATAATACTACAGCCTCAATTAGTGCTTTTACTCAAGTAATTGCTAGTGATATCAATCGCCTGGCATTAACATGCAAGATGAGTTTGATATTTGGGAAATTACGAGAGGTTTTAGTGCTACTTCTAACAGTTTTAGCGTTTGTGAGTGTTTTCTGTACATACTGGAGGAAAAATACTGGCCTGCTCTCTCTGTAATGACTCTTCAGCTCAAAGGAGCAATTAGCAAGTCTTCCTTTTCGTCTGCCAGCTAAGTCTACCCCAGTGACACACGCACACACACACACACACACACACACACATATATACACACATGAACGCCACAGACAGAGCAACATTGTTTTCTCACAAGATTTTTTTATGTTGTCAAAGGGTGAATTTGGGAAAGCTGCTCCGCCCCCTCCACCCGCTCAGCCGAAACAGTCCCACAGCCAACTGGCGAAGGCGCTTGCTCGCATAGTTTTGTCTCTTCCCATACTCACTGAGTTTGGAGTGTGTGTCAGTGAAAGGGACTGTGTCCACGCTGGTCTTACTAAGCAAGACAAAAGCAAAAGCCATTTCAGGTGACAGCTGAACAAATGTATAACACACATAGACATTCCCTCCTTTCTTCATTCATAAAACTGTATGCAATCCATAGTAATCACAGCAGCAGTTTAAAAGAATGAAGGAAGATCTATCTTGAAAGTAGCCATAATTAATCATTTTTAATAACAGTGGCTCTAAATGACTATTCATATTATGAAAGGGGTGGCTCGTAATGATGAACTCACAGATATCATATCACCAGACTCAGTTTGCCACAACTTCTCTTTGTTCACTCACTGTTTTGGATTTCCGGCCTGCAGCTTTAATTTTATGATTCACTCTCATTCCTCTTATAGCAGTATTTCCAGCTGCACTATGCAGCTGTTTTCAGTGAAAAACTTGTAAAAACCTTCTGCTCAGCACCAAACAGTGGACAGACTAGTGACTAACTGGTGAACAATAACTTATAGTTTTTAAAGGGCTCGTTACCAAACCAGAGCTAAAAGCACACTGAATATTGAACATGACTCCAAATGAATGCTAATATTGCTCAATACCTGACAGTTGGGATGTTCCTGGCGACTAATTTCCCTGTCGATTAAACGCAAAATTTAATTTAGACTAGTCGACTAGTCTAACACTAAGAAAACAGTCAGAAAGCAGTTAAAATTGAGCAGAATTTATTAATTTATAATGTTAAACACTGTCGGAAAAAGTACTGTGCGTATTAAGAGCCATTTGAAGCCGTTAATCACAGTCAACAATCGCCAAATCGTACTTTAAATGCCGCTGAAATGTGCGCTATGCGTGCTAAATATGCAGTACAAACCAAACACATTAACGTACAAACATTAGAGCAACTCACAAAATGCTTCAACTTTTCGAAGAGGATCACAGCGTCTGCAGGTAAACGACCCTGATGTTTGCAGCTCACAGCAGCAGCTCCGCCTGCACGTTTGTATACGTGTCTGTGTTTAATGTGTGCACGTTTCTCCAGTCGAGTGATTATATATCAGCTTATTCTGTCACAGTCTACATTCAACATTATTTCCATTTTCTAGATTAAAACCTGCCAAACCGCGCTGGTTTTACGAACTGTCATCTGTCCGACTTTGACATAAACATC